>WBMY01015910.1:337624-405959 GCA_013397315.1 Donacobius atricapilla
GAGTTGAAAAGGGAACTTAAATCTCATATGTTTAAAAGATCAATGTACACTATTTCCCTGTAGCCATTTCACTTTTCTGGCATTCAGTCAAGAAACTGCAGCCAGGTATCTTTTCTAAAAGCATTTACTTCTGTATCTAGGCAGAGGACATTCTCATGGGTGACACTGAGTATCTTTAGATACAGAGAGGACACACTAGCAGGCAAAAGTTAAGGTTGCGCATTGCTGGTTTTTAAAACTTCAATAACATAGTTGGTTTTCAGGGCAGCTGTGGATTTTTTCATCATTTGTCAGGATTTGTGGTGGAATTTATTTTCTGCTTCTAGAATGTTCTGTTTTACTTTCTTGTTACTCTTACATTTTTGTGAGAATTGGCTACAGTTCTGCCTCTATCAGACCAAGCCCCAAGCTCTCATTTGGCAAATTTACTGTCTGCTGTTCCTTTAAGAGTATGAGTCTAGCTGGGGAGAGGCTTCAAAATATTCATGCTGTTCATTAGGTACACTATGGCATGCAAATACATAACTTTCTGTTCAAGCGAGTCAGAGGAGAACAGAAGTGAGAGCACCAAGCAGAGGAATCACAGTGATTCTGTTCTTTCGAAAAATCTGAGGTGTAGGAGAAACTTGGCATTAATATAATGGACCTGAAATCATGGCATCATGACAAGTGGCGGTATATACACCCAGGGACGCAGACACACTTCGCCCCTCCTGAAAAAAATCAGAAAATACAGCAGATACCTGGAATAGAAAGGCCACTTGCAAAACTTTTTTTAAAGGATGCTATAGGGTAAAAGGTACATTCTGTCAGTAGAAAGTGGTACTGAAAAACAGATGTAAATAAGTGTTATTTGTTTTAACTATGTTCTATTGGGTCTTATTTTCATGCAGGTTAGCAGCAAGGATGAAGACTTCCTAGACCTTTCAGTTGATGTGGAGCAGAATACTTCAATCACTCACTGTTTAAGGTAGGAAGAAAAATCTGAATTTTTGTGCTTTATCTTTACCTGTTACCCAGAGAGCAGGAAATAAAACTCAAAGCTGACAGTTCTATCTTGTGTAGATTTACGTGTATAAAGTTATGTTGATATTGTACATTTATATGGATATTTCTTATTAAAAAAAATATTTACAGCTTTCTTTTTTTTACTCAGGGGTTTCAGCAACACAGAAACTCTGTGTAGTGAATATAAGTATTACTGTGAAGAATGTCGCAGTAAGCAAGAAGCACATAAAAGGTACATCACAGTTACAGAAGGAGAGAAATAACCCATGCATTTAATGAAAATACTCTGGTATTTCTTGTGTGTGTGTGTGTGAAGGAGAAAACACCCTTTTCCCCTTAATTTTTCTACTCTTCTTCCACTTAAAAGCAATTTGCCTTCATTCCTGTTGCTAGAATTCAATATGTCTCTTTCCATGAGTGGTGAGAATCTGTGTAAAGCATTTTGGGACTCCTTTGATCAATACTGTTTTATAAATGAGAAAATGAATAGCCTTAAGACCAAAATTAAGCTAAAAAGCCAAGTTAAACTGTTGGTGACTAATCAAAGATAATCGGTAATGATGAAAAGTCATTGATTGCATGTGATTTTTAAATTTAGTCTTGTTTTGAGAATACAGTAATTTTTCCAGTTGCTGAAAGAGTCAGTTTGATAGCACTTTTTATAACTACTGTTGTTAACTGAGTTTCTGATTTCTTAAGTGTGTTTGATTAGTTGTGCTAAACTGCTTGACAGTGCTCCTGAAAATCATCAGAAGCTCCGTGGAAGCCTGAAAATCATTATGTTTGTTAAAAAACAATTCTTACTTGCCAAATAATTCTAGTCTTGTTTACACCTTTGAAAAACCTGTCAATCTGTGTACTGTGTGGTTATTTTGTACCTGAGAAAGTATTTGGCTGAAGGAGTGGGAACTCTGACATGCTTTACTGGTTATACCACTGCTGCTGGCTATTTGGTTTACCATAGATTGCACACACAGCTTTTGCATATCCCGTCTGCCAAGTCTGCCTTCACACGTTGCCTAAGCTTACTAATTGGTGTCTGGTAGAGTTGTGAATCCAGGTCTGGCCTGTTTTCTGTTGCCTGAGCTCTTTTTCTGTGTGGGAGGCAATGTGATCCCTGACCAATATAAACTAGGTTGACGTAAACCTTTACTATAGGCACTTCCCTATTGGCAAAACACAGCTTTGATTGTTTGTATTTTGGGTTCCACGTGGGGCATAAGTTCAGTTTCACTACGATTGTATTTTCCTTCCATCTGTATAAAACAGTTTATCTCTGATAGGGACTACTCAGCTAGCTAAGATGGTGTACCGAATTTCTTCACCATTGAAAGAGGTCCTATTGCCAAACACAGTTACATTATAAGGAGAGGACTTAGTTTTGAAAAGAGAGCAGAAATTATAGCCATAATATAATAAAAATTTAACTCTCCCTAAAAACTAGTTGCTTCTGTCATCTTTCTGCCCTGCTCCAGCTGTTTTCATTTCCTAGTTCCCTTATGGGCAGGTCAGCTGTCAAGGAATTTGTCCACAGTCCCCTATCTTTTGAGAAAGGGTTGTATTTTACACATTTCTTGACATTTTGAAAGTATGGTCTTAATAGACTTGTCTGAAACCTAGGCTGTATTGCAGAGACTTTTGAGCTGCCTTTTTGGGCTGAAAGTTTAAAAAATCAGCACTGTGCTGATCTAAGGCCCTTGGCTGTGCCAAGAAGCGGAGCACTCTGGTTTGGTTGTTCTGTTAGGATGGGCAAATTTATTGCCCAAAGATTTGGAAGTCTGCTTTTCCTGCCAGGCCAGCTGTGGTTGGCTGAGGAGGATTTGTAGGCACTGATGTGAGATCTCTACACCTTATGCTAGGGAAAGAGGCTATTGAGCCCAAAGTAAAACTAGGTCACTTCCTGGCTTTGAGTGCCGTAAAGCATTGCTGCAACACTTGTACAAAATTACTGTGCCAGAGCACAGCCTTATCTTGTTTGGATAGCAGGAGGTAGGTGGGTAACAATGGGCTGTATGTGTCCCTTGGAAATTTTAAATGAATGCCTAGGAAAACTTGGAGTAATATTTATGTGACAAAGTGGTGTAACAAAGCTTATTTGAAAGAGCTTGTTCGATTTGGTTGGTTTACTGGGAAATTCAACTGGAACAGGACCTGTGAAATAGCTCTGTTGCAGTACCTGAACTGTATATCAAATGGGATCTAGGTTTTGCATTTGGGAACTCTGGAAAGCTATGGATAGATATATTTAAAATTTTAATTCTGTGCTATGTGATCTTTATGTCTAAATTATTGCATGAGTTCATCATGGCTGTTTTTATATACTGTATTTTACTGTTTTAAATACATTTTCAGTTCTCTCTCTCTTTCAGTTAAAAATCTCCCTTTAGTTTAGCAACAGAATATACTTTTCAACAGCTGATTATTTTGGTTTCTTTTAATGCTTGCAAAGGTTTTAAAGACTTCAGTAAAACAAGTTTCTTATTTTATTGATACTGACTGATAGTTTTGGATGAATATTTGAAATTCTGCTGGTTTTTTGGGTTTGTTCTTTTTTTCAGGATGAAAGTAAAAAAGCTGCCTATGATTCTAGCTCTGCATTTGAAGAGATTTAAGTACATGGATCAGCTGCATCGATACACAAAACTCTCTTATAGAGTAGTTTTTCCTTTAGAGCTTCGTTTATTTAACACCTCAGGAGATGCCACCAATCCTGACAGAATGTATGACCTTGTTGCTGTGGTAGTTCATTGTGGAAGGTAATAACTCTTGTTTTAAGCAAAGGATTTTTTTATAAGCACAACTGTGCTTGGAAGAATAACACAAAACCAGTACCATATAAATCAAGAACATTTAAAGACCTTAAAAAGAAAGTGTTGTGGGGAGAAACTGCTAGTCCTGACAGAAATTATGGCATTGTTGCTTCGACAGATCACTGTGAAAAGTGATAACTGTATTTCACATTACAGATCTTTATGTGAACTTAACTATGTTTAAAAAAAACCCAACACAAAATGCACAATATCATATAATAATATTTAACATCAGTTTGCAAGGAAAAAAGCTTTCTTAGGAAGGAAAGCTTTATAGAAAGATTTACTTTAAAAGCATTTCATTTAGGGTGTGGGGGTTTTTTTAAGACTTGAGCAACGTTTTCTGAAATATATCCATGTATTATGAGTTTTGTTGATTATTTTGTTTCACTGCTTTCAAAATAGGACCGTTAGGTTTGTGTTTGATTTTGCTATATTCAACAAATATTCTTGTGACTTCAAAGCATAAAACCAGGTTGTTCTACAAACTGCTTATTGAGTAGATAAAAACCCCAAAGTTGAAACTACAGTTTGACATCTAGAATCACGGAATAATTTATATTATGAGGTCAAATACTAAAACTCAAAGCAGAGTAACTTTGACATTAGATTAGGTTGCACTGGTCTCAGTTTCAGAACAAGGAATCCTAATTTTGCTTTCTCTTCGGGCAATTTACTCCAGTTATTCAGTGTTGTCACAGTGACTAAAGAGTAGAGTTAAGATAAATAGATGTCAAATTGGACAATTTTGGAAAATAAGCCTTTGTGCCATGGTTTTCTGGGACAGTCTTGTTCACGATTATAAGGGGAGCTCTTTCTGGCCATTCTGACCATTTCTGCCTCCTTCATTGAAGCTGCAGCCATGAGCAGGAGATGGCCCCTGTTTTCATGGTGTTGGTGGTCTGGTACACAGACATCTCCCCCCAGGAATGGCAATCTGCCCTCTCTGGTCTGGGCACAAAAGCCATAGGCGTGCTGCTAGCTAGTTAAGGCAGTTCCAGAACTGCTTTAACTCGGTTGTACACTTTCAGTTGTAAGGTTCAGCTGTTTCAGAAATTGTACTACTTTTTTGTTTGAAACCTGATGAGAAATAATACACTCCCTAAGTTTTGGTTGGTTGTTTTTTCTGGCATAGTCGTGTCAAAATTTCTTGTCTGCCATAACTGAAGAAGCTGAGCATTGTAGCAGTTTAAATTGGGAGCCCTTCTCACTGCTGAGCTTCTGGAGACTCCTGAACTGCCAGTTTAATTCAGTTTCTGTTTACAGTGGACCAGATAAAGAGACTGTAGATGAGCAGCAGCTCTAGAGGCTTTTTCCTTTCTGAAGATCAGAAATAGTTTGGGATCTATTCTGTCACTATGAAATATCAGAATGCTTTCTTGATTTCTTTTCTCTGTCTCTGTTTAAGAATTCATTTGTATTTTCAGTGTCTGTGCTGCTCATTCCTTATTTGAAATTATAAACGTTTATTTAGCATAAGTAAGACTATATTATAAGGATGATGTAAGTAGAGGTTAAAAAAAAAGACAAGACACATCCAAACAGAAATTGTAGCAGTATCCATTTTAATTACTGTTAAGTATTGCTTTTCTACAAGAACAATTAAAGGGAATGCATCTCCACATATATATGTGTTACAGTTTATGTTCTTTCCTAATTTTATTTTACAGTGGCCCTAACAGAGGACATTATATTGCAATAGTGAAGAGTCATGATTTTTGGTTGCTTTTTGATGATGATATTGTTGAGGTAAGCCCAACCAGAGCACATGCACACCCCTTGTGGATATGATTATTTAAAGTAGAATGACTGGTGTGCTGATGAAAAGAGGCTTCAACTCCAGTCTAAATGAGCAATAATTGTGTCTGCAGAGCTGTGCCTTACAATTTGACTGTACAACACTTTGAATTGCATTTAGGCTTTTATACTTAAAAGAACCTCTTTTGTTTATGACCCCTGTCTTTCACCATTGTTTAATAAACTATTCTGTGGGAAGAAGACAAATAATGATAGAGATAAACTGGGTTTTAGCTTACAATACATAGGAACTTAATTCAATACTTACAACAACACTTCAAAATTTATATATAAAAATTTATATACATAGCTGCTACCCCTCTGTGCAGTTGATGGCTGAGGAGAAGCTGAAACATAACAAGTTTGAGAATTATTTGGATTTTATTATTGTATGTAATTATATGAAAGTTAATTTGGTATGACAATAACTTTTAGAGTAGAACCTGATTTTATGTGTATAATATGCAAGACATTGCTACTTTAATTTTTTGTGTTTTTACATCCAGAAAATTGATGCACAAGCTATTGAAGAATTCTACGGGTTGACATCAGACATCTCAAAGAACTCTGAGTCTGGTTACATCCTCTTCTATCAGTCTCGGGACTGAGGGGGAGCTGTAGTGAAGAGAGATTTTTGTGTCTCACATCTTCTCTATCCTGGAGTGGAGCAAGCACTGAAAAGAAGGAAAGCAGAGAGCTCTAGGGGCAATAGCACAGTTTGCACAAAACTAAGTAAAGAGTCTGGGGTTCTTAAAACTTTTGTATCCTTTTCATTTTATTTGCTCAGGTATCATGCTGACGGCACATCTCCACTGCATCCCATAAGCAAAAAGAGAGATACCAGCCACTCTTGTAGGAGCTTTCCTTTGGGGAATACCATCTCTGGTCCTAGTTCAAAGCCCATTGAAGCTTTCCATGGGCTTCAGTGGCCTTTGAATCAGGTTCTTACTGCGCTGCTGGATTGGTGCAGTTAGGAGCGTTAGAAATCTGTATTTTATACAGACTTTGTGTATCAAAGGTAAAGGATTCCCTCTGAAGTTAGTTTCCTGTGCTTAAGTTTGAAAGAATGAGGTTTGGAGGGTTAACTTGTAAGCAAGAAGTTACGTCTGGGCCCAACTCAATTGCCTTCTTGATGGAAGTGGTTTAACTGAAGGTGTAAAATGGTGTCAGGGAGGCAAGGATGCTTTGCTTCTCTGGAGAAGCTTACATTATTTATAATGTGTGATCGGGAACAATCAGTCAAGATTATGGCTTTTCATCTCCGTATGGGGAAAGATTTGGTTTGTAATAGTTTATTTTTATTTATGAATTATTGTAATTTAGGATCTTGTGTATTGTCCTTTATTCTAACAAGTACTGGAAATTTTATATATTCATTTGAATTTAAACTAATTATGTTTAAATATTAAAGGGGAGAATAAAAATTACAAAAACGATGCCTACAGTATCTGAAAAGAAATTCATAACACAGAAGAGAGATTTCCTTCTGGAGGAACTGGTATCTAACTCAGGTACTTTGTTTAATTATATCAGAATAGACTCTTCCCATTAATGGGTGAAAAAAAGTGACCTAACTATTATGTAAAAGACATAAATCATAAGAAAATGTTGGTGCAGCGGTGGTTTACTGGTCTTTGTAGTTCTTTGATGATTTGTTAATGTTTCATATTCTAGGCAAATTAGAATGATTTAGATCTAAGTAGACAATTTTAAGAATATTATTTCCTCTCCTAAAAGCAGATCAACTTCTGTTAAACATTAAATTAAGTCTGAGTAATAAGAAGAAATAGGTTTGGAATTTCATGAGACTGAAGATACCACATTCCTGTAAAAGTAATAATATTTAAGTCTTGTACAGTGGAAATTTTTGAAACTAAGCAGTTTACCTTGCTTTAGGTTTATGAAACAGCATTAAGAATTAAATCTTGATAAAACACCTGATCTGTAAGAAATGTGAACTATTTGACACTCTTCACTTAGGAGTACATTGTCTGACAGTAGCTGAATGTAATTTCTGGAAGGTCATTGGATGTGCGTTCCAGATTATGGCAATCAGGTTTTGGATGTCCTTGTCACTCCTTTGTCAGCTAATGATTTTTACGTTACTGTAATTTTCTAAGATTATTTTATTGATACTGTTACAACTTCTAAAAATAATGTCTCCTGTCTGCTGCTATAACTGACTATTTAGTTACCTGTATCTTTTAGCTCAGGAAATGACTTCACCTATTCACTCAGTTGAACAAATCTTTAACAGGGTCACTAAATAAATTGGGCTATTTAGCAACTGTCGTGCTATAACAAATCGCTTTTGTAAGATGCAGAGTTTCTAACGCCTTGGTTTGGCTAGAATTCTTTTATAGAAATTGTGTATCATTATTAAACTGCCAACATTGTAAAGTAAAGCCTAAATATTGCAGGAAGTGCAGAAAAACATGATTAGATTTTTCAGAAAGGATTCAAATAATGTTAACATCTATTTTGAGCTTTCAATAGAAAAAGGGTTAAAAGGGTAAATCAGTTGGATAATGGTGCATGTTAGAAGGATGAAGTCCTTTGCATACTTAAAAGTACAGTATTGCAAAAGAGCTATCATATTACCTTTTGCTAATTTGTTTGGTCTTTTTTTTTCTTTTGTTTTAATGTAGTTAAAAGCTGAAGCTAGTTGATAAATGTTTTATACCTTAGCAAAATTCAAAACATTTTTGTTGTTTCACTGGTTTTACTCCTGCTATGTATTTTTATAAGATACTGACTTTTATTTTGTATAGGGATTTTGAGATAGTATTCCAAATTATATATTTTGTTTTTCTTTTAGCGCAGCTGAAATAATTGTAAGTTCTTAATTAAACTGATGTCAGAAACTGCAACTTAAAATGGAATTAAAAGAGACAGAAATATGAAATATAACTGATTGGTATGTAAAACATTATAGGATTTTTTTCTTGACTGTAATACAGTGAGGAGTGTGGGAAAGTTGTCAGTCATTGTAAATGGTGGAATTTATTTGCCGTGTAACTATGTAAATGTTAATTGGGATTGCAGTCCCTTATTTTGTATATTGGAGCAAAAAACTTCTATTGAATAAAGTTATGTTCTCTAAAGATACATACCGTATCCTTTGTGGAGCCCACATGGTCAGTCAGCTGCCTTTTATACTTTATAATGTTTTCAAACAAAAAACCAGTGTGGAACTTGCTGTATTAAGCCAGCTGCCATGAGGCCTGGGCAGAGAAGTGTGTTTAAATACACCACGTTAAGTGTCTTACTCGATGTGTTGTTAGGGGAATCATAGGGTGGCAGCAGTTTTTTGGGTTGTGTGCTTCTCTGGGAGTAGTATTGATGATTGATAGAGACAGGAAGACTGACTCAATGATCAGAATTTGATTTTACTCAGATTTTCCAAAAGCTTATATACCATTTCAGAAAGGTTAATAATTTCCACTATAACAATCAGGTTAAAAATCATACAGACAACTCATGCATTTTACAACATCTTGTGCTTGCAGAAGTTGATTGAATCACTTCTCTTCCCCTAAGCAGGTTTAATCCCATCTTCTGTAATCTTCAAAGCGCTGTTCCTGCCATGGCATCTTGGTTATCAAACCAGCTATGCTAATTAAGTCTGTTTTACTCTCTGTCCTGTGTATTCCCACAGAGTAGTTTTTGACAAGTCCATGGTCTCTGAGGTAGAAGAGAATTTTAAATACTGCTCTTCCTGGACTTCTTCTCCCTTAAAAACAAATGGTGACTTTTAATGAATGGTTAAATCAAGCTGTGTTTTCAGAATTTAGTCATAGATCAGATTGCATCTCCTTAGTTGGCATTCAGGTGGTGGTACACATAGAGATTTGGGGCCGCTTCAGATCCCCCACCACAGTCTGTGACATCTGCATAGGGCTGGCAGATTAATCTAAAATCCACAGATCTGTATCCTTCTGGAGCAGCACCTTGAAGCTGGGACATCCTGGCTTGTTCCCTGTGGAACAGGGTGGTGGTTTGTTGGTTTGCACTTGTGAGTTTTGTTTTCTGTTTTCATTTTGTTGTTGGTTTGGGATTTTTAAAGTTATCTGAGAGCAGTTTCTTGAAATTGTATTCATAGATGAAACCACCTCTCTGGTTACCTTTATCTCTGAAAGAAGAAAACATTTCAGTCCATGTTAATTATCTATGGGCTGCAGTATTACACTGATGATACTTTTGTGACTTTTCTAAAAAGTTTAGACAGTGCAGGTATTGATTGTTTGCTTCCAGACAGTGGCTTTACTGTGTAAGGTTTCCACTTTCCACCCCACATTTGTCTGAGTTGATCTTAAGTTTGTGTGTCTTAGAAGTTCAGGGGTTTTTCCCCTCTTGACAATGCAATATGCACTATTAATCGTTCTGGTCGTCTAAGGCTTCAAAGTCCTCTAACCTCTCACAGCATAATGTGAGATGTATAATACATTAGTCTCTTTACCTATGAGCCTCCAAGTACCCAATTATTATTGAATTAATATTCTACATAATCTGTATTCAAGGGTTGTTCATTTTGCAGCAGCTTTGCCACTGATTGATTGCTATAAATAAACTGCAAGTCAACTACCATGCAAACAAACACAAGTTTCATCTCTTAAATACAGAGACCCCTGAAATCCTTTGTTTTCAGTTGTAATAACAGAGCATGGTGAGGCAGTAATGAGCTTTCTTTGGTCTTTGTTAAAATATATTCTTTGGGGAACTTGTATAAGAATGTGTTGGATATATAAGGAAGATTGTAGATATCACCAGTTTTGAAATGAACTGAGTAATATCTTTTGAGTTCCTTACTAAAATTACAAATAAATTATATTCTTTCATTCTGTCTAGTGGTTTGTGATTGCTGCCTGCATAACAGATTGTAAGGGCTCAGAAGAGAGCAAGGTACTTTGTACCCAGGTCTTTGTTATGGAACTCATGTTGGCATCATTAATTACAGAAGGATCATCAGTCGTGCCCTTGATCTGCATTCCACAGGTTATATAATCCAGGAGACAGAATGCACAGCAGGAATCAGTGTGGAAATAAAGAGAAGTAGCTTTACAATTATTTACTGATGCAACAGATGTGAAAGCAGCATTCCTCCAAAAGACAAAATACTGTATTTAGTGCAGATTTCTGATATTCAGAGAATTTAGGGGGTGCTCAAAACATCCTGCCGTTCTAGGGTTTTGCATGCCTCTGTTGTGTGTGTTTAATTTGCTCTTTCAATCTATTTGAAATTTCTGTCTGTACACATATTTTTAAGGTTGATTTGATTGTATTGAGTGCTCTTCCAGAAACAATTTATGCATACATGGAGTGTAATATTTTAGTGGTCTGATCTACAAAGATTTTCTGACTCTTCACTGGGACCCATTTGTGTATTTTCTGTAACTAATTTTAGGAAAAAAACCAGTGAAGATCTCAAAATATTTTATTAGCATGTTGTATTATTAAGCGATTCAATACCTAGGGATGCCTCTGCTCTCCAGTTCATCAGCTGAATTTGGCTGTCATGGCATCACAATGCAGCTTGGTGTGCATCAGCGGCTTTGAGGTGTGATTGTTATGTTGTTTCACCTCTCTTTCACTGAGTGTTGCTTCATTGCAGCGGCTGCTGTGGTCAGCTCGAGTTGCCTGTTTCCAGCCTTGCACATTTATTTGGTTTTATGGAAGCTCATTATCCCAATGTTATGTCACATCCATCTTCTCTGCATCTTCCATGTCAAGGAAGATTGCCGATACACAGCCTCAGACAATGTTTGGTACATCATTGAGTTGTATGTCAGAGATGAGGTAGAAAGTATTTGCACTGAAACTATCTGATCCTTTCTGTTTTCTAAATTGTCATGTCTCTGTGGTGAAAGTACTCTTCAATATAAAAAAGAAAATTGGAATCATGGGCTTGAACAAAGGCAACCTTGGTGTTTCCTTTTCCTCCTATTTTTAAGGAGACTATGAAAGGCATGCAGTTTCTCCCTAAGATTGCTACATAATCAGGAACAAATTTGAAAAATGAAATCTTTGTTTTACAGAAGGTACCCTTTAGATTATTTTTGAGTTTATTTAGAGTTTCATGGCATGGCATGGCAATGTTACACAGGGGCCTGTCAGAAGCAGGTTATGAGAAGATGCCATGCTGTTAGGAGCTAGATGCCAAAGAGATGTCACTGTAATTGCTAATCCCAGTCTAACAGGACCCAAATTTTGCAGAGCAGCCACCAAGAACCTTCAGTGAATATTGGGAGAAAAACTACGTTCATCAGGGCTGTACTTGCTGCATATGCAATACTCTGAGACTCACCACTGCTCTTTTTCATTGGTTTTTTTTTTCATGAAAGAGAGACAAACCATTTAAAATGTACAGTTTCAATACATAAAGGCTATGTATTCACTCTTCAGGGTTGATTTGGGGGGGGGGGGGGCTGTTTGTTTGTTTTTAATTCTGGTAACTTTTCCTGAATTGGAGAGCATTAAAAGGAGATACTACAGGTTGAGATCAAGAAGTATGTTCCACATATATATCACAACACCAATTAGCCTCTTTTTTTCCCATATTTTGCATGTAGAATAATTCATAATTCATCAAAGGAGAAAAAAGACAACAATTACTATAGTTCCTAAGTTGTCTTTTGTTGTTCTGCATTATTGGATTCTGTGCAAGGTAATGTATACTTGTGGGGGTAAAAAAAAAATTGAAAAATATCAGCCATTAAAAAAAAGTAGAATGCATGATAATTTTGTATTTCTGTACATATTTGCTTTACAGTGAGTAAAGAAAATTTTTGAAGAATACGAAGCAGTGAAATGCTGCTTTTGGACAAATTTGGTGAATTTAAAAAATGATAGCATACCAAAAGCTTGTTAACAAGGATTACAGTGAGATGAAAAAAGCCCTGGAGCCTTGAAATCTCTAAAAACAGTGACAGGCTGGCTGATGGAGTGGTCTGTATTGCCACCAGTTATCAGCCTGCGCTGTGAGTCTGTGTGTACAGAATCTGGCACCTCCTGGTGTTTTTGCTGTATGTCAGATACATCCATAGATGCCAGGGGACACAGCTGTGTGTTCAGCTGGAAACTTCCATAAGGAACATACCTGGGGTAATAGTGACAGTGCAGCTATATTTGTGTCTATGTGCACAAATGCCAGCTTCCATTTTGGAAACTAGAAGGAAGAATGAGAACGCTGCTGCCAAGTGTCCCCCTCACAAAAAGATAAATCTTGGGTTTATATGGGGATGCTGAGTGCTGAGTAATCCAGTCCCACTTCAGTGTTTTCCATCAAGAAAATGTGCTTCAAACAGCTGCCACAAATCTCAGGAGGTCTGGCCTGCCTGGCACTTGTCCTGCTCTGTTCTAGTGTTGCAGCCACCTACTTGGAAGTGTGATAAAAATTCCATCTTATAAAACACTCCTTGCAAAATTAGTGGTAAGCCTGGACAGAAAGCTGCCTGAGCTCGTTGCCTGCTCTTCCTCTTGTATGCAACAGGCATAGCAGCTTCAAGGGCTTAGCATATGCTCAGTGGTTTTCACAGTCAAGACATCTTGTTCTAACTTGCTCAGTTTGGTGCTTTTTAACTGAGGGACATTTTAGCTTCTGCTCGTGGCGATTATTTCATTAAACCATGATCTGACTCCAATTTCCATTCCTGGCTGGGCATGCATAGAAAACATTTCCTGATGTTTTCTGGCTGTTTACCTAAGTACTAAGAGCAGAACTGTGGGGTTTTGTTTAGTTCCCTTAAGGCTTGAGTAAGATTGTAGGGGCCAACATGCAGGAAGTTTACAAAATCCAGTTAATCATTAAATTTAGTAGGAGTTAAGTATTTTAAATATTTTTGTTGATGAGGACAACAGAGCATGTAAAAAAAAAAAAAGCATGATTCGTGTGGAAACAAGGAGTGATGAAAGTTTGTGGTCTTGAGAGAACAAACTTCTAACAAACTATCTGAGAGAACGAACCTTTCAAGTGTTCCCAAAGAGCATATGGACCCTCAAAAAGCAACATCTCTCTCTGAGCACTGTGATTAGCTGGTTCAGTGCAGATGACTTACCTTTCCTGGTGAGTGAAAAGCAATGAAGTATTTTTCCTATTCTACAGGCAAGGTCTACAGTAATTTTGGAGGCTTGAGGGGTTTTTCATTGAAAATTATTTTGATGTTTTATAATTAATTTACTGGAATCCTTACAGACAATTAAATTTGGTCAATTTAAGTTCTATGTCTCCTCGTATCAAGGCTGGTTTCCCATTGTTGCTGTTATTTTTGAAATTATTTTAAGGAAGATGTGGAGATTAGAATTCAGCTGTCACATTAGTGTTCCCTTTATTTGGCTGATTGCTCTGTTGTGGATGTCTAGATAATTATATGTAAATCACTGACTTCTTGCTAATGGCCAACTTGAGGGTTTTTTTCCACAAATCTGTCAGTTCTTGAATGTTTCTCCTAAAGTGTGAGGAGGAATTAAAGAAACGTTTTGACATATTCCCACAAACGTAAGCTGAATGTAGACGTGCAAATGCTTAAAGTGTGGTCTCTAAATGTGGATGTTTTCAAACTGCTACTTTTATATGGGAAATCAGGCTACATATTTAAAAACAAAACCTGCTGAAAGTGCCTGAAACTAATCGTTACAATATGATTTAAAATCCTGCTTGTCTTCTGAATATTTTTTCAGTGTCAACAGTAAAAGTCCCCTGAAATGAAAAGGAGCTACATAATCTCAGTGTCTTTGGAAAGGTCATTATAGTGTGGATGCCTAATATGGAGCTGGAAGCTTAGCTTTTTTATACAGAGTTGGCAGTTTTGGCCTGATTTATTAATAGAAATTTTCAGTAGTTTTACATAAGGTAAAGAATCCATTTTGTGCCTGGTGATGAAAAAAATTTTTCCATTATAAAATCCTTGTTTTCTTAAAATCACTGGAGCTAGTAATAGCAATGGTCAAAGCATTAGGGGTGTCTCCTAAGTGTGGCATATTTAAACCTGTGCGAGCAAAGGCTTGTGTTCATGGATGATTAATACTATTAATACAAAAAGACTAACATCAACAATGAAGCTTTCACATGTTATGTGTGGAAAAGCAGTTCAATTTTAAAGAGGCTTTTGAAAGCAGTCTTTGCTCGTAACTTTATTGTGCTCAGTTAATTGAACTGTTTACTCTCCAGAACTTTAGTCTTGTTCAGATACCATTTGGGGCTTGGAGAAAACATTTGCAGTAGATTTGGATGCTTTTATAAATTCAAGTGAATAAGTTTCAGTCTAAAACAGTGAAGTGTGCAGCCAAACATAATTATTTCATTCCCATGTCAGTAATAGCTGACTTATCCCATATAGAATTTTAAATCTTTAATACTGAATTAATAAACCCTGGGAAACTGTACTTTATCTGTTTTCTTCTACTGTTGACCAGAAGTTTTTTTTGATCATACAGCCATTTGAGAAGAACAGCCCCCTCCTAGAATTTGTTATAAACTAAATGACAAAGTTATGTAATATATACATGCCATTCTGTGAAACTGTTTGCATATCTTTCATAAAATACTGGAATGAACATTGATGATGGTGATGATGTTGACTAAGAAAGTGCAATTCCTAGCTGCAGAATGGCCAGCTGACTGGAGGGGATGGATTTTTTGTTTTATAAGTCATTCTTTGGTTGCTGGATGTATACACGTGCCTATCCCTATGCCTCTGCTGTGCCCTGAGATCAAAAATCTGATGTTCCTGTTGCTGGATTAGGACTGGTAAACCACGAGGAATAATGGCCACTGTGGATAATAGAAACAGCCATTAGTGCTGCCCCAAATTGCTGAAGAGCAAGGCAGACTGAGACATGGTGGTTGTGACTGAGAAGTGCAGTGGTCCCGCCAGGATACCTTGGGACCTGGGCGCCAGGACCGGCTCTGGCTGTTTAGTGGAAGGACAAACATTGCACTCTGCTGCAGAATTCATACACATTAAACCAGACCTGCCAAGGCAGTGCCAGGTATATATACTAAATACTCGATGTCATCAGGAATTTTGCCCATGACTAATCATGTGTTAGGGATTTTTTTTACTTTAGAGTGCTGTGGTGAGGAAAAGCAATTGCGTTAATGTCAGTTATACATGCTTTTAAAAGCAGGGCTGCAAGAGCAGCTTTCTGAGAAAAGGGGATCTGGTTCTGTTGAAACATGTTTCTCTTTGCCCATCAAAATAAAACCCAGCAATTTGCTTGGGCAAACAGTGGGACTGCAGAAGGGAGCGTAGAAGGAGTTCCAGCTTGTTGAGCATGCAGTGGGCCACCTACCAAGCAGCACTTGTCGCAGCAAACATAGCAACACCCCAGCATGCTGAGCCCTGTGCTAGCTAGCTGCCAGTAGGACACTGGCTCAGATCCACTGTGCTATTCGTGGACTTCTGAGCACTAACAGAATGTGTCTCAACTTCCTCAAAGCCCATCCACCTCTCCCCGAGTCTTGATGGATTGCAGATCACCAAACCACCAGGGGCCAGGGTAAAATCTGCTAATGGGGTATGGCCTTTTCTGAAGAGGGTCTGCTCCTGTTGTATTTGTACACCTGTGTCTTCAGAGCTGTAACTGCGTAGGAATTTTCCAGCAAAGAACTTCGTTAGAAATTGATGATTTGTGAAAACTGAAATGTTTTGTGGGAATGTAATTCACCAGTTTTTGGTGAAACCGGTGCAGAGTGAAGACAGCGATCCATTCACTTGCCTGCCAACCCACTGGATGGGTTTACTAATTTCATAATTATGAAATTGTGGAGATTTCAGGAGCACTACAGGGTAGTCATGAGGGTTTCAGACAACATAAATATCTTGAGTTTTCTGTGCTCAAGTTCTCCACAAGATACAGTGGCTTCAGGTGAAACATTTGGTAAGCCTGGTAACATGCACACACTAAGAGGCTGGATTGAGACCGCCTTCCTCCCTTTGCTACCTTGGCATGCTTGACTTTGTAAACTTTCTGGATTTCATTGAAAGACAACAGGGAGAAGCAGAGGTGGTTTATTGCGCATTATCACTATCTAGAAGAACTTAAAACTTTGGATATGTACAGAAAACTGTCATTTGAGCTAATAGAGCGAGAAATAGGATGGTTAGCTTCAGAAGACTTTGGTATTAAAAAAATCATATGAGGTAGCAAGGGAGTTTCATAGAGACTTTTGAAGAAAATAGGTGATCTGGAGTGATTTTCTGACTCCCCAGGCTGGAGGAGATTGTTTCCCACTTAACCTTTTTTTCATGTGTGCTCATGGCAATTTTTTGGAATCATCTTTCAATGCCATCCTGTTGTTTGCTTTTCACTGTGATGAAGTAAAATTGATTAGTGAAAGAGCAGGAGCTATTCCCTTCCCAAATCTGTGTTCAGACAGCATCTCTGGTCATACCAGGCTGCTCAGCTTTTGTTCATTTTGGTCTTGAAAATGCCCAAGGCAGAGATGGTACAGCCTCTCTGGGCATCCTGTGTCACTGCTTGACTGTGCTTGCTGTGAAAGTTTCTCCTTGCAAGTCTCAACTTCTCCCACTTCAATTTACGATGATGATCAATCATCTTCCCACTGGGTACCACAGAGAATAGCCTGGCTTTCATCTTCTGTGCTTAAAATCAAAGACCTATTATTATTTAATGTGACCCCTTGTGTATCACAGAGCTATAAATATCATCCTGCTGCTTCTGGGGGACACCTCTAAGTGGTAAATGTCTCCTCATTTAAGGTGCCTCCTGCTGGCTTTCTTACGAGGCTACTTACTGCAGCTCAGTACCCTTCTGTTCATCTGCCTTCAGAACTTCCATGTGACCTTGAAACCTTGGTCAGTTTGAACCAGTGATTTCCTCCCCCGTGGTATGACTAATCTCTCCTTCCCTATGTTTTCCCTCACCTCACTCTCCCTGACTCTCCAAATTTCTTTCTGTAAGTCTCATTTTCCATATAACCTGCTCCCCACCTCTGAACAGTGCCTCTCAGGACAGATGTCTGTACGCACACAATTCTGCTCTCTGTTCCTCCCTTTGCATTCCACAGCCTCAACTCCCAGCCTAACTCATCCCACCAGCTCCAGTCCTGCTCTCCTCTTACTCTCTCCTCTGGGGTAGACCTGAGACTTGTCTCCTTTGCATTCAGACTGGAAGTTCTTGGCCTCTCCCTACCTGGGCTCAGCAGCAGGATGTTTCTGCTGCAGATTCAAACCTAACCCCCAGAATTTAATTTGTGACTCATGAATTCTACCTTTTGAGAACTGCAGATTCACAGGCTCCAGGTAGTCCATGTAGCATGGACTTCGCCAGAGCCTGGGCAATGCTGCTTGCCAGAGGGTACATTACCACTTACTCTGTTTTCTGCCTGGAAACTCCTGTGCAGTGCTTTTGTTGTACTGTACAAAGCTACACACTTCAGTTCCAAGATCTACCTGTCAGAGGTCTGCTCCTCATCTCTATCTGCACTTGGACTTGGGCAGCCATGTCAGCTTCATTTTCCTAGCAAAGTCACAATACCTTTTTTTTAATCTCCATTTATGAGTAACATGAGGGCTCTGCTTAAGATTTAGTAATTTGTAAACTAAAAGCATTGGAAAGATGACTTCACTTCATTATCTCCTTAAGAAAAACTATCCTTGGAACACCTGTAAATTATCTGAGATACTGTGTCTACTGCTAATCCTATTTTTTTCTCATTTTCTAATTTTAAATTTGCACTGTTCATATCCATTTATATCTCCCAGTGAGTTACTGTGTTTTCCTGAAATTGTAGGGAGAGTCAGGCTATTTCCACCAGTTTATACAGCCTAACTCCAGTGGGGCTGGGTTCCTATATGCTGGACAAGGTAAACCACAGCAATAATTACCTGTGGTGGGAGGCATTAATTACTGTTTGCCATAGGATTCCTCATTCTCAGCTGCATGTAATGCATTGCCATTTTAATTCCCTGTTCTGCACAGCAGACACAATGGGCTTTCCTGATGCTCTGGCTAAACCATGGCAGCGGAACTGGGGGCATGAGGGGGGTCCCAGGGAGACAGCAGTGGGATGCACTGCTCCAGCTGATCTGCTGTGAATCCCAGCCTCAGGACAGGGCAGCCTGTGGTGACTGCATCACCTTGAAACCCAGCAGCTGCCAGGTAAGGTTAGAAGGAAATGCTGAGATAAAACTATGTTACAACATCTTCCCTGCTCTCAGCTGTCTTCCAGCTCCTGGATTTAACAGCAAGTCCAGAACTCCTCAGTTCTGCAATGACAAACCAAGCTTGCTGGGCTTCTTTCTGCCTAGCCAAGAACATGTAGCAGCCCTGAGAATTTCTGGTTTTCTGTCCGCAAGTAATGAGTGGCTGCAGGACAGACCCCCCTGAGAAGTTGTGTTTTGTGCTTCTGACAGGGAGTAAGTTGTAAACCATCCATCCAAACAACTGTCTGGTTTGACATACTGGTTTTTGATGAAGAGAAATTGAATTTTCCCAGCCACCTGCTAAGCAGAGGATGCTACTGCTCCTGCCTTTGGTGGCAGCTGCTTCTCCAGCTCCTGCTCCAGTGGCTCCCACAGCACAGCTACACCAACCTCTTGTGGGGGTATGGGTCCCCAGCACCCCTTCCCTTTTCCTTGTCCATATATAAGCTCTTATGTTCCCCAAGGGAGGTGGACACCTTGGCAGCAACACAAAAACCCTCAGACACAAACTCTGGGGGAAGTGTTTTATAAACATCACACTATTTTTTTTACAAAATGTAGTGAGGCTGTAATCAGGAGTAATGAGAGGAGGTGCCGTTCCAGCATGCTGCTAATTAGGCACTAAAAACCTGAGCACAGTTGTCAGCACCTCTGTCTCCAGTAATGATTCAAAATAATATTATTTGAATACCATTCAAAATGGTATTCCGCCCCTTCCAATTCCCCTCAATGAATAAATAAAATGACATTCAGTTATAATCACAAAAAGTTATGGCAAAACCTATTTACTTTAAGCTGTTGCACATCCAGCAGTCTCTAGCAAAGTCAAGAGGGCTCATTCCAATTATTGAAACAAAAAAACATGTTGCTGTCTTTCCTATAAGCAGTTACAGAAAATTGCACTTGTTATTTCCCCACAGCCGATGGCACTGGTGCTGCTTCCTTGCTTGGCTAGAATCCAGCCCCAGCCTGAGCCGTGTGCCTGCCATGGCTTGTTTGGGAAATCAGCTCCCGAGCTGTAATTCATCCCTCCAGCTGGTGCCTGTGCAGTCTTACTAAAAGGGATGTGCTAATTACCTTGTATTAATTCAAGCACAGACAAGCAAACTGCACTTTCTAATTTGTAGCTGGGTTGAAGATGTTGGACTCTGGTCCTTTCTTTAACAGCCATTTGTGCACACATCCAAGCCATGACCATTCCAGTTTCTCCAGGAGAATGCTGTGGGAAGCAGCATCAAATACCTTGCTAAAGTCCGGGCAAACAACATCCACAGCCTCTCCCTCATCTTCTAAGCCGTCACCTTGTCTCAGAAGATCGGGTTGATTGTGCACAACCTGCCTTTTACACGCCCATGCTGGCTGGGTGTGGTCCCCTCGTTGTCCTGCACATGCTGCATGGCGTCACTCAACATGACCTGCTCCATGACCACCAAGGTCGGGCCGACAGGCCTGTAGTTCCCTGAATCCTTCTTCCAGCCCTTCTTATAGATGGCCATCACATTTGCTGACCTCCAGTCAACTGGAACATCCCCAGTGCACCAGGACTTCTGGTAAATCATAGATCTGTAGAATGGATTGGGTTGGAAGCCACCATAAATAGCATCTAGTTTTAACTTCCCTGCCATGGGTAGGGACACCTTCCACTACACCAGATTACTCCAAGCTTCATCCAGCCTGGTCTTGAACACTTCTGGGGATGGAGCATTCGCAGTTTCTCTGGGGCAACCTGTTCCAGTGCCTCACCACTCTCACAGTAAATTATTTCTTCCTAGTATTTAATTTAAACCCATCCTGTGATGGAAAGTAGCTTGATGAACACTTGAGCCAGGTCAGTCCGTACCCTTGGATGAATCCTGTCCAGCCCCATAGACTTGTGTCTAAATGGGGTAGTAGGTCAGGATAACTAAACATTTCCCTTTGGAATCTGGGGGCTTCATTCTGCTCCTCATCGCTGTCTTCCATCTCACGGGGGAGCCCTGTAAACTCCTTTTGGCAGGCCATGCTGCAAAGGCTGCAGGCTGTATTTATTGCTGAGATCTTGGGGGAAGAGAAAGTGACTGCTTTTCTTTAGAAAATCCTCACTTTCCTAGATCACACTCTTGTCTTTTGAAAATGCCTAAATGGAATTTAGGATGAAAACCCTGATAGTTGGCATTCCTGTTCTTAGTAACAAGTTGGATTAGCTGGGACATGCAAGGGAATGGGATGTTCATCATCCTTGTCTGTGGGTCCCTTGTGCACTGCTAGGGGCTCAGGACTCTCTCCCCTTGTCAGTTCTCCTGCCAGCAATGCCCTGGGGCAGAAGGACATTTCCCAGAGCTTTGAAGGCTGGGAAACTAGAGATGAAGTTACTTCTTCACCTGACATTTACCACAGAAATAATAATACAATCCAGCAGTAGCATACAGCTGCCAGGAGGTGCTGAACCTGGGAGTCTGATGAGACGAACAGATGTGTTGCTTTAACTTCAGAGAGGAGTGGGTTTGTGCTCTCAGCCCCCAGAGATGTGCTGGAGTTCCAGCTGCTGCCCCAGTGGGCTCCACAGGATCCTCTCCTCACCCTGCACACCTGGTGACTCCTCCTACACGGCAGAGTTCCTTACCTGAGAAACCATCCTGTGAAAATCTTTCCCCCAGTTTTGTGCCTTACCCACAGCCTTCCCGCTGTGCTCTTTCTCCAGCAACTTCTGAACCAAAGCCATGCCAGACCCAGGAGTCTCAAAGGTCATCAAGTTTCTCCAAGCTTCATGTGTGGTATTGGATGGGTAAAGGAGAAGATCCAAAAAATTATTTCCACTAGTTGTCTCTTTCGAACTTTTCATAACAGGTTTTCTTGAGGGATTTTCACTCTTGAGGAGTAAAAACCATCTCTGAGAGCTGAAGAGGGGAAAAAAGCTCCCTGCCAAGTATCAGTGACTTTGCCCAAATCCCAGGGACGTCTCCTTCAGGTTTTTATAACAGCACTGCTCCCATACCAAGGGGACTATGGATTGTTCTAGGCTAAATCTCTTTTTTTTTTCCCCATCTTAGTTTGGATTTTCTATTTTAAAAATTACTCTTCTTCCAATATCTCTATCAAAACACACATCAGGGCTCATTTTTCCTAACTATTTATAGTCCTTCACTGCATTTGAAGTTTTCCTTTAGGGGCCCTCAAAGCTCAGCACAAGGAGGCTGGCCAGAGGTCAGGCAGAGTTAAGTAATGGCAGGATGTGTTAATTCCATGGATGATAGGAAAGCATTAACCCCAGTGTCAGTGCTAGGGCCTTAGTTCTGGTCAATGTTCCTTGCAGTGTTACCTGGTGTGTAACTCTCTTAAGAAACATCCTAAACTAGGGCATATTCTTGGTATAAGCAAATATCCCAGGAGTTTGCCATTGGCTTGGTGGCCAAGCCCTCTGCTGGGGAAAATGTCCTTGAAATTTAAATAAGATACCTGTGCTGGGAGCAGCCTGCCTACCCTGAGGCAACCCTAAGGCTGTGCTGCCCTGCTCCAGCTCTGCACAGAGCCAGAGCCAGCTCAGTGAATGCACTGAGCTCGGCAGCGTTTGCGTTTCTGTAGGTGCTCATCTAAGCCCTTAAATAGCCCTTGCTGCTTTGAGGCTAGACACAGGTATTGAAGTCCTGCAAATATTTCAGCTGTCATCAAAGGCAAGAAAGAACTTGAGTAGGCAGGAGCCTATTTTTAGAGCTGATGATAAACCCATGGAAGAGGCTTTGTGGTTGTGTTGTGAATATCCTTCCACTTAATAAGAATTATTCACCCACTCTGCCACAGTTTGCTTGACTGGAGTAGGCAGTGACTTGGAGTTTCAGTCACAAGTCCTCACTCTCCATTTCTGAGGATCTCTCCCGGCAGGGTCTGCTCCAGCCATCTTGGGGACAGTGCTGGTGTCAGCCCCTCCAATGTGTCTGATAAGGCGAGGGAAAGCCAAGTGCCCTGTCAGCCCACTGTCAGCAGTGAGGAAGGGCACCTGGCAGGCAGAGAGTGGTGAGGGGGGCTCCTCCCCTCTCCCCAAGCAGCTGAGGATTGCGTGCTGCTTGCTGTTAGCAAAACAGAGCATCCCCCTCTTCTTTAACTCAGGAAATTATAACCTGTTCTTCTGGCAAGTGCTTCTAGAAAATCTCCAGGCAGCAAGGTGAGAATCTCCCAAGCAGAGAGGCACACTGGCATCATGATGGCTCAGGTCCATGTGGTTAACCAGCCTCTTGGATAATTAATGGATGTTTTTCAGATTCGTACACCCTAGAGATGATTCTATTACTCAAGGTAGTAATACTAGAAAGAAAGTGGGAAGAGGCCTCTGAGCTGCCATGAGCAGTGGGTGTACATGAGCAGTAGGTGTATGGGTAGCACAGCAGCTGCCAGCCGTGTTTTCCCATGTTAGTTAGGGTGTCTCTGAGAATCAGGTTGCACTGAAAATTCTAAACCCTGCTTGCAAGCAGCCCTAACAGTGATACTGAAACCTGAACAGAGATATGCTTGATCTGGAATGAGAGGAAAAGTCCCCGGGTTTGGGTATGAAGAGGGCCTCCATCTCAAAGTCCCTTGCTCTCTGCAGCACTTCCTGCTGACTTGCTCAATGCAGCTCCCTCTCAGATGGCAAAGAGTCTGGTTTACAGAGTTATTTCCCTGCTACCATGTAGTGTATTTTGTTCCAGTGGGGGATGAGAGATAGAAAGGGAGAGATGCTGGAAGTCTGCATTGCAAGACTGCCTCAGTCACTTAGCAGACCTTTCAGTGAGTTATTCTCACCTCACATGAAACGTTCTTATTTCAGGTATATAACGTGAGAGATGTAATTAAAGAATGAGAGACCTGGCGGTGCAGCAATGAGCCCCTGCAGAGGGCAGGAGGTGCTGCCTGCAGCCACAGAAGCCCTGAAGAGCTCAATGCTGGGCAGCTGGGGGCAGCCACGGGTGGATCTGTTTGGCATCTCCCCTGTGGCTCTGCAGAGCCCCAGCTGCCCAGGACTCAGTAGCCAAGCTCTTATCTGGACAAGAATTTCATGTCCCCATCAGACAGCGCAGTGCTAACGTGCCCTTCTGGAGGGTCAAGCAGAATTTCCCCAAAGACACAGCCAGACCCAACCTGGGTCCTAAAAGAAGCACATTTATTTTCCGTCACAGACAAGTAAAAGATTCAGTAAGACCTACAGGAAGGTTTCCAAAATGCTTTTTTTTTTGGAAATTAAAGTCTGTAGGAAGCAAAGATGTTACATTGCAACAGTCACACTGGGCTGTTTGATTTAGTAGGTCAGGTGAGCATAAATGTAATTTCTTTTGATTTAGTAGGTCAGGTTGAGCACAAATGTAATTTTGTCTGTCCCTCCTCTACCTGCTGTCCTCAGATATAGGCCAACTTCCTTTTAGATACAGTCTAATGTAAAAGATCTGATTTCCAAAGGCCTAGCTGTGCCACCTGCTGCCTCCAGCAAAGTTCAGGAGCTCCTGGGATGTGTGAAGAACTGGAGTGCCAGCACATCACACACACAGCCTTTTCCCTGCAAGTCTGCAAGAGCCTGGAGTCAGTTGTGATGTGAGATCCCTACAAAGCAAAGGTTCATCCAGTTCAGTGACCGGTTCAGGGCTGCCCTGCATTCTCTTCCTCTTCTTGCTGTGCCGCACTAGAGTATAAAGGGTGTAGGAGTGCTCATCCATGTGCAGCTGCTTGGAAGGGGAGAGGGAAGGGAAGGGAAGGAGCAGCTGGCTCTGCTAGTGTGGGTGCTGTGAGAGGCAGTCATGGACCTTTGGGGTGATTTCTGGTGGGGATTGCAGGATAACTTGGAGAAACAGCATGAGAGTACTAGGGTCTGTCTGCGCAGTGCACGTACTTGCTGGGTTCCCTTAATCAGCTCGCTTGTGTCTTCTCCAAGAAAGTCTGCTGGGAGCTTGGAGAGGCCTTCTTCTTGGGAAAATACTGCAACTGGCAAGAGGAAAGAGAGAAGAGTTGTATTAAAATGAGACCGCACAGGTGGAATATCCTTCTACCTCCAGAGGAGCAGCAGAGCAGTGGGAAGAGAGGAAGTCTTTATGCTACCTCTCTACAGCGCCCTTCAGCACCCCTTGCCTCTCTAGGGGAATGACTTGGGTGGGATTGACTCAGAGAAACAAGGGTTTGCTTCTTTAAAGTCAAGAGATAAGCATGAAGGGTTTTGTGAAACCCATTGAAGTTGCCCACAAGGGGGTATGGACAGCACAGCAAGAATGGGACAATAATTCTTGTTACAAATTAGCTACAGCAGCTAATTTGCTGCTGAATCAGGGTTGGAGATTTTACAGGGTGCCAGAGGGGTGCAAAAAACATCCATGCCCTGATCCAGGAGGGTGGGGGCTCTGGCAGACCAGACACAGCTCATGAAGCCTTTTGCTGCAGGACTCTTGCCAAGCAGCTGTGCTACTCCTGTCCACCTGACTAGCAACATGCTCCTGTCTGCCTCTCTTTCACAGAATCACAGAATATTCTGAGTTGGAAGGCACCCATGAGGATCATCAAGACCAAATGTAAAGTGAATGACCCATACAGGGATCAAACTTGAAACCTTGGCATTATTAGCACCATGCTACTGATTAGCACCATCAACTGATCTCACCTCAGGGTCTTTCCTCCCACCAGATCCTGTGGGGTCCTGACCTGCCTGTTGGGATTGCATTCGTTCAGCTATAAATACATCATTATTTATTTCAATTAACCTGTTTTGTGATCAGAGCTATCAAGCCAGCAGCCACACATAGAAAGTGGCTTCAACATATTTTTTCAGTGGCTAATTCTGCCAGCTGAGGTCCCACTGGAAACTGGGATCCAAGTGCTCAGGTGCCTGGGCTTGCTCCTTTCCTGGTCCTGTGTCCACTGCAGATGCTTTCTGCCGCCCAGCTGAGTCAGCATGTCAGGGCCATCAGCACTGGGACAGCTACAAAGAAAAACCCTTTGCAGTAGTATCACTATCTTCTTTTGCAATCTGTCGTATTCAGGATAGCACCCACTCAGCTCCTGGGCTGCAAATGTGAGTGAAAGTACATAGGATCATAGAGTGGGTTGGTTGAAAGCTCACTTAGTCCACGACAGACAAGATACACCTCTTACTAGACCAGGTGGATCAAAGCTATATCCAGCCTGGTCATGAACACTTCCAGGAATGGGACATCCACAGCTTCTCTGGGCAACCTGAACCAGTGCTTAACCACCCTCACAGCACAGAATTTCTTCCCAGTATCTAATCTAAACCTCTCCTCTTTCAGTTTAAAACCAATTCCCCTTGTCACTACAGGCTGTTGTAAAACATTATGTCCCCCTTGCCATCTACTGTACATGGTATCAGGGTATGGGGCTGCGGTCCCTCTTGTGCACACACCAAAATCTGTCCCTGTCTGCAGTTCAGGTGGGGAAGGGCCAGGAGGTAGTGGCTGTGAGTTGTGGTAGCTTCTGCCTGTACTCCCCTGTGAGCACAGGGTGGCTGCTGGGGTGTCAGAAATATGTCTTGTGCCTACAGACGTGGTAAGAACCTGCACTCTTGTTGCTTTTATCCTCAACAAATTCTATGTAGGTGGAACCAATTATATGTAATGTACTTCAGCTTCCTAAATGCAAAGCAGAGGAGGCTAAAATTTGCCCCAGGCTGACGTCAGGAGTATTTCAAGTATATAGCTAAAGGCAGTATCCCTTTGATATCTGTCTATTAGTAGCTGTTTTGCTGGTGACATGAGCTTTTTCTTCCATTCATCTGTTTAGAGGGGGTTTTAACTGTGTTTTAAGTAATGATTTTAACCAGCAGAAGGAAAGAGAATTAGCTAAGATCAGGACAAGTGTGCATGCAGCTGTTGCAAGAACATGATGCCACAGAAAATGCTCCCTTGAGCTTTCTGGGTTCAGAAATAAGCTCAGAGTCACATTCTGTGGAGGTGCAAAGCACATCATGCACAANACAGAATATTCTGAGTTGGAAGGCACCCATGAGGATCATCAAGACCAAATGTAAAGTGAATGACCCATACAGGGATCAAACTTGAAACCTTGGCATTATTAGCACCATGCTACTGATTAGCACCATCAACTGATCTCACCTCAGGGTCTTTCCTCCCACCAGATCCTGTGGGGTCCTGACCTGCCTGTTGGGATTGCATTCGTTCAGCTATAAATACATCATTATTTATTTCAATTAACCTGTTTTGTGATCAGAGCTATCAAGCCAGCAGCCACACATAGAAAGTGGCTTCAACATATTTTTTCAGTGGCTAATTCTGCCAGCTGAGGTCCCACTGGAAACTGGGATCCAAGTGCTCAGGTGCCTGGGCTTGCTCCTTTCCTGGTCCTGTGTCCACTGCAGATGCTTTCTGCCGCCCAGCTGAGTCAGCATGTCAGGGCCATCAGCACTGGGACAGCTACAAAGAAAAACCCTTTGCAGTAGTATCACTATCTTCTTTTGCAATCTGTCGTATTCAGGATAGCACCCACTCAGCTCCTGGGCTGCAAATGTGAGTGAAAGTACATAGGATCATAGAGTGGGTTGGTTGAAAGCTCACTTAGTCCACGACAGACAAGATACACCTCTTACTAGACCAGGTGGATCAAAGCTATATCCAGCCTGGTCATGAACACTTCCAGGAATGGGACATCCACAGCTTCTCTGGGCAACCTGAACCAGTGCTTAACCACCCTCACAGCACAGAATTTCTTCCCAGTATCTAATCTAAACCTCTCCTCTTTCAGTTTAAAACCAATTCCCCTTGTCACTACAGGCTGTTGTAAAACATTATGTCCCCCTTGCCATCTACTGTACATGGTATCAGGGTATGGGGCTGCGGTCCCTCTTGTGCACACACCAAAATCTGTCCCTGTCTGCAGTTCAGGCGGGGAAGGGCCAGGAGGTAGTGGCTGTGAGTTGTGGTAGCTTCTGCCTGTACTCCCCTGTGAGCACAGGGTGGCTGCTGGGGTGTCAGAAATATGTCTTGTGCCTACAGACGTGGTAAGAACCTGCACTCTTGTTGCTTTTATCCTCAACAAATTCTATGTAGGTGGAACCAATTATATGTAATGTACTTCAGCTTCCTAAATGCAAAGCAGAGGAGGCTAAAATTTGCCCCAGGCTGACGTCAGGAGTATTTCAAGTATATAGCTAAAGGCAGTATCCCTTTGATATCTGTCTATTAGTAGCTGTTTTGCTGGTGACATGAGCAGCTTTTTCTTCCATTCATCTGTTTAGAGGGGGTTTTAACTGTGTTTTAAGTAATGATTTTAACCAGCAGAAGGAAAGAGAATTAGCTAAGATCAGGACAAGTGTGCATGCAGCTGTTGCAAGAACATGATGCCACAGAAAATGCTCCCTTGAGCTTTCTGGGTTCAGAAATAAGCTCAGAGTCACATTCTGTGGAGGTGCAAAGCACATCATGCACAAGCCAGTGGACTTCAAACTGTTCATGTGTCTCTCAGCTCTCAGGGATTCAGGTACTGGTTTTATTTTCATAAGCACCTCTATTCAGTACAAAGTGGTTTCTCAGTAGCTCTGGAAACCCAAGAGCTGGCTCAAAGCAGTGCAGGCACATCCATTTCTGTTGCAGGCAGCAGGGAGGTGGCAGTGTGTGGGACATGCTGGGGCATATATTTGAGGGGCTTGAGGATGGAGAATAGCCTTCAAGGGGGCAAGGGGTGAGCTTTTCAGGGGCTGTTGGTAAGTCTCTTCATCCCACATCACCTTCTACCTCATCTCTTCAGGGAAGGGAACACCTCCCATTAGGCTCTCCCAGGTCCTGGGAGCCAGAGCCACCCTTATGGCCATACTGCTGCCTCCCCTGGCCCCACTGGACCAGCCTACATGGAGAAGATAAGGGATGCACAAGGAGTCAGGGAATGCAGCCCCCCCAGGTAAACAGGTAAACAGATAAAAAGAATTTCCACAGGTAAACAGACCTGAGAAGAGATGCAGACTTTCCATAACTCCCAGACCTTAGGCAGACATAGGAGTCCCTGGGATTGCATGACAGGCTATTGGAAGATGTACACTTCTCACTTATATGGAAAATACTGCTAATTCATACAAGGACAGAGATTTATTTATGAGATGCTGGGCTTATTTAGCACACTCAGTAACCAGCCATCTCCTTTTCACCAGTCCAGGTTTTCCACCAGTTCAGGCAGGCCCCAGTGCCTGTATCTTTAACTGCTACTGATGCTTCCCCTGCAGGGGGAAAAAGATGGTGAAAAATAATAAGAGGGTTTATCTGTCTTCAGAAAAGCCCACATTTTCAGTAGCCACTGACAACCTTTACATTTAATCTGATAACACTGTATTCACAGCAATGCTTCATGCTGTGAATTTGGTAAAAACAGTGGCTCTATATAAGCTGCTTCTTCAGAAAACTCATATCAAGCAACTAATAAAGTGTAATTAGTGATCTGGGCCTTTAGTGATGTTATTTTAAACAGATTGTTCTCTGTGGATGTTAACTGGCAGTCTATTCTCTGTACCATTTCCTTGAAAGCTCTCACAAGTACCTCTGCCCTCCTGATAAGGGCACTGCTCAGGGAGTTGGGAAATGAAGAGAGAACCTGAGCACAGAGGCAATTAGTTGAAAGTACATCTTGTCCCTTAAAAAGCTGCTCCTGTTAAAGAGCACTCAGCTCCCCACACTCAGGCCTGAAAGAAAACACACTGAGAGGTCATTTGGGAAAAACTGTTGTGCAAAAACAACATGTACCAAATCCACTCAAGGTAAAGGACATTCAGGTTCCTGACAGTCAGCAGCCTTCATACTGAGGGCTGTTTATACCAACAGCTCTTGGCAGCTCCTGTTCCTCCTGTGCCTCTCAATCCTTTTCAGTATTCCAGAGCCACCACACACTGCCATACTCTTTGCCCATCTTGGATATTGAGGAAGCTGGAAAAGTGCTCACTGAGCCACTTTCATAGAATCATAAAGTCACAGAATGGTTTGGGTTAGAAGGGACCTTTAAAGAACACTTAGTTCCAACCCCCCTGACATGAGCAGGGACATCTGTCACTGATCAGATGGCTTAAAAGCCCACCCAACCTGGGCTGGAATGTTTCCAATGATGGGATATCATTTGTCAGAGTCCTGGCTAACTGGGGAGGTTCCAGAGCACTGGAGGTCAGCAAATGTGACATCCATTTACAAGAAGACCTAGAAGGAGGATACAGGGAACTACAGGCCTATCAGCCTGACCTCAGCGCTGGGGAAGGTCATGGAACAGATCATTTTGAAGGTTTTCACGAGGCATGTGCAGGACAACCAAGGGATCAGACCCAGCCAGCAGGGTTTGTGAAAGGCAGGTCCAGCTTTTCCAACCTGATCTCCTTCTGTGACAAGATGACAAGCTCAGCGGATGAGGGAAAGGTTGTGGGTGTTGTCTGTCTGGACTGTAGTTAAAAGCCTTTGACACCCTTTCCCACAGCACAAGTGTGTCTGGAGCACAAGTCCTGTGAGGAGCAGCGGAGGGAGCTGGGGGTGTTCAGCCTGGAGAAAAGGAGGCTCAGGGGGCATCTCTTCACTCTGTAACTGCCTGAAAGGAGGGTGTGGCCGGGTGGGGGTCAGTCGCTTCTCCCAGGTAACAAAGGACAAGAGGAAATGGCCTCAAGTTGCACCAGGGGAGGTTTAGACTGGACATTAGGAAAAAATATCTTCCCTGAAAAGGTTGTCAGGCTTTGGAACAGGCTGCCCAGAGAAATGGTGGAGTCACCATCCCTGGAAGTATTTTAAAGGCATTTAGGGGTGGCACTTAGGGATGTGGTTTAGTGGTGGAGTTGGCAGTGCTAGATTATTGGTTGGACTCAATGATCTTAGAGGTCTTTCCCAACCTAAATGATTCTATGATTCTATTTCACTCCACCAGCACAGTTTTCCCCAGCTCTCCAGCATTTCCTGCCTCTGAATTCAGCCAATTCACTCCTCCTCCAGCCCAGACCCCAGGGCAGTCCTCTAATCACTGCCTGCAGCCCTTCTTAGTGCTGGGACAGTTCACTCCTGCAGCAGCAGCAGTTGAGAGAGTCACGGATGGCTGGGGAGAAGCTGCTGGCTCAGAGACCGAGCCCAGCCTGTGGAATGGAGACTGGGGCTTGTGAGTGGATGTGGGGGGAAGCTATGCTTCAGGAAATGACTGAACATAGCTGGCTCAGAAAAGGAGGAGATGAGGGCAAGAGCAAACCGAGGCCTAGAAGCTGACCAAAGCTGCACAGGGTTCAAAAGCATCGTGAGAACTCCAAACATCAGCCAGCAGCCTTGGGGAATGCAAACATTTCTCCAGAGGCAGGTTCTCTGAAGTCAGTAATGCTCAAAACTGTTGTAGTTCCCCTTATTTCATGCTTGCAAGTGGAGCGGAGTGATTTTGGTTCAGTCCACTCCAAGTCCACCTGAATCTCATACCTACTCTGGAAAAATCAGCACAGAGTTAAAGCTGATAAATTTAGACAAAAAAAGAGAGCCTCCTCAGTTGTAATAAATGTCTACACAGTGGGGGAAGTCCCTAAGCCGTACCTAAATGGACTATCCTGACCTGGGGAGCATGTGAACATAAGTGAACAGGAGGGAGATAAGTAAACTGCACTGATGCAGATGAGGCAATGCCACTCTGCCCTGTCTCCTTGGTGAAATCACCGGCTGTGCTGCATTTGCAGAAGTATCCAGACACCAGCTTGCACCAGGTTTATTTTCTTCCTATTGTTCCTTTCTCAGTCACGCCCAGAAAATACAGCTCATCCGACCGACAAGAGCCTCCACAAAGCACACCACGTTTGGTGTTAAATGCAGGCACATCACTCCCTCGTCCTTGCTTCAGTCATCACTGCACATGAAAGCCGGCAGAGGATAAGGCAGTGATGAGCAAGGCAGCAGAAAGATCAGTGGAACAGGGATGCTGTGGCAGGGACTGTGACCTGAGAACCTTGTTAGTCAGAGGGAGAGTCATGCTGGCGTGACTCAGCTTGGGAAAATGTGCTTTTTTGATGACTTAATAAAACAGAGTTTAATTGTTAGGGGTTTTTTTATTTATTTAAATAATTGCTATTACTGATTAGTTGCTAGTGGATATCAAGCAAAGGGAACACGATGGTACTAGTTTATCTAGCAGACTTGTAGCTACCACTTCAAAATGTGCTGCATATGGTGCCACCTGTATCTTAAGCTTTCATTTATGCCACCTCTGTGATTTTGATGGCTTTACAATTTTGCCAAGTGGGCACCATTTGAACGGAGTGTTGCCACGTGGGTAGTCTGCCTTGAGCTCCTTGTTAGTAACAGGATTGTGGTGTTTCTGCTGTTTCTGAGAACTAAATTAGGTGGAAATCTTTTGCAGATCACTGTTTTATACATTGCAGGACATAACAGTAGAGGTTCTGGTCTCAAAACCCCACCACATGACACGAATGCTTTTGAAAGGTATCAGCCTCTGCTTTCTCAGATCTCATGTGTTCCCCAGAGACTTCCCCAGATCCAGTTTCTCTGCAGATGCTTTACACCAACACTGGGTCTGCTGTGCCCTGTGCACTACCTGCCCTCCACTTTGGCCATCTCTAGGCAACAATGACCCATTGCTTCCTCCACAGGGCAATGTCAGGGCAGAGCTTTCTCGGCAGTAGCTTATTTCAGCTCCTGGGTGCTGCGGACCAGAGGCCAGAAAACCTCTCAGCCCTCTGCTTTGATACTTCTCCCACTGGCACAGAGAAGCAAGGAGGGAAAGGAAGTATCTTTGTTTGAATGCCAAACAGAAATAAGTTCATTCAAGGATAAGAGGTATGAGGGGAGGAGGAGCAGGGCCTGAGGAGACAGACAGACTGGAGACAGCAGGGGCAGAAGGGGTCACGCTACCTCGGAGGGGATAAGCAGATGAAGAACAGCCTGTAACCGGCACAGCACACTCCTTTCTTGAAGCCTGGAACAGGACCCAGCACTGGCAGCTCTCCACATTCCTGTGCAACCAGCAACATCTCTGCCTTCAGCCAGTGGAGATGGCGTGGGGTCAGCAGTCGGGACACATGGGCACTGGCACATGGGTGTCCCTGTGGGTCCTGCAGCAGCTTGTTGGCCACAGGTCCTTGCAGTCAGCTGCACATGCCCAAAGAAAGCTTGTGTGAGTCTTCTGGGCTTCAGCAGAGAGGAATTACTGCTCATACATGCTCTGGAAAGGGAAGGAAACGAGAGGGGAAGGAGTGGGTTGTACACACGATTGTGCTGCAAGACCTCTGCTATAACAAAGTAGACATTGCTGAGAACACTGAGAGCACCTGGGAAATGCCACCACACATGCAGTCTCCTCTCCATTCCTCGGAGAGAAGGAAAGTTTCTTGTTTCATTCCTCCTTTGAGTAACCCCATGCTTTAATCAGCAAATCTGAGTGGCTCCAGGAGCAGAGTTCTACAGCACATACCCTCCTGCTGCAGCTGCCAAGCTCCTCATCCTTTCTCTAAGTCATTCAAGTCATCAGCTTGGGCCTGCTCATCCAGGAAGGCTCTGTCCCAGGCTCTTACTCCTCACATCACTCTTCAAATTCTGGTATCAATTTTAAGTCCACTTTTTCTCTGGCTTTTCAAAGTTTTCAAAGTACATCATGTCCTACAGAAAGGGCAATCTCTATGCTAATAGGCAAGTCCTCAAAGAAGTACCAACCTGACAGCCAGAGCAGGATTGATTTCTTTGATTGCTCATTCTCCTATAGGCTACATTTGTAACACTGGATGTTTTTAGAGCTATTGCTGTATGTCAGCTAGTGTTACTGCACCAGACTGAACTTAAACAGCAGCAGTCTATTGCCAATATTGAAAGTCCACACTGACTGAGACCTATGAGCCGACCATTTTTTGTTCTTCTTTTGCTTAAATTTTAGCCCAAATCATCTCAAAGAAGACAAGAAATGCTTTTGAGAGCTTAAGCTGTATATCTGCAGAGCTTTATGGAAGATGGATTAGATAGTGAATTTATTTGCCATATAAAATGTAACTAAATAAAGCTGTAAGAATGTTCACTAAGAATAATTCAGCGCTGACAGAAAGACAGATCATAACATCCATGTGCCTTCTCTTCAACGAGGTTTTACAATTTTAAAGGAAAATACTCACAGTCCCTGAGAATGAAAAACGGGTGCTCTCAGTCACTCCCACTTGCAGTTGTGTTGGTCTAATTTTGTGTCAGTGCAGCCTAGATGGATGCACAGGGACCTGTGTCCTGGGGAGGAGTAGACTATCTCAACCCTTACAGGTTATACCAGCACCCAGGCACTTAGTTTGGCCTAAAAGGTATCACATAAAGTTTTGGGGTGGAAGAGGGGGGATAAACTACCAACAACAGTACCTTCCTTTGCCCCCATGCCTTAGGAAGCCCCTCTTCAAAAATTCCAGCTCTTGCCCTTCCTGCATCTTTCCCATGCCCATTTAGCCTCTGCCCCAGCCCATGATTTTAGGAAACATTTCTGCCCTCCCCTAACGGTCATATTTTCCTGATTCCTTTTTTGCCCCGTCTTCCTCACTCTTCTCCCTTTCGGCGAACGGTAACCACGATGCCCTGGACATCCCAGCACCTTGGCTGGTCTGGGCGTCCTCCAAACAGTTGGCCGTGGCCGCAGCCAACTCCCATCCCCACCACCCAAAACAACCGGGGGTCCCCAAGAAGCCCTGTACGCCCCCCGCAGCAGCTGAGGCCCGGCATTATCCGTGGATAAAGGCGATGCGGGAGCTGCCGCACCCCCGGCGGGAGCGCGGTGCCCGCCCGGCCCCGGGCGGCGCTCGCTCGGTGTCGCAGCGCCACCTGGTGGCACAGAGCGGCTCCTGCCGCTGCCCGCCGGCTCCTGCCGGTGTCCCCGGAGCCCCCCGGTGCCTCCCGGTGCCCCCGGAGCCTCCCGGTCCCCTCGGCGCCCCCCGGTGCCCTCGGCGCCAGCGGAACCCTGCTGAACCCCGCCCGGACACGCTTTGCGGGTGCCGTGGCTTAAGCCCTGGAGGGCAACCAAGCCCTGCATAGTTGCTTCGCTCAGTCCTCCCTGGATGTGTAAAATGCAGTCCCCACTGCCGCCCGAGCAGTTATTAACCTCTCCTACTCCCTCAAGCCTGAGAAGGGTTGGGAATCTTGAAAAACCTTGGAAAGCCATGTCTCTGCTTGCAAAATATGCGCAATGATTCCTTCGGTGGGGGATTAGCGCGGAACTAGCAATAATGCACTCACAAGGTGTTAACAAAATTCCCACCACGGAAAAAATCGTGTGAAGTCACATCCTGCACAATCCTGGAGAAGACTTCTTGGAGAGTAGTAAGATTTCCATCCCCTCTGCTTCCCATCTTGCTGTCTGTATGCTGCACATCTGCACCCAGAGGCAAATTAAAGTCACCACTGGCAAAGCTGTTGCAGATCTGCTCAACTGTTTATATCAGGGACACAGCCTGTTGCACCTCACCACCTCCCACTTCCATTAGAAACAGACATGCATTTTCCCTGAGGTATTATAAAACTTCTGCTGTACGTCCCACTGGAAGTCAGGCCGATCAAATGGAGGGACAAGCTCAGGACACGGGGAAGGGCTCACAAACTGTGGATTCCAACCTTGTCCTGCCACACCTGTACATCACCCCCATTTTTTCTACCTGCAAAAGGTAAGAGCAAGGGAACGCTTTTTGTCTGCAGTCTAATGAGCTCCCAGGAAAAACAACTTTAGCCTATGTAGAGGCCTGGTCTGCAGCTCTACAGGGGAGTCCTAAACATTTTGTGGACACCTGCGCTTGTGGGCTCTTCTTTAAGCAGCAGATGTGTGACCTGTGGGTGGGCAGTGCGTGCCACACCTCTGGCGTCAGCAGCCCCTGCCACTCTGCCTCCCCTGCCTGCTGCACACACAAATGTGCCACTGGGAAAGTTATGAGATTTTTATTGTCACTTGTGGAGTGAGATACTGAAACATCGAAGTGCTTATTCATTTCTGGTTATCTGATTGTCGTAATGTTTCTAAACTGCCAGTTGAAGGTAAGAGATAAACTACAGCCAGCCTCAGACTGAGAGGCGCCTTTGACGTAGCCAGGTTTTTTTCACCTGGGGATGATATATTATTTATTGACTCACAGGGTCACCTGGAAATTCTTCATGCAGGGAATTGAAAGGGAAGAGTAAATACTAAAATCAAAGGCTGTCAGGACCTCCTTTTGCCAGTGGGATTGTTTTTCTCTGCTTGTGTGGCCATGGTGGACACATACTCATGGCTGGTGGCTCTGCTTTTAGAGGAAAGGGAAACTCCTGTGCCCTCTGTCACTCGCAGAAGAATAAATGTAGCATGGAGAAAAACAGGCAGCTGTTTACTTATTTCTCAAAGAATTCTCTTTCCCTGTTTTCATAACCTTCCTCTTTTTACACCACCTTAGAGGGGCCAAACTACCTGAGGAGTGAAATGCAGGAATCAGCTCAGGGATGGTGAGGAGATCCAACATTATTGCCAAAGGAGATCCAGCAGGAAATAACATTGCTGTTCTGTAGATTTCCCAGGCTTGCTCTCTAAAAACTAATCCAAATCCATCCCATGAAACAGCATTTGCATTGAAAAATGAAAAAAAAAAGGCTTTCCCGAGGCTCAGGGGAGTGGTGTATGTGCAGAGCATTTGGAGATAACAATTTTCTGAACAAATCTTTGATGTTAGCCTTTCAGCACATAATTTCAATGGGAGGCAGGAGAGACATCCATCTGCTAAAGGGAATATTTGCCTCTTCCATTCTGCATGCAGCTTTGCTGTTGCTATGGTCACATAATGTTATAATTGTCTTTTATTAAGGAGAATCTCCCTTAAAGACTTTTCTACCCATTGCATCCTGCCAGCTCTCTGGTTCATGAATGCATGTTTACTTATTTAGCCTGCCTGATGATGGCATTTTTAAGACCTCAGGGTATTTGGTTTCCAAGCATTGAAAGAATTAATAGAGAAGTTCTCAGCATGATCGTGATTTCCTGAAGTCAAAGTCAAGTAGAAAGAGGTGGAGTCAGATATTTTTATGTCCCTTTACGAAAAAAAAAAAAAAAAAAGTGAAGATTTTTGCTTTTTATCAGTCAGAGATCAAGAATAATAGGCTGAAGTAGATTAATTAGTGTAATTTGTCTGCTTGGATAGAATGGCTGGTCTGCCTTCTGACAGAACTTTGTCTCACCTGTTTTTCAAGGGCCTGCAATTGACATACATATGGATTCTACAATTTCCCTAGAGTCATCACTATGCTGGGCAAAAGTGTCTTATTTGAAAAGTAAATTGCTCTGCTGCAAAGCCTTGCTGTGCACCAGGCTGGGTGTTGAGCAGTGAGGCCAGGGCCCTCTGCACAGGACCCACTGGAATTTGTGACATCTCCATCCCTGTCATTTGTTCCAGTGCCTCACCACCCTCACAACAATTTCTTCCTTGTATCTAGCCTGAATCGCCCTCTTTTAGTTTAAAACTGTTACCCCTTGTCCTATAAATGACCCCACAGAATGACATCTAATCAGAGCAGACCCATATTGGGCTTTTTTTCATGTGTCCTCCAAGATGGGAAGTTAATTGTTGGTAACTACTTATTTCCTTCTTTGGTTTGAACACACAGAAAGGTTGAGCTGGCAATGTCCCCTCCATGTTGAGTGTAAAATGTTGGCTGAGTTCAGTCTGACCTGGCAGTGGGACAGAGCTTTCAAAGAAAATTGTGTTTGTATAAATGTCATGAAGAGGATATGGCCAGACAGAGACAAGGACCCTTTCCAGCAACTTTTCTGAGCAAACAGCTGTAGCTGAGCTCGTGGCTTGTCAGACACTAAGGAACCCGCACAAGTGAGAGCTCTTGTGAACCCTCCAGACAAAAGCAGAGCTGGAGCCAGGCTTATTGCCATTGATGCTCGAGTCAGTCACAAGGCAAGTCTGTAGGCAAGCAGGCTGTGGGAGGCACAGGGCTGAGCTCAGCTCCTGAAGCAGCTCCAAATCTGTCTCACGACCACTTTGCCTCCTCTGCTGAGTTAGCTCCAGCTCTGTCAGGGTGAAAAGCAGCACACTGGTCCGGAGGAACAGAAGGCAACAAGTGTCACCGTGTAGCAATGCAGCACTGCTGATGGCTCTGCCAGACAGGGCATGGGTGCTGCTGGGAGGTCAGTATTGTAAACAGTAGCAAATCCTAAGGGAGCAAGCCCAGCCCCTCCGCTGTGTCTCGCTGCTTGTGAGATATGATGCCCAAGAGAATAAATGAGAACTGTTTAACAGGCCAGGCTGTCCCCTGTACTACCACTGAAGGGCTCTTATATCCCTTCAAAGAGAAGGTCTGGTCTCTGTCCAGATCAGCATGTCTGTGCCCACCACGGTCCAGTCAAAGCATTCAGCATTTGTGCTGAGGCACCTTGTCATGCTGGGGGAATGACTGCAGCCACGGCCCCCCTAAACTGCATTACCATGGCAATCTCTGCTCTGGCCTCATCCTCCTTGGTCACTCAGCACACACACAGCAGGTACCACCTCCTTCTTATGTCTCTCAGTGTCCTGCCCAGTTGTCTGTGGTGTAGCCAGCCTCCATGGCCCCCACTGAGCTGTAGCTGCTCTCAAAAGCCCCATTTTTAGCAGGACCATCCATTCTTGCTTTTGCTACACTGGTTTGCCACGGTTTGATGTGCAGCTGCTCTGGGAGCTGTGCTGGTGCTGCTTGGGCACCACAGTGATTATGTCCCATCACTTGTATTAAACAGTGGGACTGTGGAGCCAGGATCAGGGGCCAGGCTCCAGTGAATTTAATGACTGGGAGTTTTGTGCCCAGAGGTTGCTGTGAGGGTAAAATGCTAAAGTGTTGCTGACATTTTGGTGGTGTTGTAAGGACTTGTTCGCTTACAACAGGTGATCGAGTGGCAAAGATGAAATGGCATAGTCAGAATCTCACCCTTTGTTTTCCTGAGGTGAGGAAGTGGAAGGGCAGGTTGATGGGGGTTGCATTCCTCCTAATCCTGAGCATCCCTGAGTTCAAGGAGCACTGCCAGACCCTTAGCAGCAGAGCAGCTCCAAGAGTACATCTCAGTCCCCTGTTCAACTGTGTGATTATTTGCAATTAGCTGTGTGTAAATCCAGCAGCTGGAGTATGATGGGAGTTACCTGATCCAGCTCTTGAGCAGTTCTCAAAGTATTTGGAAGAGCACTGCTGGTCACTAAACTAGGATGGCACAAGGATTGTGATGAAGTGATAGGAGCAGCTGTACCAAGCAGCACCCTGTCCCCAGCAGATGGCTGAAGAGAGAAGGAGGCTATTTAGTCTTGTTGAAGTTGTGCTTGTTGATGCTCATCTCTGGCAGAGAAAACTAACAGAAGTGGTTCAAGGGAAAATAGAAGCACTGAGCAAGTATATTGAGAAATTTCCAAAATATCTGTTCTATTGCACAGTGATCTGTGGCTTAGGGACCTAAGACTCCTCAGTGGATTTCACCTCCTTGAGAATGTCCAAAACATATGTGAACCCATGCACGTTTACCTTACATCCATGAAGTCCTCTCTCAGGGAACATCACAGATCTAAAAACTGTGCAACTCCATAAATTCTGTATAAAAATAAATATCATTTTGTTTTCCTTGAAATTGCAGCCTGCTGGTTTTGTGCAAGTCACTCCCATGTAAGAAAAGGCTGATGGGTGGTTCCTTCACCTTCTTCCTGTTATTTGTAATTTATAACCTGCCAGAATAACTTCCTGTCTTTTGGGGGGCTAAAGAGTTCTCTCTACCAGTTTTTTTTCCACACACAGAAGCCTTTCTGTACCTTTGTTCACCTTTGTCAGCTTTCTCCATATCTTTCCAGCCATAAAGTAATATGCCTTGTCACCTGTCAATAGCACTGTGTAAATGCTAAGTAAGGCCAACATGTGCCAATCATTAAGCTCAAGGGAGATTTTGGAGGCGTATGTATCCCACTGAGGTGGAGTCAGAGAAAACAGACACAGGGGGGACCAGAGTGTGGAAGGTGGAAAATCTGCAGCACCAGAGACTGAGCAAATTCTCATACCTACAGGAACACAACATTCTCAGATAGCTGATAACAAATGCAAAATTCTCTGTACTGAATACAGGACAATGCCTGCTGAATCCCTGTAGGGAGATGTCTGAAATGTTGGAAGGGCTGGACATACCTTTAGAGCAACAAACCACACTTCTGGGTCTCCCTTGAACCAAGCAATGGACACAGCTTGTGTCAAAGAGCTAAGCCACTCTGCAGTATCCAGCTGTGTGCAATGAAATGCAGCCTGTGCTGGCAGCTACAGGACAATGCAACACTTAGGTGCCTGTCTTAAATGCACAGAGGATCTGGGTTATACATGGAAAACTCTCCACACATGTGGGGTCTGGTGTCACTGTTCATATAATGTGGCAGCCTGAATTCTATCACCAAGTCCTCCTAGATTCTTAGCACAGTTCTTGGAACAGTGACCTTCTTTAATATCCAACACTGAAACATATAGCTATAAAAACTGACGCGAATCATAGCCCCTTTTTTCCCTGCTAGAGGTGACACCTGCTGCTCAGGGTTTTGCAGACGCCATGTGCTGATGACACCAGAATTAAGGAACTACAGACAAAGCCCTCTGAGCCCCTTCCTCTAATACTTTCCCTGAGTTTTCCTGCCCAGCTCTGTGGCTAGAATGTACCTTGAGGATGGAGAAGTGAATTCAGTCCCCACCTCAACACATTTCAATCCGCATCTCCATCTTGCCAGGAGAGGTCTGTATTGCCTGCTGTGAAGGTAGTCAGGGTACATGAGAAAGAGGAAGAATGCAAAATAGGTCACCTGAGCATTTTAGAGGAGAAAGAGAATCCTTTAGGTGCCTTTTCAGCCCTAAAATCATGAGCCAAACAAGATTAAAATGATAAAAAGCAGTTTACTGAAGGTCCTTCAGGTGCACTTTTGGCAGAATGCCCCCATGATATAAGACTTTGGCATTTTTATAAGTCTAGCAAATTATCATAATTGACAAGGATCCTCAGTTAGAAGTAGAGTTCATGAAGTAATTCCCCTCTTGGTTTGGCCCCCTGCTGAAGCCTCCCACCTTCCTTCTAGCCCCACACTGTTTATGTCTAAATACATGGGAAAGTGGCATGGCCTTGGTTCACTGAAGAAGCAAGATTAGAATAGGATTCCAGGAATGTGTCTAACAAAATACTGGAGTTAGCTTAAGAAAGTATATAACTATACAATAATAGTCTACAGAGCTACAAATATGTGAAAAATACATAAAAAGTAAAAATCTGGCATCATAGGAGTGACTTTTCTGACCTTTGGCAGATGTCTGCTCTAGGTAGAGCCCAGCTGTACTACAGGTGATAATGCCTCTCTTCATGCATTTGCAGGAGGAGTCCCAAGACCCCTGGTTCAAACATGGATCCTCATCTCAAAGTGCAAACGCTTCCCCAGAGCCCCAGTGGACTGACTTCAAGGAAGGCAGAGGAAAAGATCACCATTGTAGATGCCTGGTAGGAATCAGACAGGCCCGGGACACAGTTTCTGGTCCTTGGGCCCCAGCCTCACTCCCTTCATATTCCCTCTTTGTCTGCTTCCTTCACCATGACACTGAGATCAGCTAAACCCAAAACTGTGTGGTTGTGTCTCTGTGTGATGAATATTGAGGCTTAGTGACAAAAGTGTGGGCATTGTTGCCTTGAAAACGTGTTGCTGAGAAGAGGCTGGAAAATGTGAAATACAGGCAGCAAAGGAAAACACAAGCAGTGCTGTGGAAGGAAGAAAGAGGCTATTACCCATAGCTCCCTAGCATCAGATTCTGCAAGGTTTAAAACCTGGCTTTCAGGAAGATCCCAGAGCCATTTCTATGTGAAGGGTATGAACATTTGTAGAGCTCTACATATTTTAGTGAGGCATGTAAACACTGGCTAATTAATCTAAGTGACATCATAAAGCAAATTAAGCCATTTATCTCCTTGGAGATAAACTGGTCAACAGAGTAAAAAAAAAAAATCCGATCCCTAATAAAATGGTTATTCTACTAGGGGAACCTTTCTAAAGGGGAAACTTTTACAGTGTTTAATTTATTTCTCCAGAATAAAGACATTTCCTGATATTCCTGCAACAGATGAGCAAGAATAAAAGGAAATTCATTTGGAAAACATGTTTTTCCCTCCAGCGTTACACCATCATCAGCCCCTGTTTTCAGAAGCGTTGTTTTTCATCAGCTGGTGTAAGCACCTGGAAAGCTGGAGTCCTAATTCCAGTGATTGCTCCTTCAGCTCTGGTCTTCCTCTTTCATATGCATACAAAAGAATACTTTAACAATATTCTGATGCTGAAACTGGGTTCAGCTGCTTTTTTGCTCCCCCCACTCACTGTGCTTTAAGCTAAATGAAGTGGTCTTTCCCAGAGCTGAATTTAGCCAAATCCACAATAGAGTAAGAACTGGGCATTTTTTTTTCTTTGCAACCTTCCAATCTCTCTCTTGAGCTCTTGAGCAAGAGCACAAACCCAAGCTGGCTGTGTTAACTGGAGGTCACAGCTCTCACTGGCTTTGCAAACCCACACCTGGCCTCTGGCAGAACCTTACATAGCTGAATAAAGGTTTTGAGGATGTAGCCATATAAACTAATGTAAATACTACATAAAAAATAATCTTCAGTGTGGAGAAGGAAGTAATGCAACTTTATGAGTGGGAAGGTCAAGGAGTGTAATCTGCTATTACCCATGAGTTTTGTGGTCTCCATTCAGATTTGATCCATTTGCCTTTCTATTGACACTGGCTTGGGATAGAGGAAACTCATGTTAAAATCAGATTGCCTGTCAAGATCCTGACAAAGGAAGGAAACGGCCCTTTATTACAAGGGACCTGATCTGGCATTCCTCCCTGTCCATCGGCAGGGCTTGCTACCCTTTTGCTGGCTGCTTCAGGTGCTTTAGGCTGGCAGCAGGTGTCTGCTGCAACTTGCAGGCTGGCTGTTATCACCATGCTTGGAAAAATTCCACTGCAAAAGTTTCAGAAGAGAGCTCATCAGGAATAACAGCATTGTCCCTGGTGGGTCCTCTTGGTGTCCTCAACTAAAATATGATCAGTGTTATTCTTTGTAAAAACAACTGTTCATCTAACAGTAGAACCTTTACATACATTATAGATCCATTACATGAGTATATACATACATGCAGACACATATGAGATTATACACTGGGAATAACCTCCTTACATTGTAAAGTTCAAATTTTTTTTAACACCTGTTTTTCAAAAAATTATGATAAGGTACTTTGTAAAACATGGGAAAAAAATCCTACAGTCTATGATTCTAAAAAATAACAAGTAGAAATTAAGAAGAAGGGGGGAAATGTGCACAGGATACACAGATAATTTTAAAGTTACTTTGCTTTGGAAAGTAGCATTTTAACAGCACTGCTGAGTTGAAGGGCATTCACTGGCACAGAACAGAACACTCATGATTATATTCTGTTTCTTCAGGTCAGTTTTTCAGATTTTTCTATCAGGGGGTCTGAAAGAAATCTACATTTGTCTCCATTTTCAGATTTATGCCCATGAATCAGAGACTGGAATATGGTCTTCCATATTTGCTCATTATAGAAGGTATAGGAAGACTATACTTGTCCCTCCTGATTACTTCTGCTCTCGGTTTAAAATGCAACAGCAGGGAATTCTCTGCCAGTGCAGAGACAATCAGGAATACTGGGCCATAGAAAGGATGGAGTGAACAGCCCACCAGGAGAGAGGCTTTGCCCCTGCACGGGGTTTTCTGGGCTTAGGACAGATAAACTTTCCCATTGACGTAGGCTCACGTGTGCCTGCACACACACAGACCCAGCCAAAGCCTCGGGGACTTTTGCCACCATGCTGTTAATCATTATCCAAGCAGAGCTGTACTCCTTGAGATCTCTGACCTGTTTTGCAGCCCTGCAGGGGATTATTGCAGCCAGCACAGCCTTGGCCGGTGTTTGGATTGCGTGCTGACAGCCAGCCAGCTGGCCCCGGTTCAGTGCCCGCGATACGGAGCCCTGCACGGCCCCACATTTGTACTTCTTGGGAAAGGGAGCAACTCCTGCTTCCATCGACCAAGGGGAGTGGGCAGAACTGGGAAGCAGCGTGAGGAGGAAGCAGCCAGGTGCATTTCCCTTGGCTGATAATGAGGTCATGCGGATGAGGCATCTGCAAGAACATGGATTCAGGACTGAAAAGCAGTTGGGTTACTGGGGATGGTGCAAGGAGAGGCCTTGTATTCAGTGAACTGTGCCAAACACTTGAAAGCCCCAAATCCTGCAAGATTCATGCACACAGAAAAGATTTCTCCTGCAGGTCTTTAAGTAATTTTTAATTTTTTTTTCATGTCTCTGGAAGTTTTCCTGAGTCTTTTATGACTTGCTGAAGCCTTGAACTTCAGCAAAAAAATCATTCAAGCTTGAATTAATTCAAGAATTTAAGCATTGTTCTATTCATGCTCCCCTAAATTGTAGATAATTTAAAACAAAGAGGAATCAGAACCATTTTGTCAAACATTTTGATTAGCCAGTATCTTGCTGAGGCCTGTGTCATTTCTGGTTGGTGACTCTCAGGGTAGGCATCTTCTTTGAATCCCATGAAAGTGTCACATTAAAGAAATCCATAAAGAAGTGGAATTAGGAATTCAGACCCAGTAGCCTTGCTACTGAAAATACAGTAGATATTCTCCAAAAATCCCTTCCAAAACAAACTGTCCTATGGGTCTGTGAGTCTACAATAAGTGCATGATCATGCAGTCACTCAGGGAAGTTTGTTTCTAAGAGGGCATAAATGAAGAAAATGGCTCCTTATTTTCAGTACCAGAAACTCATTAAAATCCCCTGCACCAATTCTAAGGAATGGCACCAGCCATGTTACGTGGGAGACAGATCAATGGAGTTTTTCTGGTTCAGGAGGCTAAGCAGAAAAGTGTTCTGCAATCGGGATGGAATCCTTATTTCTTCAAAACATGGAAAGGTGTGACTTTCATGGGACCACAGAAGGGCTGTGTTAATTTTTTTTTTTGGCATGTGTGGAAGACCAGTACAATTTTGAGCCTCACCCTGCTGGCTCAACAGTTCAAATCCCTCTACTTTTCAGAAATGACAGTTCTGTACAGGAATTTGAAACTAATGAGACAAGGAAGGCTGCATGCTATTGACAAAAGTCGTTTCATCACTTACAGCCAGCTCTCTGGGTGCATATTCCCAAAATCTTTTGAAATTTTGGTGACTGAATTATTTTGGTTGCATATATATGTAATCTTCTTCAGCCTTTCTCAGGATTTTGCAGTAAGTAAATTTACTAATTAGGTATAAAGATCATAATTCACTTGTAGCTCTATTCTATTTCACCAACTACATCACAGGCTGTAATCTTTAATGTATAAAATACATACATTCAGCAAAGAGCTATTTTTGTGCAGTCAATAAAGTATAAAGGCACTGTGTGCCCAGGAAAGAACAGTTATGGGGAATTAGGGGTTGTTTTATGAATGCAAGAACAAAGCTCACTTCCAGCAGCTCTCTTCACTGTGGCTTCTCTGGTGCCTGAGAAAAGGCAGCATGTGTCCAGTGAGGACAAAAAGGGTACAAAACCTTCCCTCAGCTACCCCTGGAGCTGTCCTCACTCTTGATGAGTAGGACAAGGATATTAGTGTGCACCAACGGTGTTTACTGCCACGCACTCTCTGTGGATGGTGTTTTGGGGGTCTTCCTGAAGGCTAGAAGATGATTTACACTGTGGTGGACATCAGAGTGTGAAGGGGAAGCAGGTTTGATCTTCCCTTTATACAGATCTGTGAGGAGGCAATGATGCAACTGATGACTTTTGTTAGTGGAGGGCACAGCTCAGAAGAGCACAAATGCAAAGTATAGAAGTGGAAAACTTAGAGAGTAAAAGAAACAGAGGAAAGCACAAGTGTTAACTTTGGTAGCAGTTTTCCTAGAACAGGGATGGAGAGAAGAGCTGAAAAGAACAGAGAAATGAAGAACAGATGGCAGACTCCAGTTCTCTGATTTATAGGACCCATATAAACCCTTAGTCACACAACACTTTCATTTTCCAGAAGCCCCAAGTCATGGGTGCAGCAGACACCTGTGCTGCAGCTGCACAGGGTCATGCAGGATGCCTCTCATGCCTGGTGTGGGGCGCAGCCCTCTGGACACCTCTGCAGACCCAGCGCTCCCAGCACCACCCTTGGTCTTGTGGTCAGAAGACAAGCTGCAGGCATATCCAGTCCAGGATTTGGACCTATTTAAATTAAGTTTTCCAAACATCTTGCTGTGTGTGCAGATCTTTGTGCATGAGTTGTCACTCAAGTACACAGAATTTTTTGTGCGGGTAGTTTAATATGATGTCGTATTCCCACATCCTAATTATCTCCCCTGCGGAGGTCCCTGGTTGGAACTGTGTAGCTGGGAGCAGGAGGTTCCTGTTCTTCTCATTACTTTAGCTGATTCAAATCCCTTCAAAGAGCAAGCCCTGGAACATCAATTTCATGACATACAGTCACCTTCAGAGTGCCGAGGCTCACTTAAGAGGCCACCCACACAGGGTTTGGGCAGTAGTGTGCACAAAATGCCACCCGTGGTGTTGCATTTTCCATAAACTGCCACACAACAGAGTAAGTGCATTGCCCATATTCCTCTGAGTGGTGTTACATGAAATGCAAATACTTAAAACATCTTTGTATTTCCGTAGAAAAACATAACCTGAAACAGGAGCAGAGCAAGTTCACACAATTAAGAGGTACCAAAAAGTGACGGTAGTTGGTCAATCAACAGACTAATTGCATCTGACTGCAGCAAGTAGAGATTCTTCTGCCCTGTGTTTGCTTGCAATGAAGCGAGAAAGAGAACTGGGTTGCCTAAATGGCCTGGGGCACAGGCTACCCAGCGCAATCAATCGCTTCACTCAGTCACCCTCGCTGATGATGGGAAAATACAGAGTGCTCCCTGGTAGCCCTGGAACCTTTAGCCGTGGGGCTGTCTGCAAAGAAAGGCTCAGGGTAACAAGTATTTTGTGGTTTTTATATATTTCTAAAATGTAACTGCTATATTACCACCTAATCAAGCTATATAGTAGTATTTTATTGCCAAATCTGAAATTTATTACAGCTGCTTTGTGGTTATACACCAGTGTTGAATTAGTGCTTTATTACTATAAGCAACTGATAACACCTACCCAATTAAGGTATCTTTGTATCTATCTCTATTTGGAACTGTTCTGACACCAAGTTCTTGTCAGTACTCAACAATTCTTATTATTAGTCACTGAAACAGGATTAAATTAACAGCTAGAGAAGTTGTGATTGCACCACTAAACTCCTAAGTAGTTTGATTAGTAAATAATACAGTAATACCAATTAAACATAACAGCTGCTTATCTTATGGAGATTATAAAATAAATACATAGCTGTAAATATATCTTGTTATGTTACAGTATTGCTTGCATGATTTAAAATACTTTTAAGAAATAATTAAGCTTTCTATGAAATCGGGCGCCAGAAAAACAGTGGTCTGTATCTCACCATTGTGAATACATCATCACAAAAAACACAAGCAAACAAAAGAAAAATATAAGAGAGATGATTTATGAGATATTATTTTGTGACTCTAAGCTCTAAGTAGTATTTCACATGCTGTTTTGTGTCTTCACTTAAAAAAAATCCACAATCAAAGATGTCAGAATATGCATGAAAATTGTGCAATCCTCATGGCAGAAGAATTTGATCTTCCTGCTCACCAGGGCTTCGAGCTGCAAACATAGGCTGTATTTTGACAGTGACCTTCCTGTGCTTTCAGAAAATCAAGGGTTTGAATCCTCTGTGTAAATAACAACACTGCGATACCTGCTCCTAGCTGCAGTTTCCTTTTCCAACTGCATCCCCTGGGCCAAAATTGTTGCAAAGGACAAGAAATATCCCAATGAGTGTCTGAACGGTCCCTGGTGTGGCACAGCTCCTTAACTTGTAGCTCAGGAAGATCATGGAGCTGCTGTGGTCACTGTGCTGCCGAGAAGTGCTCCGTGCTGCTGAAGGAAGCAGAAGTCACTGAACGGCATTAGAGCATGGCCCTATTCTTGAGGTTTAGGTCTCTGGAGGAACTTCATTTTCTATTAGGGATTTAATCTTCTGGGAAAAAATGTCAAGGAGCATAGAGAAGATACAGAAGGCAGATCAATTTGATTTTCTTATAAAGGAAGTAAAGAAGAGGCAGAGACTGTGACATGAGTCATTGTTGCAGTTAACTGGGAAAGGTGGAAAATTAATGTGGGTTTCATCATTTTGGTTAAAATTTTGTTGTATTTTTTTCCTTCCTCAGTTATAATTTTATTCCTTTCCTCTCCTTCTCCCCTATTCTCCCTCCTCCCCTAGGACTGGCAAGTGGAAAAGATAAATGATGAAGGCCAGTACCTGCCACTAAAATTCAGCAAGCTGCAGGGCTGGTGAAAATTCCCTGCTCCAGCATTTATGGCAGGGTGCAATCAGTGGCTTGTATTTGCTATTAAAACAAAGGAGCTTTGGAGTTGGAGGGAAGGTGTTCCCCAAGAAGCTGCTGACTCCTGAAACCTGATGTCCTGTTCCTTATCAGGCCAGTTTATGACAGGTTTCATAAATGTTTTATGAGCCCCTGATGACTGCATGGCTGAGCTGGGTGGTGGCAGCTGCCTCCAGCTTTGTGCGTTATTGACAAAAGATCAAAGACTAGATTTACCACCCTGATAAGATCAGATGGATAAGAATCCTGAACTGACTTTTTCCCGTTTCCTGCATGAACAAACACGTTGCAGGATTTATTGACAGAGGCTCAGTCCTGAAGACCTTGTTGGACAAAACTCCTGCACCCCTTCCACTAGACTTAGTGGAAATTCCATGAAATGGGCAGTAAAGTTTGAGACCCTTGTCTCACCACAGGGTGAGCCACCACTTTGACTGAAAACCATTCTCCCAAGAGTCCCTGGACAGAAGGACCTTAGGAGGATCACTGGTCTTGTTGGGGTCAGGTTGACAGGAGCCACAATGCATTGCCAATTTCCCAATTGTTTCAAAGCTCGGCTGCATGAGGCCTCCCACCACATGTGGCAGATCTCTGGCTCACTTCCATCAGCAGTCCTCCAGGATGGGATCTACTGACCACCAGCTGAGACCAGTGGATGCAGCAACTGTGAACATGGGCTGCATGACCAAGGCCAGCCAAGCCTGTCACACACAAAGCATCTGAGTTTAATGCATCTGAGTTTAGCACATCTGACTTTCTAACAGCCAAACCCCTGGGAAGGTCCTGGGGTTGGTCTTAGCCAGGGTTTGAGGTACTGCTCGTCATACAAAAGATGTCTCTTCTAGGCATGTCCGCCAGCACCGCCTGCTGCAGGAGCACTGTCAGCCCAGCTGGGCACCGTGGTCCCAGGACCTAAAGGCTGCAAGGTGAGAGGGGCACTCAGCGTGGTCAGAAGCGCATTACATCTCCCAGATTCAGGGTGTCAGGTGTGCTAACAAGCCAAAGAAAGTGGGTGACAAGGTACGAGTGCAGAGTGTTTCAAACAGAACTGCAGGTCCTAAGAGTTAACTGCTGTTACTATGTTTTGCTGTTAACTTTCTAGGCAATTGTAAAAAAACAGTATATATCTCTCTTTTCCAAGCCTGGGAAGAGAACTATTTTTAGTTTCTTGTCTGGAGATTATTTTATTATTAGTCAAAAAACTTCTTGAGACAGATAAAAATAAGATACTGTGGAAACACTGGGCTCAGTCATTCTGTATTTGTTTGATTTTTTTAAATGCAGGAGCAGAACAACTGTCTTTGAATGACACATGACATGCCTGTGCCATGAAGTTTTTTGTCTGGGAAGCCTGACTTCTGACTCAAAAAATGTTCAATAATAGGGCTTAGTGAGATTAACTACCACAGAAATTGCCTTCAGAGCCACTTTGACCAGCAGAACAGATGAGTCAAAGAAATTACTTGCCCACAGCACCTAAATACAAAGGCAAGAATACAAAATAAAGAGAGGTAAAGCGGGATTTAAATTCTGATCACCAAGTGCTCAGAGCCAGAGCCTGCCTTAAATCAGATTCTTCGCTGCCAGACACACCTGGCCTGAGAGAGACTGGTGTTTCTCTATTTGGACGGCAGGGGAAGACTATCTGAACTCACTAGGAAAGATTTAGATTTTCTCATTCTGCTGTGTCAGACAACTGTTGGCTAAACAAGGGATTCTCCCAGGCTTGAAACATCCAATTTGCTGGGAGCTGCCGTCTGGTTTGAGTGTTACATTTTCTTCAGTCTCACTGAAAATCAAAGTCCAAAAAAAAGTGCAAGTTAAAGCATTTTGCTTCTGTCCATGATGGCAGAATCTTGCTTCTCTAGAGCTCAAATGAAGACACTTATTTAAAAAGGTAGGGATAATTGACCATGAAGTAGCCCATCAAGTGGAGATGGCTGAGTTTACCCCACTATTCGTGGAAGTATAAGTAACTCCACAAAGTTATGGAGAGCAAAAATCAAGCCTAGGGACCTGAAGTACTTGAACGACTTGTTTTTTAAAAACCACACATGGAAAAATAATACATATATATATATAATCTGTCACGTTTTTAGTGGACCTGCTAAGAACAAATAGTGTGTCATACTACAGGTCCAGTAATAAAACATCCAATAACAGAAGGTGGAGAAGCAGGTGCTGGTGGCTAAGAAAGGAGCCAGGAAAATTACAAAGAAGAACACCTTATTCAAAACATTTCATGTTGCTCACAACTCTTCTCTAGACGATGTTGGTCATTGCCAGCAGGGCAGGAGGACAGGCAGCAGAGCCAGCACAGAGGCAGCAGCACTGTCTTTTATAGCGAACACGGGCAGGTGGACACGGATCTTTATCTTCTTCAAATTTGTTTTTTAAACATTATCATCTCAGACTGCCCTTCACAAATTTCACTCCAAAACTTCAGAGTAATTAGCTTTTACAATGCAGTAAAGAAAGATATTAACTGTTTTGGGGATTGAAAGACAACCATTCACATCACTCTTTTATCGATATTGCCATAATTTGACACTTCTGAATGGAGGAGGATTGTAAAGTGCCTGCAGATCCTGTAAAACATGTTAAATGGAGATTAGTCTTACTGCTTAGTTTAAGCCTAGTAAAAGATAATTAAATTGACTGATGCAGCTGTAAATCTCACTTTTATCAAATCCTGGCTCTCTCTGTCCTTATGATTTTACAGCATCATTAATGTTGTGACAATATCATTAATCTCCTCTTGCTGTTCAGAGAATGAAAGGCAACCAGCAAACACTATAAAAATCTGCTCTCTCTTCACTAGTGTTATCTTTTCTCCTTCTTGACTCTGCTTAGACACACAACTTAGACACACATTTCATTCATGAGGTGATTTCATAAGCCAAAAATTAATTGTAAATACAACATATAGTTTCCTTCACTGTGGTTTGTGTAAAATGGTTTTATTAGTTCTGGGGCTTTAGAGGAACTGGTGTTGTTGGGTGTTTTTTTTGTTGTTGTTGTTTTGGTTTGAGTTTGGTTTTTTTGTTTTTTTGGGTTTTTTTTGTCAAGCAGAAGGGATTAGAAATAATTCCTTGGTGTTCTTCAGAGTTTTGTTTTGGCCTTTTTTTTATGCAACTCTGTAACAACACGAAAGATCATCAGGCCTACAAGTGAAGATACAGTGCTGTTTTGGAAACCCTGGGAATTCCACCTTAAGTTTTATTTTTCCTCAATTTATTATACAGGCAAGATTGCCTTTTTTCCACTTCCGGTTTCCTAGTGAGGACTGTGGCTGAACTGGGCATGGGAAGGAGGTGAAGAGCCTGTATGCAGAACTTGTAGCATAACAAGGCTGTGTAAGCCATTCCAATGTCATAACTGGAGCTGTTCAGCCTGCAGCAGGCTTTTCACATCCCTCCCTGGTGCAGTGGCTGCTGGGGACATCACTCACCCCCTTCTTGCTCTGCCTGAACTAAGACATCTCTGCCCAAGGCACCTCTGCTTCTATCCTGCCCACTGCTGTACCTCAGCATCTCCACAAAATCATTCCATCTTCCTTTTCTCTGTGTGCATCTCTTCTTTATGATTGCGTATGAGCTGTACAGCCTGAATCATATGGCTTTTTAATTTCCAACGTACTTTTCTTTCCAGGGAAAGGGCACTTGCCTTCCCAAGGTGTAACCATGGATGCTGGGTCATGCACCTTGAGTGGATCAAGGCACACAGAATCCCCTCTCTTGGTATGAGGTGGACAAAATAATTCCACCTCAAACAGGAGGAGACTTTAGATAAGTGAAGTTCAGATAACCACACTGTCTGTCTTCCCCAAGGTCAGCTGGCTCAGCAGAGCTTTATCAATATTGTTTTACCCAGGATATTTACATGCAACCCAGGGTTAAATCCCTTCAAAGCCAGATTTCTACTTGGGCACTTCACTTTAGGTGGTGAATCTCTCATGACTGAAATTTTGTGGCATCCTCTGGAATAAAAAAACAACAGCAACCCCCTAAAAATCTGAAGGCTGTTAGGCTTTTCCTAACAAGGAGAAGGCTGCTTTCTCTGACTGTATTTTTCTGGTCAATTCAAGGTTTGAGGCTGTCCATTAGGCCTAATGTAAAACCAGAATCATGCTGCTCTTGGCTGAAGTCAATGGAACAAATTGACTACTTTAGCTCACTGTTTATGGAGGGGAGAGTTTATGTAAAAAATACTTCAGAGTTCATAATCTGACATTTAAGTTACAGTTAAGCCTAAATATAGTGCTTTAATCATCAGCAGCTATAATTTCACTCCAGTATTTCTTTAAACTCTTTGGTTTGAAAGTCCAAAAGATAAGAAGTACTTCTCAGTAATGCAAATAGACAGAGAGCATGGAGTTCACCCAGAGACTGTTTCTCTAGCCTGGGCTGTGCTTACCTTTTCAGCTCTCAGATAACTGGGAGGAAAAAAAATCCGTCTCAACTCTTTCAAACCCTTGAGGCAGATAAGACTTGCCTCTCTGCAAAGATCTAGGGCAACACTAGCATCTCTTTTCTGTGTCAACCCCACAGATAAACATCCCTGGTGGTTCAGGGGTGATCCCTAAGTTCTGCAAAGGGGAGGAAGTGACGAGGAGGATACAATGGGTAGCAATGCTATGGGATAAAGAAGTGGTGGGACAAAAAGCTTAAATTAGTTTGGGTATGATATGTGTTAGGCCAAGCTATTCTTATAAAAGACTGTATATAAAGAACTGGTGCAACATCACCTGAATCCTGTGTGCAGTTCTGGACAGCACAATATAAAAAGAGAGTGTCCAAAGGAGGGCAGTGAGGATGGTGATGGGTCTGGAGGGGAAACTGCATGAGGAGCTGCTGAGGTCACTTGGTCTGTTCAGCCTGGAGAAGAAGAGAGTGAGGGGAGAGCTCATTGCAGTCTGCAGCTTCCTCGTGAGAGGAAGAGATGGGGCAGGTACCAATTTCTTCACTCTCATGAGCACGGACAGGAGTTGAGAAAACTGCCTGAAGTATTGTCAGGGGGGGTTTAGATCGGATATTATAAAAAAGGTTCTTCATCCAGGGGGTGGTTGGGCACTGGAACAGGCTCCCCAAGGTAGTAGACACTGCACCAGCCTGACAGAGCTCAAGAAGCATTCAGACAATGTTCTCAGGCACATGGTGTGACTCCTGGGGTGTCCTGTGTGTAGCCAGGAGTTGGACTCAGTGATTCTGATAGGTTCTACAGGTAACATATAGTGCGTCCTGTTCAGCAAAGAAATCATCAGAAAAGAGAAATCTTTGTGAGCAAAACACAAGGATGACTGTGCAGGAATCCTGGGTTTGGTGTGGGCAGCTCACTACTTCCTGCTGCCTGACAGTGATTTTGGCCATGCAGAGAGGCCCTGACTCCTGTTCCTTTGGGCAGGAAGGGAAGGGACATCATGTGGGACAGGTCAGCAGGGCAGGAGAAGGGTTTTTTCAAGCTGTGAATGGCCTCTTGCTGTTCAGAGCTGTCCCCCAACGCCTGGAGAAACCCTCCAGCAGAGCACTACGCCTGTCTTGTTCCAGGGCACCATGACCTGGAAAATTCTCTTAGGCAGGTCAGCAGGTGCAGGTGCTTAAAAGTCCAAGGGCAGAGTTTTTCCAAAGTTCACTCCTTTATGGCACACAAAGTTCTGCCGCCACGTCCGGGTTGCTCCGCTGCACCCAAGTGCAAGGTTTGGGCTGTCCTAGCTCCAGGTGGAGCATTTGTGCCCAAGCAAAGCATTGTGTTTTTCAAAACTTGCTATAAAACAAGCTCCCAGATCCATCTCTGTGTCCATCAAATGCCACAGTCAATGCTCAGAGTTGCAGTCATGCAGCAACTGGAGGGGCTCCAACATTTGATCCCAAACTAATGGCAGAGATTATCAGGAAACATAAACAGCAGAAGATACTGAGTGTTGTTACTCCTCAATAAAAGGTGTACATGATTTGATTCTAATTATATTTAGTTCAATTTGCTTCCTAATGATTAGCATTTGAAAGAGATGTCAACAATTTTCACTTTCTTTAAATGAAGGGTGATAGGCTTTTATAGCAGAGTATAAAGATATCAACTGGGAAATCTGTGGCCATCAATGGCTTTAGTTTTCTCCCTTTATCTATCGGTATAGCCCTAATTTGACACTTACCTGTTGAGGAAGCTTGTAAAGAAACGGCTGACCCTGTTAAATTTAGATTAGTCTTACAGCACACTTAAAGCCAGTAAAGTGATAATTAAATCCACTCTTGAGCTGTAAACTCCAGAGTACCTGGAACTAGCTCTATTCCTGCCACTGACAATGCAACTTCATTAGAATTTATACTGTCCCCTGCTGCGCAGACCCTCCAAACCTGGAAGGGAGGGGAGTACCTGTCTGACCATGCTGCCCAGATCCTGCAGCCTCCTCAGTGAAGCCTGAAGCCCTGTGAAACACTGCTTTGATGCTGCCACAAGGTGCTTCTTAGCCTTGGCACAAGGCTGATATTACAATACTTACCTCTAAATTCAAACCGGAGGTTACGATTTGGTCAAAACCATTCCATTTATCAGAAAGAAAAGATAGTCCTGCCCTGCTATTGGAGCAGAAAACAAATAATTTTGTCTTATTCTTTCTTGGCTTCTACTTTGAAACAGCATTAGTCATTCGGGAACTGAAGCTCTCAGACTTTGACTGAGGTTCCGTTGTGTCTCCGCTGAGTTTTGCAGCAGGAGAGAGCCCAAATGCCCCACTGCTTTTGTCATCCACAAGCTAAATGTGCCACAGCCCCATGGGGACAGCACAGGGTGGGGTCAGTCATGGATAAGCAGAGGAGCTGGAAAAGCATTGCAGTCTATCCTTCCCTCATAATGACTAGTTTCTTGGGTCATTTCATTCCGTCTCTGTACCCCTGGCATCCAAACACGGATTAGGAAACACTGAGGAAGACAGTCTTCTGTCAGCTGAACCTTACTATGTGTCACTTGGTTTGGAAGGATGCCTGCCACTCCTTGTTCTTTGGTAGGGGAAGGGATATAAAATACCCCAAAGCTGCTTTCACATGTATTAAAAAGAAAGAACTGCACATCAAAAGACTTGTGCAGAGGAGAAGAGGTTTCAGGTTTGATCACTGGGACTCAGCAGAAGGCTTATGATGAAAAAAGTTTTGAAACACATCCAGTATACTTTGTTGTCTCAGTTCAAGTTTTGTCTGACTTTTTTTTAATTTCAAAATTTTTCAGGCAAGCACTGGATCATATTTTCTGAGAAGGTACTGCAGACACTTGTCTGTCCTCAGTCTTTCCCCTTCACCCACCACTAGCAATATATGCTAGAGTAGGAGGCAGGTGGAGTTGGAGATGAATCCAAAAAAACAGCTCTTTTCTAAATTTATTGAGAAAGTGGCTGAGTAGTGCCCACCTTTGGTTTGATGGGAATACCCTGTGTTACATCCCTGCCCTGCCTGAACATGAGAGGATGAGATAACTTTGTCCCAAAGTAGCTGCATGGGAGGAGCAGTTCAATTTTCAATGAAGCTCCTTAGCTCCTGCCTCTCTGTTTGTAAGCCCAGGCTCTAGGCTCCCCTTAGAGGCAGCGCTGTGCTCAGGGGAACAGTGCTGCCAACCCCAAGGCTACCTGGCTAGTCCTAGGAATCTCTGGCTGAGCCGAGCGGGCTGCGCTGACACGATCCCTGGTGATCTCTCGTGTGCTACATGCTCAGGGTGCAAATGGATGTCTGAACATAGCTGTCCTGACCTTGGACCCGATTATTCTATACAAAAAAAAAAGGGGGTATAATTCATGCAAGGGATAGTCAAGGTAAAAACCCTCTGGAGCCTGGTGCCAGTACCGAATGCTTTGCAAAGCGGCAGTCCCTGATGAGAGGCAGCCGGAGAGAGAGGCGCAGCTCAGACAGGGGCCGTGGCACCTACAGCGTTATTTCTACAAGGTTGTTCAGTCGCTGCTGTTCAGGGCGGCACAAAAGAAGTGCAAGCGCTATCAAAGGAAACCCAGGGCGGCGAAGGGACGGCCTCCGGCAGCATCCGGCGCCGCCGGGAGCTGCGCCTGGCCGCGGTTCGGTGCTGCCCCCCGCCGGGCTTCGGTACCGGGGAGTTCCTTCTCCTTGGGCTTTCGCTCCCCTTCGATAGACGGGAGTTCAGGGAAGGACAAACCGTCCCTGCCTGGGGACTTCACGTCCCTTGCCAGGGCAGTGGAAGCTGCCACCTCCCGGTCACCAGGATGGCATCTATCATTCCTGCCTGCCCAAATGAAACTGGTGCTCCTTCTTTGCGTCAGGGGCCTCATGGTGAAACCCTTTGTCTAGACCTTGTTCTTCCACCTCTGCCTCTTTGCAGCCCCACAATTCCCAGCTTCTGCCTTCGGCCCTCCTCATCTTCAGCTGTGATCACCAGAGAGAAAAGCAGGGAATGCAAAACACCCCAAACAGGGACGTTTTAATGAGAGGTGGGAGCACAGTGAGACATGAGGGCTCTTTTAAAGTAACCAAGAGTTAGACACTGTCCCATGCTATTTGAAGACATAATAAAATTTAATGCATTAGCCTTTCAAGAATTACTAATGCATCTCCCCTTGGCTACCTTCAAAAACACTTTTTAAATATTGAAAATCCCTCTGAGCCTTCACTGTGAAACTTTAATGGAGACAGATTCTCTGAGCCTGCTGAAAGGATTTCTCTGCAGCATATATTGGTTAATTTACTGAGCTTCTTCCTCCCCAGCATCTTTCTTTTCTCTCTCTCTCTCTCTCTCTCTCTCTCTCTGTCTCTCTCTCTTTCAAGTGCCAGTTCTGCTCTTTGTTTCATTTTTCATTTCTTCTTCACTTTTGAACCAGAATTCATTAAACTGTCTAACCATCTTTTTTGCCCCTTATTTCATTTTAGGTAATTTTTATTTTCCACCTTTTTCGCCCTTGGCTTCCACTTTAAATTGCCTCTTTTCTCTAACTTTAGATTAGCTCTTTTTCTCTGTATCCTTCTAGGTTTCCATGTTTCCTCTGACAACAAAATTCATAAGTAATCGAATGTGTTAAAATGACCAGAACAACCCATTCTCTTCCAGATCACAGAGCTCAGGAGAGCACCTAGCTGCTCAGAAAATGTAACCAAACATAGGATGAACACAGGTTAAGAAGAAAGTCTTCCGGATGCTGATAACTTCCCTAGACCCCCTTGAGTGGCAGTCTTCATATCAGTGGTCAGACATCTCACCTGAATTTAGGGGATTGCAGTATGCCACCTGTCTCTGTGGGACTTGTCTGACACCTTTATAACTAAAGGCAAGAAATAGGCACTCTGGGGTGTAATGCACTGGACAGAATTTAAATACCTGTTTGGATGTCAGACCATCTTCTTTTGTTTTCTATCTAACCTATTCCACAGAGCCTTAGGCAATAACTGTTAGGGATTTCTTGATGTGATGACTTAATTCTTGTGGCATTTTCTTCGAATACATGGATTATTCAGTACCTTTCTTGAGCTGGACATTAGGCATGAACACAATATCCAGATAGTTCTTGTACCAAAGAGGTTCACACATTGCTGGTATGATGACTGAGAAATGGCGTGCTGTATGCAAATCTTGTCACCAGACCATGCTGCAGCATGTAGACCTCAGGTGCCTTCAACAGTGCCCCATGTCCTACAGCACTGGAGCAGCTGGGAAAGACCATCTTAGAAGGCAAGGAGAGTTCTGGTCATCAACTATCTTTTATTCTGAAAATGTAATTAGAAAGAAAAGAAGAAAAAAGAACAACAGAATCATGTAGCAGTTCAATTTCAGTGTCGTCTGTGTTCCCCTTGAAGAGAATTTCCAAGAAAAGGTTGCTAGTTCTGGTGAAATAAAGCAGCTATTTCCTATTGCCCAAATTTGGCTTTTAAGAGACTCAGTTCCTGACCATCCTCACTGAAATTGTCTCCAAGGCCAGGGAGTGTGGTTGTGGTAGATTGACCTTAACCAGCAGCCAAACACCTACACATCTGCTGGGTCTCCCCTCTGCCACATGACGGGAAGAAAACAGGAGGAAGGCACCTAGATAAAAGCAGTTTAATAGGTTAAGCAAAAACTGCACACTCAAGCAAAGCAAAAAGAGGAATTTGTTCACTTTATCCATTCAGCAACTGATGTTTTTCCACCTCCTGGAAACCAGGGCTTCAGCACATGCAAAAATTAGTTGAGGAGACACATGCTATAACCACCAATGTCACCCCTTTCTCCTCCTTCCCTTGAGCCGTTACTGCAGCACATGTTGCTATAAGGCAGGAAATAACCCTTTGGCCACCTTGGCTCAGTTGTCCTGACTGTGTTCCTTCCCAGCTTCTTGCCAACCTCCGGCCTACTTGCAGATGGGGTAGAGTGGGAAAAATAAAAATGCAATATTCTGCTGCTCAGCAACAGCCAAAACACTGGTGTGTTATCAGCAGTGCCCTAGCCACAAATCCAAAACTCAGCACTGTCTGGGCTGCTGTGGAGCAAATGATCTGTTTCCCAGCCAAACCCAGCACAGGGAGTCTGCTCGGTGGTCCAGGATGTAGGCAAGCACGTCCAGCTGACCTGTTCTCTGAGCTCCCAGGACAGTTTGCCATGTCTCCAGGGGCTCAGCTGGCATGAGGAACCCCACCAGCCCTGCAGCCACCATTCCCCAAGAGCAGAGGTCTCTGTCCTATGTCTGCCAGGCTCAAATCAGTGCCTGGGAAGCTGCTGGAAGCAAAAGGATAGTGCCACCATGCACCTGCAGACACCTGCATCTCCTCTCATGTTGATTCCCCTGCACGGGCAGCTACACAAAGACCAAGGGATGGATCCTTCTGGGTACTCAGTCCAGGGTGGTTCTGTCGTCTTGAAGGTGCCTGGAAGGAAGCAGCTGGCAGAGCACCCGGGAACATAACCCAGGGGAGAGGTTCAAAAAATTGCTCTTAGATCCCATCACATCTTTTAGGTCCTGTTCCCTGCACATTGTATACTCATTTCCAAGTATTCCAAACTACTGTGGTTGATATATTAAGCTTTATTTTTTTCTAGCATTTGCTATTGTTTTACAAAAGATACATTGTGTCATAAATCCTTTTGCCGCCTTATTTAAAAACTCCAATAGTTTAACCTTTCACTTTGTCATTCAAAAAGTAATAATTCTGTTCAGCATCCCCATCATTCATAATTATCCATCTATACAAAAAGGCACCTCTTTGGGCTTCTATATCTAGCTGACAAATAAAGGGACTATCACCTTTCTGGTAGAATACTTCACTTTCATATATCAGCACAATCAAGCTCAGTTCATTGATGCCAAACATATCCCTCAGACATATATTTCTCCTGACAGTATTTCTACCAGGCTAAGGAGTGTTTCTACGTAATCACAGTCTGGGCATTTTGCTGATGGATAAAGAAGTTGCAGAGTTGGGGTTTAGTTATTCCATCAGCTCTGAAAAGTCTCAGACTGGAAAACCAAACTTGTTGGAGCTGCTGTGAAGGCACAAAATAAATCCCTCTAATTCCTCAGCTAATAAAGCTCCTGATCTGAAACAGCTGCAGCTATTTCAGTCCTGAAGCCATTTCACAGTTTCACTGAAGTGCATTGGGGCTGCCATGTGGCTTCTTTTCCTGCTGACTCTTTGGAGCCAGCAGAAGCAACACAGATCATCTAAGGAGTAGGGGTGGAAATTAATGAAATTGAGAAATGAAATTAAGTGAGTAGAGAGTGTTTGACCTGATTTCAATGGTCTGGACATTGAGGAAAAAACATCAGGATTTCTTCTGGTATTTGCTTCATTTGCCAGAAAGACAGCTGGGAAGGGAGAGGCTCTACCTCAGGGAGGAAAAAAAATCTGTCATTGTATGAAAAAATGGAGGCTCAGTTCACAGAAAATTCCTAGAGCGCTGGGAATAGATGGATCTAAAATACACAAACCTTTGATGGTGATTCAAAATGATACCTTGGGAAATAATTACTAACAAACTGGTATGTCAGATCTTTGTTCTGTCAGCTGGCCCATTTCATGATCCAAGCTAACGCTGTAAGACATCTCTTCATGCAGACAAATTCCTTGTGTTCCCAGACATGCAATCAGGTACGTGTAGGAAGAGCTTGGTGAAAATCATGTCATTCCTCTAGGAGTCACTCCACTGACTTGACTGTGAAGCAGCTTCCTCCAGGGAAACCAGCCCTTCTTAGTGTCACTGCTCCTGGAAAAGCCTGTTTAGATATTAAGGCTTTGCATATGCATGAATGTCTGTGCTATTTCTCCATCTCTTAATCACAGTACTAAACACTTGAGCAGACCTGGTTTGTGCTGGATCACTGTGTCTGGATTGTCTGTAAGAATGACTTCATGATATGGAAATAGGTCTGTAAGAAGACATCTAGAAATATACAGCTCTAAAATAGCAATTAAAACATAAATGAGCAATCCAGATCCTTCCTCAAGGGATATAAGGAAATTTCATATGCCTTTCCCTGAATCTCAGATTATCTCAAAGGATTTTGAAATGAAAATGCTAATAATAACAGTCAAGAAAGCAATCAACTGCAGAATATAAAATCACCAATAACAACCTGAGCTCCGAGTTAAGTAATGTTGGGAATAAGGCAAAAACATTAGCAGACATAATTTTTTAAAAATCCCCTCAGACTGAAAAAGACAGATAAACCATGAGTTATGTGAATTTCTTTCTTAACCAGTTCCGCAGGGACAACAGTTTCTTCTGATTTCCTTGCACTGATCATCTTCATTCACAGTCTGCCTCAGGAACAGTGTCCAGATGATGACTCTGCCCAGAAGGTGGCTGGACAAGGCCACATGTCTCCAGTGCTACATGCAAATTAACAGGCAAAAATGCCAGCTCCTGGGGCATGAGGTGATGCTCTGCCTTGTGGGCAGAAATCATAGAACCAGGGAGACATTTAGGTTGGAAAAGACCTCTAAGATCACTGAACCCAACCAATAACCCAGCACTGCCAAGTCCACCATTAAACCACGTCCCAGAGTGCCTCATCTACATCGCTTTTAAATACCTCCAAGGATGGTGACTTTCACAGCTTCCCTGGGCAGCCTGCTCCAATACTTGAAAACTCTTCCAGGGCAGAAATCTTTCCTAATACCCAATCTAAACCTTCCCTGGTGTAACTTCAGGTTCCTTTGTCTTGCTTTATTGCCAAGAGCACATGAAGAACGCCTGACTTAATGTGTTAACGCATTTTCCTAAGGACAGGAAAATGCTTGCACTTAGCTTGAACATGAGCCAACCTCCCCCTGGACTTCTGCCGAGTCAGTTCCTGTGGTCTCTTGTGTACCTACATAGGTTTTATTCTTATAGATGTCTTTGGGGAATCACCACTTTCATAAAAAGTTATCACATTTTATGTGTAAGAACATTTATGCCAGAAGGACAGCTAAGGCTGAAATGTTCAAGTGCTCAGAAGTTAGGAGATGCCAGAAATCAGACTTCCTGAAAAGATGACAATCTGGCCCTAGGATGATACAGCTGCACCAAAATCTGATACTCCGTCTTTGGAAGACTGGGTCTTATGTGGTCCTGTTGTATTTCAGAGTTTTAAGGCACTTTAAAGGCCAAACGGAATTTAATAATTATCAAAGTGTATGTTTTCATTTTAAAACACATCATCTTCATATTCCATATTATGTCTTAAATAATAGTAGAACATGGCTCTACCAAAAAGCATCGAAGAGTTTCAATAGATGGATATTGTGCCTCTACTGCATCTTTAAAAAATTATGTTTGACTTTTTACAGGACTCAGTGTAACTGAAAAGTACAGGCCCTCTGTATTCCAGGTACATCTGTGTTCTCTTATTTTCTGTTTGTAGCTTCCTAACTTTTAGAAAGTAAACCTGAATAATTCTACCTCTTGCCACCCCGCAAGCTACTGTTATTTTTATTTTTCCTATGCTTATGCTTTTCTGATAAAGTTTTTAATCACATTCAAATAGCCACTGAAGCAAGTGAACAAAGTTTTAAGTGAAAACAAGTGTTTTTGTAATCACCCCCTGAATACCTGGTAAACCCCTAGTCTAGCACAGAAAAGTCCTAGTGCCCAGCCAGCCAAGAATTTGCAGCTTCTGAGTCTAGGAAGGAGTGAACAAAATGGTTTATCTTTGCCATGAAATGCCTCCTTTCTTCCTGCTCAGCCAGCTGTGTTTTTACCGCCACCTTGCCCAGGCTTGCTTTGAGGTTTGAAGCCCACAGTGGTGAGAAATTCTGCCTGCTGCTCTCACTGGAGCTCCTGCCTGGGCAGCAGCTGTTCACAGAGAGTGGGAGTTGCAAGGTGATGGGGAAACCACTGCTGCTACTCAGGGAAGAAGCTGGGAACAGTTTTGAAGCGAGATGTGTTCAGTCTCCTGCCGGGAGGCTTGAGAAACTAGTTATCTTTTTATCACCTGTGGCCATAAGCCATAGCCCAAGGCAGAGGCAGGAAATAGAATGACATTTTTAAAATAGTGCTTGGTAGTTGACAACTCAAAGTAGGTCCTGTTTCCAGAGAAGATATGTCTGCTTTTTGTATTTCATGTATAGAAATTAAATACAAACAATCATTAAAAAGATGAAGCTTCTGCCAATTTACATGAACTTTAAAGAAGCTGATTCAAAAAACCCTCATGCTCTTTACCCCCCTGTTTTGTTTGCTTTTCTTTTTGCTCGCGAGAGCTATTGAATTCTTTCATGTTTGCTGCTCAGAACACTTCGACAGCGTATTATCTCTGGCCAATCTCTCTGCATTGGACTGAATTCCAGGCATCAGAGTGGCTGCCCAGAGTGGGGCTGATTGAACAGCTCCAACAGTGATGGAGTGATTCCCACCATATATTATGGAAACAGATCAAGCTTGCCACATACAAGTAATTCCTGATACTAGAAACCTTATCTTCTCAAATCATTGCCTGTAGCTCAAGGAAGGTACAGGTCTTTTCCTGATCCTGTGGTTTCACAACAGTGGTAAATAACAGAAATGGATATTGCTTCCATCAAGGATTATTTTGAAGTAAAACAAGTTCAAGAACAAACTGTTGAAGTTGAAATTGTTCTTTGTTTTCCTGTTATTTCATGAGAATAAGTAACGCCTTGAGATGGAAATGCCTCTGCATCTGTAGCACCCCCAGTTTATGCTGGGATGCTAATGAACCTTCCCATGAGAGGTGTCCCTGCTCATGTCAGGGGAGCTGGAACTAGATGACCTTAAGGTCCCTTTCAACTCAAAGCATTCTGATTGTGTGATTCTGTGATAGTGCATGACTCATTTTCCCAGAGCATTTTCTAAATTTCTTGCGTAGGCTCCTGTAGAAGTTCTTTCTTTTCGTATTTTAGTCTAAACTGTCATCCAAGGTCTTAGATATTTTCCTCCCTCCTTCTGTGTACACCTTTCAGACTGATATTGCAACCTCTGCCACCAGGTTCACCCCCATGTGTCTAAAATTACCCCAAGAGGTAATTTTGCTTGTGCAGCTGGATGCTGCTTGCAGAACATGAATTCCCCTTTACCACAATGCAGATGGGGTGGAAGTTGTCTTGCTGGTCTTCAGCCTCTGACAGTGGCTGAGTTGTCACTCTGGGCTTCCTTTGGAGGCTGTGACCTATTTTTTTGGCTCTTCTGCTGGATGTTGTGCTCTTAAAGTGACAGTTTCTTTCCATAACTATGAAGGGAGCCTCTTTCCAGCATGGAGAAATAGCTGCTCTGCCACACATGGGGATCATCCATCACCAAGATACCTGGGGAAACCTACCCGCACATCCCAGCTCCACGTTTGCTGCTGCCTTATCCTCATTTCCACGAGTATCCCACCCTCCCTAATTTCCTCCAAGTCCATCTGTCTCCCCTGGTTAATCCCCTGAGGAAGCTGAGGTCCTCCAGCATCCAAAGCCAAAGGGGGATGCTGCAAAGGAACCTTAATGAGGCCACACAAATTAACTTCCAGGCAGGAGAAGCAAACCAAATACCAGAGCAAAAGCAGCCAGGCTGTCAGCCCACCCTCTCCTGCCATGGCTCTGGAGTAAAGCTGGGTAAGCACGTCCTCCTCCCTTTCCCACCATAAAGACCCAGTTCCCAGTGTAAGGCAACACTCATTTTCTGCATTAAGCAGGTTGATAAGGTTTGATAATGCTTTTTTTACACAGCCACTGCTCTTCAAAACATGCATGACTTTCATCCAGATTTTTAAACCTGGATCAGCCACTTCTAAAATATCAGTGCTGATTTTTTTAGTATGTTTGCAATCAGCTCTGGTTTCAATATTTTGTCAATATCACCATCATGATCCCACCCTCCCTGTCTGTAGTTCTTATTGCTATATGGGGAGTAGCAACTTAACCTCCTCCCATCCGATTTGCAATCAGGAGGATGTCTTGTTCTGCCTGGGATCCATCCAGTTCTCACTGGAATCATGCAAAGCAAGTTAGACAGTTCCTCAGAAAACAGACTACTCTGGAGTTGGTAAGAATAGCTGCTGTTACTACTGCAGGAGCTCCTCTCCTACAAGCATTTGACTAGGACCAGTCTTGTGAGGTCTGACTCTACATTTTCATTTCTCCAGCAAACCCCAGGTGATTCTCAGTCCCCTTGTGTGTGTTCCTCACCTCACCTTAGAAAAAGAATTGAAACAACAGCAATCCAGGTATTTATGTCCTGAGCATCCTTGATGCTAGCACACGGTCATGATGTTCTTCCCCCATTCCCCTGAAGGACATGCCACTGTCCATGGTGGTCTGTAGGCAGTGGCCCAAGTGCTGGGCAGGGTTGGTGCAAAATTTCCTTCAGTGGGATTAACTCACAGTGCTCCTGGGTGATACAAGCACTGCACTGGGGAGGATGACAGCTGCCGGGGTCTGGGATCACACACACACACACACACTCCCCCCAGTCTATCTTTTTTATTCTGTAATAATTCAGTGTGAATCAAAATGGCAGCAAGTCCAGGCCAGTTCTGTCTCAGGCAGCAGCCAGAACTGAGAAAAGCCATACCAGGCAGGAATATAAGAGCTTTGCTAAAAAAGACAAAGGTAAACAGAATGCAACATGAAAGCACATCAGGTTTCATTACAATAGGCCATTCACTTAACCGTTGGACTTGATGATCCTTGCAGGTCCCTTCCAACTCAGAATATTCTGGGATGAACAAAATAATTAGGGTTCTAAACGGAGATTGGCTTTTTTTCTAAAGTGCCTTTTTTTCAGGCACTTCAAAGCCTCTGCCACTAGATGTAGCAAAAGCTCTCTTAAAAGTTGCATCGGATACTCTGCTGTAATTCTTTTTCAAAGCGGGTATGGGGGGGGAGATGGACTAAAGCTTAACAAGTAATATAAGGATCTTAAGGACCTTAAATCAGGAGCAAAAATGTCCAGAAGAAATAGCACTCATGGCAAGCAGCATCATGTAGGGCACAAAAGGTCTTTCCATTAGGAAGCACAGATGTGGATGAGATTGGATTATCATGCTTGGAAAACTCTCTGCACACCAAATTCTGCTCTGCCTTCTTTGGAGTAATGTTTTATTAAATGTGCAAATGGGAGTTAGCAAAGAGGAGTTCAACACCCACAGGGTAGGCAGCTGAAATGCCAGGGCAGTCGGGAATTCCAGGGTGTATTGCTTTTGTATTTCTCTTCTTCTTTGAACTGCACTATACTTCAGAAGCAGGTATTTTTAGATACTAAAACATGCAAGAACTAAATGTAATAAACCACAAATAAGATAATGTGATTTGTTTCATTTACTTAGAGAGTTAAACTCTTAGAGCTTAAACAGAGGGGATTGGCATGGGGGAAATACCCTTAAATGTCAAAAGTATTTTCTCTTCTGTTAAAAATGATGTTTAGGCATTTTCAGTGTTAAAAATAAGATATCTGGAAAAATAAAGCATCATAAGTTAAGAGTACAATTAAGGAGACATTTATATGCGGCTTTGCACCATCTGAATCTAACATTTCACTAAGCAATTTATAATAGAATGAAGATAATTTAAAGTAATTTTCAAAAACCCCCAAACCAGTAAAAAACCCCAAACCAAACATTTTTGCATAGTTGCCAAAGGAAGATGAGAACTGAACAGACCTTACCATGAAATTATAAACAAACCTAAGAATTAAGGCAGTTCCAGAAATTGTCTTTGCCAGACAGGCCTGGTGCGCAGTGGGTAGGTTTCCTTCAGTCCCATGGGGACATGCATGTCTGAGCTGGTCACCCAAAGGTGCTTTCACAGGCACACAGGTGGTGGCTGATCAATCCTGTCCCAGAAGAAATATCCACACTGACCTGACAAACCAGATGCCAAAAGTGGCACTGAGCCATGAAAAGAGCCTGGGCTGAGCAGTTCATCTGTAGGTTGGAAGAAGAAGAAAACAGAGGATCTTTGCTCTTTACCTGCACATGTTGACCTGGTTCTGCCCGAGGCTTGGCCAGTACACCTTAATTTTTTTCTTATACTAGGTTTACCCCAAAGTAAACTATATATGGAACTTAAAAGAACTTGGTCTAATTTATGTACTCCAGTTTGGTGAGATTTTATTTGAAAGTGAATCATCTTAATTAAACTGATGATTCTGTGGTCCCTGCTCACCTTGGTCACCTGGTGCCACGCAGGTCACAGTGAGGGGACAAGCTGCTTCCCTCTCTGCTTGTAAATGGGTGGTTTTACAGACAATCACACAAGAAAACATGAGGATAAAGTGTGACTATTAGCCATGCTATCTATCCCATGGGGAGAAGGCATCACCTGAGCAGGAGGCTGACGGCTTATCTTTCCAGCCCATCATGATTTATTAACAGGTGGTAAAAAGCATGGCAAATAAGGACTTTGAAATAAAAGAAAATTTGGCACCTAGATATGACTTTTTTCCCTAAACTCAGAAACAGGGGAGTGTCTTGTTTCAGAGCTCTGTAAGGTCTGGATCTGCAGATGAAGAAAGAACAGAGAAAAAAACCAGTTTTTTCTCTCTTAGCACAACTCAAGTAGTTCAGATCCCTGCAGCAGAGGGTGCAAAAGGAGTTCCAAACCCAGCTCTCAAGGTGTCCCAGCAGGCAGCTAGCCTGGATTCCATGGGGCTGGCCATCAGCTACATGAGCCAAGAAACTATCTTTGGGAAGCACACAGATTTTGTGTCATGATGTACCCTGAGAGAGCAGACTAACCCAGGCCGGACATAGGCATTAGGAAACAGATGGCCATGGTGAAGGAAAGCAGCTCCTGTACTGATGGAACAAGGCACATCCGGCTCATGCAAGCACCTTGAAGAGAACAGAGGCTACAAGATTTACAAGGGAGGTCAGAACAACCTGTGCTTGGGACATGTCAGCCATGTTACACAGCCTCTCAAGGGGATCAGATGCACAAGTGTATAACAGGGATGATTTTCTTTGTGCCATTTTCACAACTGCTCTCATTTCTCACCAGTTATAAGATGACCTCCACATAGGAAGCATGTCATGCCTTTCAGGTGTCACAATGTGAACTGAAAAGAAAGTTCACAAGGTGTTATAAGCTATTTAATTTCTTTAATTACTTAGATCAAACTTATTTAACTCCATAGTAGAAAGTACTTAATCTGAAGGATCTACCATGGATTATACTGCTCATCATCTCACATAACCCTGGAATTAATCCAAAATTTCCTTGCTGAAGCATTGCATTTCAGAGAAGACTGATGACTATGCACCTGTACCTGTGAGAGAGAGGGCAGGCATTCAGCCACAGACCTTTCAAGTCTGGAAGTCAGAAAGGGGGCGCACTGGTTTGAGAAAGGCACCTGGACTGGGATGTCTAGGGTGCAGGCACCTTGGCTCTTGAGGGAGAAATGTGATGCAGGACCACAACCCTTCCCTGGCAGTATCTGGGTTGCCCTGTTGTTTATATGGTCAGAGTTTACAAACCTACTGCAACACCAAATAGTGCCTTGTCGATTAAAAGCACTAACGTCCAGCCGCACTCTAGCTTGTTCTTCCCACACTGTTGGGGGTTAGATTTGGGGTTTTGTGGGGTTTTTTCCTTATATAATTTTCCCCCATAAAGTCGATAGGAGACTAATTACTGGGTGTTTATGGGTGCTTTACCAGAACAAAGGAAATGGCCAAAGGAAAGTGTAGCACTGGGCTACACCCTTTTGTGGTCTCTGAGAGTTTTCTCTCTCTGAGG
>WBMY01015912.1:0-23911 GCA_013397315.1 Donacobius atricapilla
TACACACATATATCTATATCTATGTATATAATATAATATTAATATTTGTTCTGGCTCATATGTGACTGTGGCATAACAGTTTTCAGGCTCCATCTTGGTGGTTTTGTTTTGGTTTGATTTTTTTTGTTTGTTTTTCCTGTGGATTACTCCTGAAAGGGAAGAGAAGCAAAATTCTGTTTATTAAGTCTTGATTTATTGGTAGCTTCTGCACTCATATACACATTCTTTATAAGGCAAGAATTTTTCATCACAACTACCCCACAGTTTTTGTAGAAGAAAGTTTAGTAGCAATAATCTAAAATACATTTTAAATGTGCTGTTCCGAGAAACCTCAATGCTTTACATATAATTTTTAAGTTATTACCTGCTGCTTGTGGTCTTATGAATGGCTCCTAGGCATTTCTCAAGATGGAGACAAAGGGAAGAAAAATAATGTTTGAATGGATAAAACTAAAACATTAATATTTTGCGAAATACTTTTTAATGTACATCTAAGGTAAAACAATGACTAATCTATCCAAATAGCTCATCTGTATATATAGAAATCTATACAAGGAAACTGCATGCCCCAAAGTGAAAAATTATTTCTAACAAAGAATGCAGAAAGGCAAGGAAACTAAGAAAGAAGCATGGTATACTCAGAAACAAATGTGAGACCCAAAAGTCTGTATTGTGTCCCTGATCTAACTTAGACATCATACAACATTTAACTGTAAAGAAAAATTCCTATTAAATCAAATTTGAACTTATAAGAGATAATAATTCTTTATGTTATATAGATCTTTTCTGAAATGAAATGCCAGGATTTTAAGGGAATGGTGTCTTGGACTTCACAGGAATTGAGGGGAGACTACAGTGCTATGGAAACAAGAAGAAGAATAATGTTAAATGTCTAAAAATTTATTTCTTCAGTTGAAAATGCCATACAGAGTTTCTTTTTGAGCTCCTGCTCAACCACAAGAGACTGAAGTTTTTTCTTTACTTCAGCAAAAAGTAAACTGTCCTGAACTGAGTAGTAGCAATGAAAAATGCATCCTTTCTATCTATTTCTGATGTGCAGTAGTCTTGTAGTATTCTTCCATTGTTCTGAGGAGGAATTCTTCTCAGCTAAGAGATTTAGGCTTCCATTATGGACTTGAGAGAAACATAAGTTCAAAATAATTCCAGCCAAAAAACACGTAATAAATTTTCTCCCACTGCAGTATTTTTTTGTCTGATTTCTAAATTCTTGTTCAGTTCTTCTTTAGGGATTTTAAATTTATTCTGTTGGGTTCCTATGAAACCAAGAAACAAAATTAGTTTAATTTTGTTTCTGTTTATGTAGCTTTATGATACTCAAAAAAACCCAATATTGGAAGATTCCAAGTTTTGTAGCTTCAGTTGCATGGTTTCAGACTACTGATGGAATGACCAATATGAAAATAATCTTTAACGTCATCAGATAACTGAACAAATAGTTACCTTAATGTGACTGTTTCTCTAAGGTTGAAGAAATATTTTACTTTCAAGATACTTAGCTTTAAGCGCTACATCAACTTCCATGTATATTCACATTTTACTATTTTAGTATAAAAGGTTACATTTTCCTTTTTGAGGTTGGGAAAATACTGAAAATACTGATATCAAAGCAACATGAACTTCCTGTCAGTATGATGCAATTTTTTGATGTCCTAGATGATATTGGTTGGAATTTATATAAAGCATAAGGTGTAAAAATGCACATTTTGACTGAAGCTTCCTGTCAGTAGGCTCTGGTATTGACTTAGAATTTTCAAAGCCCATTTTGGTGGCGTTCTTTCAAAACTCATTATAGAGTAGGTATTTTTCATCAAGCGGAATGCCTCTGTGGTGTATAGAACATCAAAAACTCATGATTTAGTGATCACTGTTTAATGACACTGTAGCAGCGTTTTTGTTCTACTGCCAGACCAGGTCAATGATTTGTAGGTAAAAGCCAAAGGAACCATTCTGAATCATCCAGGTTTTAATGATGTGTTTTCACAGCTTTGTGAAAGTTTTACGGTATTTTAACATAAACAATCAGGAAATACTTTTGCAGGAAGGATTGAAAAGAAATTTTAGTTCCAATGACAGTATTTGACTGACTGCTTAGTACAATTTTGAGTATAATCTAAGGTCAGAAACCTGAAAATTGCTGGTTCTAGTGATAAGTAAGTGTCTTTCTTTCCTTTTCATATTAGATAGAAAATGGTCGGCTGTGGAACTCTATTGTGAAGACCTCAGAAGACATACCAAATTTTCCAGTCAGCTTTTCATAATGTAAATATAATTTGAGCTTTCCCAAATGGGCAGCTAAACCATGAACAAGGAGAAAAACCCAATTTGGACTGTATTTCTGAAGCAGACTTCATCTTCTCTCTCGGGAACTTATTGAAGGATTACAGCTGAAAAGGACAAGAGAAAGAAAACCTTGAACAGGAATCTTATCCTACAATGAGAATAACAGGTACATCTTGTATCTGCTCAGTCCTAGTTTGTCTCTGTTTTGTGCAGAGGTGTTATGGAGCTGCTCACCATGGCTCCATCAAGGTGACCAGAAATCAAACCAAACACATAGAAGGCGAAACAGAAGTGCATCATCGTCCAAAGCGTGGATGGGTGTGGAATCAGTTCTTTGTTCTAGAAGAACACATGGGACCAGATCCTCAGTATGTAGGAAAGGTAAGGTAGTTGTTTTCTTTTGGCTTTGGTTTATTTTTTTCCATTCCTGAAATGTAGCACTGATAAGAGGCAAATCGTTTATCTCCTTAGATGGCACCTCCTCTTTTAAAGGAAGACATCTCTTGGATTACTACATATATTTCCAGTGAACTTGCCTGTTGTCTGTATATACTGTGTTTATTATTAAAAAGATAAATGAAAGTATATAGGATGAAGATACTAAAATATGATAGAATAGTTTTTCTTCTGAACTCAGCTAAACACAGACTGAGTCCAGTTGATCCTGTTCCCTCAGTTTCCAAAACCCTAAATGCATGGGGTCACTGCAAATTGCTTTTCCAGACTATTTCAGAATTATATTCAGTTCTGTTTCAGGAAATATTGCAAATTACCCTGAGATCCATCAGGTATTCATTCCACTCTGAGTGCAGGGTGGAAAAGGTCTTCTCCAAGAGGAAATCTTCTGTGGCTTTTTTCATATGAGGAGATGCAAAGTGTGTTACTTGTTAGAGTTCCTCAGAAGACTGGGAGAACAAGCCCTGCATTTATGTTCTGATATATAAAGTGACCTTCAAACATAAAGTTCAGATTAATGTAATTGAACTGAAGCCTGGCCAGCTGAAGTCTGATTCATCATGTGTAATGTTGTCTGTAGAACTCGGGTTTGAACTTTATATTAAGTAACACAAAACTCTCTATACAGCTTTAACCGATGGTATATGACAGAGGAAGAGTTGCTCTCCCTGAAGACTGTCTTGCTGCATTATGATAGAAATTTTTATTAGATAATCTACATGAGTCCCAATTTCCTTAATGACATCAGAGAAATACATAGAATATGAGGGGTAAAGAAAGATGGTTAATGGGGAAGAGGGCATGGAAAAATAATTATTTCGTTTCAGTTTCCCTTGATATTGGGAATTCTGAAAGTTATATTATAAAAAAGATATACAAGGAAACCAGTAGCTTCTGAAATCACAGATGTCTGGCAGTGAGTGCTTCCAAATTTGAACAGTATCATCTGAACTAAAAATAGGAAGTGGAACAACTGTATTTAAGAGACTGTTAACACAAAGGCTGAAAAAAATATTCTGTTACTGCAAACTTTGTAAAATACTAAGTTTTTCAGAATATCAAAAATTTCTGGGATATGTGAAGGAAATGTGAACTGAGAAAGGACCTTTATAAATGGAGGCAGTGGTTTGCACTGAAAGGGAATGCGCAAGGGGATGAGGAGATGTCTTCAGACCACTTTACACCGATTAACATTTTCAGAAATTATTTTGGAATAGAAAAAATTTTCAAGAATATTGTTGATGCCAAGCTATGCAGCAGAATCAAAACATTGTTTGGAAAGAGCTAGCTATTATGAATATGATCTGGATATAGAAATAAAGAGTAAACCTCAGGAATATAGAACAATATAGTGAATTTCTGTTGCACACTAATTATCTGTTGTATATTGACAGAGGAAGAAAAAGATCTGATTACCAGATCTAATGTCATGCCTTAAAGAAGGTGAATATGGTACTAAACTGCAAAAGCTGATATATGAATAACAGGGATAAAGGGCACTGGAGCCATTGTGGAAAATACTGTTAACCTATTTGCTATTTTGGTTACTTTTGGCCAAGAAAAATGGATTTATATCTGAAACTGTACAGGAAGAATTGATTATTATAACTGGGATAGTAATGGAGAATGAAATGTTTGTTTAATTACTTCCACAAATAATAGAGTAAGGCACATAATATTTTATAAATACACCTCAGAAGAAACCACAATGAAAAATAAAACATATTAAAGTCGATTGCAATTTTACCTAAAAAAATAAGGTTTTGGTGGCCATGAGTTAATTTAGAATTAGCATTTAGTTAATTTAGAATGAAAACAAGAATAAGATTCTGAAAGAGGTTACTAACAGGAAGAATGAAAACAAAATTTGAAGGTGTTTCGAAGTACAGCATATCTATCTTTATGAAAGCATTTATAGACATGATCTCATGCCAGAGCAGAAGCCTGAATTCAGTCAGCTAAAGCATGGTCCCTTTCAATTTTATGTTCTTATGATACTATTATATATTTCCTTTCATCCTCTGACCACTCTATTAATGCCACATTTACAGAGATCAATGAATAGAATTTCTTTCAATCCTTTGTGGTCGAAATGAGACTGCATGCCTTGTTTGAGGACATTTCTCCCTCTGTACTTACCAATTTTTCTCCCATTTTCCTCAAATTATTCCTTCTGGTGCTCATAATTTTCTACTGTGAGTACTTCACAACATTACTAAGCTTATCTTTCCAAAAGCTTTGTGGAATTTAAAAGCAACTGTATTCTGTTTTCCATTTGGTGTGATGATTCTGATGACCTGATTTGGAGAAAAGATCAATTATATTAGCTCAGGCATACACTTTTAATTTAAAAAAAAAAAAAAGGCGAAAAACCCTGGCTGATATTGTCATAATATTAGTAATTAGCAAAATTTTGGTAGTGATCATTTAACACAAAAACCAGTTGTTTTAGAAAAACAGATTTTTTACTTGTGTTACATTTAGTTGTACACACCTCATCAATGTCTCATTTTGTGTGCCTTTAATTTGATAAGTAATTTTCACACAAAACCCCTCAGTTATAAAGGAAGTCAGTGCCCTTTTATTCTAGGCTTCTGTTGGGTGGCAGCATGCTGTCAATTCTGTCGATTATTAATTCTGTAGACTACTCTGCCTCACTGATGAGAGTTTTGCCATTTGAGATCTGTCTTTTCACATATTTCACACCCAATTGGGGAGTAACATCACAGAAAGTAGAGTCATTCTGTACAATGGTGCTATAATGCTCACAGTCATTGTCATGGAAATTCACAATGAGGACAAGAATAGGGTAGACCTGCAATGAAAATGGTAAGCTTTCTCATTCTTACTATGAAATGACTGTCAAGAGGATGGATTAATTCACTGCCATCATCATAAAAACAGTGTTAGGACAACAAATTATCATTATATTTTAATATCAATCATACCTCTGTTCCTCAGTAATTATTCCTTTCCTGTAAGAAAATATCATTTGGAGAATTGTAATCTGTGTAGAATTAATCCCTATTAACAATATACACGAGGTTTTTCTAGGAACATGGCGAGGCACAGGTCCTGGAAAAATGAGCCTATTGTAGAAATGAAAAAATGATCCTTTTGTAGCTGTTGTGTGTGGTTCTTAGGTTATTGAGCTGATTCCCTGCTGTTGCACTTGGGGAAAGTCTTCAGTGATTCAGAGTATGTTTCACTGATGAAAGAACCCCAAAAAATAGTTTTGTATTTAAAAAGGTCTCTTTAAACTGTTTAAAACCACAGTGACTTCTTTTACCAAAATTATTAACTATCTGTGGATGGTTTCTGGAAAACTTCTGAATGATCGGTGGTACCCGGAAATGTTCATTCAGAGACACTATTCACCTGCAGGTGCAAGTACGTGTGTGAATGTGTCTGTGTGGGTGTGTTTGCAATGCAGAATCTGTGAAAACTTCACTGAGGAAGATTAAATATCCTTGTCTCAGATAAGTAACTTGAATGCACAGACTGAGATTTCAGTTACATGAGCCTTCTTGTCTTTTGCATGCCTCTGATGTAAATTATTCCAATGAAATAACAGCCATAAGCATAGAAAGGGGCAGGGTTAGGGAATGCGCTATGACCTGATGATGAATCAGCTACCTACTGCACCAGCTCAGAGGAATGAAGATTTTCCTGCAGAAATCTAGAAAACTTTATTTGTGGTACTGCAAGATTTTCCATTTCTCAGTTGTCATGGCTGATATAGTTTACATTTCTCTTAAATTTTCTCTATGTTTCTAGGTTAGACAATTCATGTCTCAACATTTGGAAAAAAATATTAAATAAAGAATTTTAGGAAAGAAGTTAAGCAGACTATGTCTTTCAGCCCATAACAGTCTTCATTTTGAACCTTCATATCTCTGTCTCCAGAGGGTCTGCTCCTTCCTGAAAGGATATTTCTAAAAATCAGTTGCATTGGAAGCAAGTCATAACTACACATTTGCTATGCTTTTTATTTGGGAGAGGGAAGTAAATAAGTAGTGATAAAATGAAGATAACTGTGGATTTGGCGCTGAGTGAGTTATGCTTTTAAGACTGAATAGCAGAGGAATACGACTGACACAAGACTGAAAATTTATCTGTGAACCCTTTGGATCTCTGAAGTACCAAACCTATACCTCTTAATTCACTTCAGATGTCCTCTACAGAGTAAATAGGAATGACTTTTCAGGTATTCAGATCAGTGTTGGTTTTCAATTGCTTTTTTATTCCCTAATTTAGGGGGTGGCACTTTACTTAGTTCTTACATCTTTTCCTGTAATGCAAAAACAGTTTCAGATTTATGTTGATGTAGGAGATAAGGAAGCATGGAACAGCTTTAAATGAGTGTAAGTACAGGAAAGGGGAGAAGAAAGTAACAATTAATATGTCTTGAAATGTTTGTACTGAAAGTTAGATGAGGAAAGTAATCCCAGGTGTTATATTGGATTTACGTGATAGTAATTATTTTAATTTATCATTTTATTCTTGAAAACATAAATACAGCATAACAGACTTGTCATTCAAAATTATTTTTTTCAAAGTAATATGTGACATGTCCTTGCAATAAGTTAGTTCTAATACAAGACAGTGAATCTAATCTTCCCTGACCATATCAAGAGAATTTTGCATCTCTGATTTAATGACAATATGAGGACATTATGTATGTTTTAGAATAAGTGCCAAGGAAGAAACAAAATTGGAGTTTAACAAGTAAAACACTTATTCAATTTTTGAGGTCTACATAAAGTATATCAGATGTTTCAGCATTTTTAGCACAAGCGAATAGTTCCAAAATTTATTTTTGATAAAAAAGAGTTTTATAGTAGAGAAAATTAAAAGTATAGATGACATAGTCTAAATATTTTTGCACATGATTTGTTAGCCATTTTCATGCATCTGTAAGAAGGTAGACAAGTGGCATCAGCAACAAAAGTAACTTCTCAAATAACATGCATCTCACTTTCTACCTTTTAGATTGGTAGTTTCACAAATAAGGTATTTATACAAAATAATTTTCCTCTATACCTAGTGAAAGTGTAGTAGCAAGAACAACATAATGAATAAACCTGACATCAGTATAGCACAACATTATATATGATATATATATCATGTTAGCCATCTCCTTTTCTTCCATCATTTTTACAAAAAGCTAACTCGATATTCTTTCCAACCCTGAAGCTTTCCCAAATAAAAATGCACGGATGTGTACTTGTTTTGTCCTGAGTTCTGTTTGCCCAGACATCTTTGTTGCCTCCTACCTTCATTCGACAAATGTTATTTGGTTTTACACTAAAAAGTTGAGGGCACACTACTTGAATTCTACAAGTCATAAAATGATGCGGACCTATACATTTTTGGTTTGGGTTTTTTTTACGTGGAATCTCTAATATTCAAAGGTTATTTGGGGGAAAATCAGGTTCAAGAGAAGAGAGAGCTTTCATCAGCCAGATCATTCTGACTTTCTTACAGTGCATCCAGCTATACCTGAAGTTTCCTGAAGCATAGCACTGATGAGGGCATTTTGACTTGACAGATTAACTAAAGAAACAGAAAAGCATGAACATATTGAAGCTCAGTCCTAGTCCAAAGACACAGGATAAAGTGTTTACCTTGTTTAACTTCATTTAAGTCAACATGAAATTGCACCAAAAAGAAACTGGCTCTTTTATGTCAAAACAGCTACATTAAATCTAATATGTCAAAGTAATAACTGTTTTTGCAAGGAAGCTTTATAGAATCTGTCAGATCTATATTGCAAAACATCAGCTCTTTATGCGTAGACTGTTATTTAAATTAATGGTTCAAAATAATTTTGTCAAGGTGATCTAATCTTCCCTGAAGTTATTATGGACTGAAGAACTCTGAACAAAACTTGATTTATTTATTTTGTATTTTTTAAAATATATTTTTAACTTCTTATCCTTTCATGAATTTGCCACATCAGCAGCCAAGTTCAGTGACTTTTACATCTTCTTTACACTGAACAGTGATGAAACCAAGATCTTTTGTATGGAACTGCCATTTCTCAGTTAAATGGTTTAGCAGTAATTTTTTGAGAGGAAATCCATACTTGTTCTTACCTAGCCTTGTTCCCGCCTTTCTTTCTTTCTTTCTTNAAGGGAAAACGTGAGGAGAGAGGATGTAGAGAGGGGCTGCCATGGGCTGACCGCAGACCCCCGTTCCCCATCTGCATGTGCCCCTAGATGAGAAGAGACAGACCCGTCAGGACTGAAGGGAAAAAGTGAACTTGGGAAAAAGTCCAGTGTGGGGCAAAGTTGTTTTTATTTTTTTGTTTCTAATTTGTTGTTTCTAATTTTTTGCATTTTTTTTTCCTCAACATCCAACTCTATTTTAATTGTCAAGAAATTGAATTCAATTTCCTCATGTTAAATGTGTTACAGTGATTAGCCAGTGACCTCTCTGTTTTTTCCCAACCTATGAACTTTGCTTCCTCTCATTTTCTCCCCCTGTGATCTCAAGAAAGAAGACTGAGTGAGCAGCTGGGCTGGTATCTAGGAGCCAGCTGAGACTGAGCCACCATGAAGTTGATGTGGTACAGCATGTCTGCTCTGTAATTGTATCTTTAACTTATGCCATACTCTGAATGCATAGCCTCTTAGCCTCTGACGGTCTTTGCATCAAAACTATGTAAAATGACCATATAATTCGTGTCTGAACCCAACAGAAAAAAAGAAATACGAACAAATAAAAACATTAAAAAATAGATATTACACCCATCATATGTCACAATGAGGAAACCAAGATAATTCTGCATATTTTTATATTAACCACAAGCTCAGTAACTTTGTTTTTTAAGGATATTTATCATCTAAATGTAAATGAATAGGTAATGAAGCTGAATGTATGCTGATAAACTCAAGCGTGAATTAGCACATCAGTTACTTCTCAAGTATCTTCTTGACCTTATTTTAAGAGAGGTGCTTATTCATGTTCATTGTCTATGTAACTTTTAACACTCACATGCCTTGTTGTCTTTTAAAAGATTCTGGTACATCATTTTGCTATTAAATAGAGTTTATCAACTCATTCAGGATGTATTTGTAGAATGAAATATTATCCGGATGTGGTTTATTTAAACATTGACAGGAACAATTTTGTTGAATGATTCAAACTATAGTCTAAATAATTTTATTTACTGTATAACAAGTCACAGAAGTTTAAAAAGGTAAAGTAAATTGAACATCAAAATTAGGTTTTTTTCATCTAGACCGATGTGACAAATGAAACCATACAGGACATGCTTTTCTGGCCTGCTTTTCTAAGGTGAAGGTGTTATAACAGAATAGGGATTACAGGTCTAGTAGTTTATTAATTACTCTCAAAATGTCTGAAAAGAAGGTGAATATGAGACTGCAATATTCCTCGACTCGATGGAGGTAGCCAAGGGTGATTTGTATATCATATTTTGTTCATCTGTAAAGATAATTACATAGATTTGTGGATTTTGAATGTGGTGCCTTCTTCACAATTGCTTCTTTGCCTTAGAATTAACATGGGTTAGATATTATCTTTAAAGTCTCATAGAAAATTTATATCTAATTCCCATTTTTTTTTGTGTGTGTGTGTTCTAGAACACACACACATTTTTAATGGCAATAAAAATGTGTGAGACAATAAAAAGGTTTAAATATAGAGAAATAAGGTTTAAATCTAAAACTTCTCTAATTTCTAATTGCATAACAATCTATGAAACTAAAATCACAGTGATGAATATTGAGAGGAAATGCCATTGTAAATGTTTAATTTCTAAAATACACCAGAGTTTTTTCCTTATTGTAGTGGAAAACTCCAGCCTGTAAAAACATGAAAGCACTATTTCAGAATGGAGTTTTTTATTATTTTTTTTCTGCCTAGCTGGGTTAGCTCTGGTTGGTTCTTGGAAAGCAGTTAGTTCTCATTTAAATAGTTATTCCCTCAAGTTTATCATCTGCAATTTAAACATACTTTAAATATTTATAAACAGAATACATGCATCTTTGTTTGGAAAGAAAGGGCAGATGTGACATCTGCATTCAGATTATGCACAGTGGTGTACGGTCAAGAGCCTGATCAGTGATAAATCTTTATAACTGAGATTAGAGCAGAATAATTTTTAAGTCACCTTTGTATTCCTGTAATATTGGGTCCATTTGCTAAAACGTCTGTTCTCTCCAGAATTTTGTTGACGTTTTCTAAAAGGAGGGTTGCCTGTATGAAGCTATTCAAGACAGGAGATAGAACTGTTACAGAAATGTCTTTCTACAGTTATTATTAAAGGGCTTGGGGAATAAACTCACCAGAAGAGCTTGTCCTAGGTCTGTTACTGAAGAATAGTGGTGTAGCTGTCCTATATTTGAACATTTGTATCAGGTCTTAATTTTTCCTCTTAGAATATATTAAAATCTTTGATCAGATTACAAACACACAAAAATTCCAATCATCAGAGTTAATAGTTTGCATTCAGAAACTTACACTTTGGATTTAAGTCAGGCTTAATGTATAATTAATTTGTGTGGCATGAGATCATTGCGTGTCTTTGTCTGTTTTGTTGTCAGACACATGTAACCTTAACTGCTGCCAAAACGTGTCTGTTTTATTGTCTCCCTGTGAATTATAATAATTCTGCTTAAACTATCAATATAAAAAAGACAACTTTTCTAAGTTTAATATGAAAGACATACTAATAATTACAGTTCTAGTGAAGAGATCTTTTAGTAATATTTGAAGGTCCCACTTGAGATATTCTTGTGATAAAAGAGGTGCTATCCAACAAACCCTCTACTTTACAACAAGAAAACCTGTTCAAAAAAATGTTTCTGTATATGTTTGCAAAGCAGATAGAAAGGTTTATAACTAATATAAATATAATCCATTTTGAATTGAATGGTGCATTTTTACTTTTTATTAGTAAGCTTTTTAATAAGTGTTTATTGCTCTAAATATATATATTACTACTTAATATTAATTATAAATCCTAATTTTAGAAATCAACAGTGGCCTAAAGAAGTATAATTTTGTATTTGGAAGTATTACAGAAGCAATGTTTGCACACTTTAGATATATGAATACTTTCTATCTGAATACCTTGGGTGAAATCATGGCAACATAACTTTCAACAAATCAAAGAACATCTAACATCTGCATGAATGTTTCAGATGTAATACGAAAACTATGAGAACATTGTCATTATCCTGCGGACTAAAATAATCAACTTGCTGATGATGTGTTGAGTGTGTTCAGATAGATTCTAAGACAGGAAAATTACAGCAATGATGGGAGACTTCACTTACTCCCTGGAACACAGGTTGAATTTCACATTGAGCTTGAACCTTAATATCAAAAGGCTCTGAGCATTACAAATGTCTGTCTCATAAGTTATCTAGTCATCAATCTAAAAAAGAGGAACTAAATCTAAACTTAAGTAATGCATGAAGCAAATGCAAAACACCTGACAGAAAGATATGGAGGGCTAAAGGAGGTTGGAACAACCGAATCATACAATAGTGAGGGCAAATAAAGGCAGAGCCTTTAAAAAAATCTGTTTCCAAATGAGAGAAATCTTACATGTTAATTGTAAAGCAAAATAACCCATCAAATACAGTTTGAGGTAAAACTGGCAATAAAAATTCTTTAGAAACATGAGGATGGGACATAAAACTTCTGGGACATAAAATGTCTAAAGAGAATAAAACAAGACTTTTGCAGGAAAGCTAAAACAATACTTTTTAATCTCTTTACTGCGTGAGACCTTGAGCAGTTATTTCATGAGGAATGTATCAAAGGTAAAGTCTCAAACTGAGGCACTGTGGGAGAGACTAGGAAGGAAATCAACAAATGAACAGTAGCTATCACACATACCTGATGCAGTAATCCAGGAAGAAATACCTAACCAAATAACTTTGGTATATAGAGATGTGAAACTACTTTGGTATCTGAGGACCAAAGTGTGCAGTTACAACAACACAGTAAACAAACAAAAAATAATCCCCAGAAAATCCCCAAAACTTATGTGTGGGAAAAGCAATGCCACCTAATATTTTAAATTATTTTTGGGAAGCAGAGTGAATAACTAGGTGAAAAATTTTATTCATTATATCGAGCTGAGAAGAAAAAAGGGAAAGACCAACCATAACAAAGACCAGCAGAAAGATCTTCCAAGAATGATTGAAATTCAATACAGATAAAGATAGAATGAGGCACATGAGCAGCAACTGAGTTGAGTAGTGTTAACTGCTTTGATAGTTATCACTCATTAAAAGGACTGAGAGGTTCTATGATCTCTAAATAAGAATCCATCAGCTAAGCATTTGGAAACAATAAGATGAAAATACTGAATATTAGAAATTACTGGGAAGGGGAAAAGAAACCCCATCAGTGACTCCATAAAACCACAGTGCATCTGTATCTCAAATGCAAAGCACGGTTCTCATTTTCTTGTCTCTTTCCCCAGCAAAAGAAATATTTCAGAGAAGAGCCACCAGTCTGATGTAATATATAGAACAATCTCTGTATGAGAAGTGACTAATTAGATCATTTGCCATATAATTTGATAAACCCCATATTTTCAATTAACAACTTCATTTCTGGAATTTTTATATTCTTTTATACTTGTTTTTTTTCTGGGTACGGGATTTTTTATGGAAAAGGATTCTTTTGAAAGTAATATAATGAACACCTGAATAGGGGAGGACTCTTCTGACTGAAAAAAATGAAGTGAGTTGAGGAGTGGCCTAGATAATTTTAAGTAATATGAGCCAGGAATGGTTTTTCACTTTCTTTCTCTTCCTTCCTTCCTACAAGCAGCAGGAGTCATATAAAAAAGCTGCCAAAACCATAAAACTCCAACTCCCCCAAAAAATAACCAACTAAAAAAAAAGAAAGGTTGACAGCCTAAAAATAAAGAATGTAGTTGTTCATGTATAAAATTGGTGAAACTACTTAGTATATCATTATTTGATATTTAATGCCACATCAGTGCTCCCAATTAGTCTCTTAATAATGAATTGAGTTAATTCAGCCGGTAAAAACTATGACGCATTGACAGAAAGGCCATTCATTCAATAAATCAAAGTTGTATGTCCATAAATACAGATAGCTCAGATAAATGTTAACAAAAAGCCCTTTTGCCTGCCACACACCTACATCACAAGGGTTTGTTGTGACACTAAACATTATTCCAAGCCTGACTGTGTCAGAGAATATCAGTGATGAATTCAGAATTTCCAGTCCATTCTCCTTTCTTAGAAAACTTTTACTCTACATGTCTAAAAGAGCACTAGCAAGTATTGTTTTATATTTTATATTTTGGAAGAAATAGTTTCTGAATTTTCTATCTGTATTGCATGAAAACATAGTGTGTAGGAGAAGAGAAAACAGATGACCTCACCCCTGATAAGAGCTATATCCAATAAAGAAAAGTGTGATAAAAGGGAGGGGGTTAGCTACTGAGGGGAGGAGGAACCTTGAGGAAGGGGGAATGAAAGAATCATGAAGAAGGAGGATCCTGGGGTGAGAGAATCACTGTTGTGAAGCCAGTCTGGGTCTGCAGCTAGAGCCTGCAGTTACTGTCCTGCCAGGTAAAAGCCTGCATTCAGAGTCTGCAAACCAATACATGCAGTCACAGTTAAACAGGAAATAACCAGCAGCCAGAGGCTGCAAGGCAAACCTACAGTAGGAGCTTGCTGCAGCCAGAGTCAGTGAGTAGCTGGAGTCAGGATGGAGTCAGGACTCTTCATACTGGGATAAACATGAAGTCTGTGTCTTGGCTCATTTTTACCCTCTAAGAAGAGGGCTGCTGCAACAATAGTGATATGATCCTTTCCAAGAACAAGGAATAGTTTTCATATTTAAAGAAAATTGACAATTTACACTGACTCATTCAAAGTTTATTTATATCATTAATAATAAGGATCATGTAAAATTTGAATGTAGGTTCCACGTAAAAGCTGAAATATGTGCAGTATGCGGTAGTATTTCTTTAAATATTGATTACAGTTTGTAAGGAAAAAAGAATCCAACCCAAACCAAAAAGGTCTTCTGTCTCACAAGTGGGTGTTGATACTCAGTAGTTCCAGTTCAGTGCACTGTTTAGGAATTAAATCATATTGTTGTCTTGTTCAATTTGTTTCTTTCCAGTTTTGACTTTAGGGTATAGATACCAGATACTATCAGAAAATCAGATCCCACTGAGAAGCCTCTGTGTATGAACCCTAAACCAGTGACACCCAGAGTTCACTTCCTTCTATGTACTCGTTCAAAACAAAAGCACTCTTAGGTGAAAATTCAATAATTCCTCTTAGTTTCTTACTTATAGAGATAATAAGTTTTACCTTGAGCTGTACTATCTTTCATCTATTATGTATTACTTTTCTCTTGGTGCATCAACTGCAGAAAGTGATAGCTTTTATTAGTGACACCTCTGCATCCCTCAACTATACTTCCCTAACTTCAACAGGGATACTGATAATTATTACAGTGGTTAATAAAATCATAGAATCACAGAATATGCTGAGTTGGAATGGACCCACTAGGATCATCTAAGTTCAACTCCTGGCCCTGCACAGGATTTCTATCCTAGGAGTCACATTATGTGCCTGGGAGCATTGTCTAAACAATTCTTGATCGCTGTCAGGTTAGGTGCTGTGATCATTTCCCTGTGGAGCCTGTTACAATGCCCAGCCATCCTCTGGGTGAAAAACCCTGTTCTAATATCCAGCCTACACTTCCCCTGACATAATTCCAGGCCATTTCCGCAGGTCCTGATACTGGTCACCACACAAAAGAGAATCACTGCCTGCCACTCCTCTTCCCCTCATGGAAGTTGTAACCACAATGAGATCTCCACTCAGTCTGTTTTCCAGGCTGAACAGACCAAGTGCTTCTCATAGGGCTTCCCCTCGAGGCTCTTCAGCATCTTTGTAACCTCCTTTGGACATTCTCTAATAGTTTAATGTTTTTCTTATATTATGGCCCCCAAACCTGCCCCAGCACTGGAGGTGAGGCCCCCCCAGCTCAGAGCAGGACAATTGCCTCCCTTGCCCGGCTGGCCATGCTGTGCCTGGTGCACCCCAGGACAGGGTTGACCCTCCTGGCTGCCAGGGAACTGCTGGCTCATGATCAGCTTGCCATCGACCAGCACCCCCAGGTCTCTTTCTGCAGCATTGCTTTCCAGCATCTCATTCCCTAGTCTTTCTGAACATCCAGGATTTCCCCATTCCAGGTGCAGAAGGGATGCGTATGACCTAATTAGGCAGCATAATCAAATGTACTCGAGTGGAAATCACATGTTTAGAGTAATGTTTCTGATTTTTTCACAAAAAAGACCTACTGTTATGTAGAAATGTTTTTTTCTCTGTCAGCCCTTTGTAGCAAACCATGACTTAAGAAGTCCTGGGTAAAAATGTGGTACAGTATCAAGCCACACAGGCATCACCTAGAGAAGGAAGAAGTTTCCCTTCTGGTCCTGTAGATACTGAGTAGTAAGATAAGTTAAAATTTTGTTGAAAATTGAAAGACTCATTTCTGGTATCTATAATAATATCCTTCCCATCGTCCTCCCCCCCAAAACCAAACTAACACAAAAAAAAAACCCCAAAAAACACCAAACAAAAAAACAACCCAACAACAACCTGAGAATTTAAAACTGTAATAAGACAATACTCTTATTCCAAAAAAATTATCTGTAATGTTTCAGTCTCTTGAATACCAAGTGCAGAAAAGGAATCTTCTCTGTTTTAGGAGTGTGCTCCAGTTTTTCAGTCCTTCTGATTTACCTTGAATAAACTTCTTTTGAAATGTTCTTAATTTCTCATGGTATTCCCCTCTGTTGAATTGTTGCCAGTTACTGTATTTTCTAACACCTGCATACCTCCCCCATCCTCAGTACTATTAAGGAGGCAAACGTTTAAAAATCCCTTCATAATCTGCAGAAATGCTTTTTCTCCAGGCTGCATAATTCAGCTGGATTTCATTCAACTACTGAAATTTCTCCCATTGTAGTTTCCACTTTCCAGTGATCTGTGGCTGTGTTTCCTTCTTCTTATCTTCTTTGTGTTGTTTCACCTGTAACTCTAAAAGATCACCTTACTTTAACTTCTTGTGGATCCTTTGGAGGCTCAGAGGATTCAATCTTCACATTACCTCAGCTCCACTGGCACTTTATGAAATATTATATAAATACATGAGCATTATGTATGTGGGCACTAGAAGCTGAATGAAAGCTATTCAATGCACCTTTTTTCAAATCTTTTTAGTTCTGAAAAATACTAACCTAGAAGATAATGTTTCAAGACTATATTTTGCATTAATATACTACAGCTACTTGTACTGCTATTGGGGAGTAAGATAAGAAAAATGTGAATTATTTTGGTTTATATTGCCTACAGTCTTTGCATCCAAAGATTATTGGGTGATATCAATTAATTCATGTTCACAGAATTTTTCTGAATCTTAATTTTAAGATTAGTTCACCATATATCAGGAAACCTCTTCTCCCCATTCCAGCATATATTTAAAAATTGTGTATACATGGCGTGGCTGTCAGTTTTCCTGGATTTTGGCACCACAACAAATATACTTTACATCAGACAGATGCAGACTTGATACCAGTTTTTATTCAAATATATCTGAAGGCATAAACCAAGAGCACAAAACAAGGGACTTTAACAAGCACAGTTTTACCCTGAAGTGTTCATCACTCCACTGAAGCCTATAATTACAGGTAGTCGTGCAGTATGAAAGAGAGCTCTGCACCTCCCATTTCCTTGTTTTCTTCTTCTTTGTGCAGATTTTGTGCAGAGAGAAATCTGTATCTCTATTCTCTTCTTAAGAACTAAAGTGTTGGAGATCTGCAGCTTTCTAGAGAGTAGGTGTAACATCTCCTAAGATAATAACATCTAATGTGACATTAACATATGTGGTTTATGTGGTTACAGAGTTTCTGAGAAAACCCTAGCAAACCACACTAATGTGACAATAATCTGAATTTTAAAGCTTGGCTTCTCAGCTGATGTAAATGGCAAATCATTGGCTTTTTTCTCTAAATTGTATTTGATGATTTTGACACTATTGTAGGGAGTTATATACAATGTAATTGCATGTTGAAATCTGTGTCCTAGTTGATGTGTTTCATGCACCCTCTGAAGACTTTTTGACAGAACCCAGTTGTGAATTTAGTGTGTGAAGCTCTCCCAGAGGGTGAAACATAGCTTTGTATGGTAAGAGGTTTTAAGGAGGGATACGTGGCAATAAGGTGACATGGAATTTGCTTTCTCTTCTGTTAGTCATTGAATAATATCATGCATGGAGCAAAAGTGCATGGGAAATACAGAAGAGAGCTTACAGGAGCAAGAGAAAGTGCAAGTGTAGAAACACCCAAGTGACCACTCTTCAGTGTCTGTAGAGGGTAATCTCAGATCAGTCAGATTTCGGGCATGAAATTACAGTGAACTTGTTTGGTTAAAATATTTCATCACTTTTTTGAAAGTCTGCTGCTTTGGGTCAGTGTTTTAAGTTCTGTCCCTTTTCCAGAAACATAGATGTCTTTAGTCTTTATATTAGTTATATGAGATGTCTGAGTTTGAAACATTAAAATGCTTACCTATGAGAATAAAATGGATGGCTTGTATTTAATGTCTATGGAGAACAATTTTTGTAATTAATTTGAAGTTCCCATGTCTGCAGATCACTAAGATTTAGTTTTTCCTTGTTCCTTTTCAAGTTAAAACAAAATAATTGCAAATCTGAGATATTAGAGTTTTGAAAAATGAAATTAAAATAAGTTTTGGGCTTCATCATAATTAGTATTTCTACTTTCTGGGAATTTCACAGAACCCTGACTAACTTCAGAAAATTTCTTAAACATAAAGCAATGTTTTACAGTTTTCGTTAACATTCAGCTGACAGTCAGAAGCTAAATTTGGAATTGACTTTTGTTTGATAGGTCTTTGTTATGTGGCAGTAGCAGGATCTGGATGAGGTAATGGATAATAGAATCTATGTTATTCATACACTGGGGCTTTCAGAGAGTGTAAAGGAACAATTCTCACCCATTCTGCAGAGGTGGAATGCCCAGCAGAAGACACATTGAGAAGCTTTGTGGCTGGATTAATTGTGCATGTGAGACATACAACAAATAGAACCTGATTAATTAATTAACCACCATGTTTGTTGATTAGGAGAGTTGCAAATGTCTTGCCTTTTATAGTGAACTTAGTTTCCTGACATGGAGGGAAATTGAGAACTAAAGACGTTTGTTCGTACATATTTATGAACCTCTACATCAGGGAGGAGAAATAAGTCCCAGTTCAACTCTGCGTTTGACTATATGACTGGAAAATTAAATGTGTATTTCAGGAGGAGAGCTTGTCTTTTCCTGCTTAAACTAGATAGAAATGTGCAACAAGGAAGCCAGTTTCACATTCTGTATAGATGTCACTGTTCCTTTTTGTTTCTCCTTCTATCAAAGGTGTCAAGAATATTTTTATGGGTCAGATTCTGACATTTAATTTTTATGTTGGATCTGAATATTATCTTCTGTAAAGCTACTCCATTTTGTGCATTCGTTTCTTTAAATTTTTGATGTTTACTATTATTATTTCCTCTTTTGTTTTCACAAATGGTCATCATTTTGAAATGAGTCAATCTGCCTATTAATATTTTTTCCTTTTCCTCTGCCTTGAGGATTTTATACAGTATTCTGAGTACAGGATGGCAGGAGAGAGAGGCAGCAACCAGAGTCAGGAGGCGGAACTGCGGAGAACACTGCTAAAGGGTACTGCTAAGTCCCTAGGCAGACGCTGAGGTCTCAGACTGCCAAGAGGAGCAGTCTAGAAGTGCATTCTCTTGTAGCTTAGGGCAGCCAGAACAACACCACATTGATCAATAGCGAGTCATTACACAAGACAGGTAGAAAGAACAAGGAACAATTATGTGCAAAAGAATTTGACAAGATGGAAATAACAGCCAGAACCAGAAGCATGGGGACTATGAAAGGAGAGTAAGGCTTCAGATCAGTTTTAGCTTCACCATTTATTTACCATTAAGTTACCTACTGCAAGGATGAGCCATAATGAATGATCCTAATTTAAATTACACTGTCACCTCTCTGAGATCTTTGGATTGCCAGAACAATGGAAAGGATTTTTAATTAAATAGTCAGTACTGTTACCTTTTCAATAGTATTTATTAGTTGAGTAGTCCCACTGACTGACATTATATTTCACATTTTTAACATTGCCCTTTTACAAAAAGTTTAAAAAAATATAAAATGATGGGTTTAGAGAATCCAGCAGTGTACAAATATCCAATAGCTTTAGATTTTTTCACTTCTGTTCTGTTTTGTAGCTGTAAAGGGGAAAGAAGCTTTTGTCATGATTTGCTTAAAAATGAGAAAACATGAAACTCCTCTAAATGGGAGTATCGTCAAACATTTAGGGAAGTCTCACCACTTTATTGAAATGATGGGCAGAAGAAAAAATTACAAATAAATAAGTATGTAACTCTATGAGTTCAAAATATTCTATTTTATTTAGAAGTTCTTACATAACTGTCACCTCAGTAAAAACTTCTGTTGTCTTTTCCAGAAGTGATTATTTTCTTCTGATGACCTTGTATTGTTTGTTTGCACAGTACAGCAGAATATTGCCCTGTTATGTGTATACATATATATTAAGATTAGGAAAGACAAATAATCAGCACATGATAAATTCTCTAATACTAGTGTTAGTGGTATGATCACACATTTTTTTATTTAAGCCCCTTATTCATGTGGGACTAATCCTAATCATAAATAGCTATTTTAGGAAAGGTAAGAAAATGAATAAATCTGTTATTTTTCAGACCTTACACCTCTTTAGAAATTTGAAATAGAAACAACCAGCCTTGTTTCTATGCTTGGGGTTTTTTGGCAGGTTTTGTTTGATTCAAGAAAATGTGTTTTAGTATTTCAGCACTCCTGTCTGCAAGATAAATTAAGTGTTGCTGATGTGTAATGAAATAATGATTCCCTGAAAAAAAATAAACCCTTTTTCTACCTTTTATAAATGTTACCTTTAAAAGTGAGAGTCTAATTTATTCATAGAATTAAACTATTACCTTTCCCTTATCAAGGAAGGATAACAGATTGAAAGGAGATGATTTATACATGAAATAGCCAAAATGCTTTCTAAAATTAGGAAGCCACAGAATTTTAGGTCAGGAAGAAACATCAAAAGATCATTCATTCCATAATGAGAGCCTGCTATGGGACCAGCTATGACTAAACCCTTTCTTACAGAGTTTATCTACTCTGTCTCATTTAACCAGTACTCTTTTGCATCACGTTCATTTCTTTATTCATTTGTTCATTCATTTTCTCTCATGTTTTCATTTTTGTGCGTATATTTGTGGGGATTTTTTTGAGGTGTGGGGTTCTGCTGGAGTTTTTCTGCTTTTTGTTCTATTTTGGGGTTATTGTTTTGTGGTTTGCCTTTTTTGGGGTGTTTTTTTTTGTAATTTACTTTTTGGTTTGGTTTTTTGTTTGTTTTGTCTAAGGCAATTGTGCATAAGCCAGAGTTACTTGTATATTAACTACTGAAACTACATTATCAAGTCGGGGATGTTCGAGGGGTATGAGTAGAATGATCACAAAATAAACTTAAATCATATCCAAAGCTAAATGGATAAAAACCTTTATCTATCTTAGCATGATTTTTAAGTGTATAGTCATTATTAGGACATCAGAAAATGTCCCAAGATTCTCTGGCGTGGTATCATTTATGCTGGATATTCCAGGGCCCACTTGATTTTTGTCTGGAGTCCCTGAGCCAATGCATCTTTTCCACAGAGAGGTACCTCTTCCATGCAGAGGCTCTTTGGAGAACTGCTGTATAAGAGTGTCAGAAAAAAAGTTATTTTAAATACTTGAATAGTAAGGAGTATTTCCGATAATCTAGTCCAGATATCTCACCAGCTAAGGTTTTGAAATATCACCTTTCTCCTCCTTTTGCATGAGTCAGGTGAGTAGAGCTGCGAAAAAATTTGTTCCTCTACCATAAAGAATATCAATTTAATTGTAAATATTGTTGTTATCATTGGAGAGGATTGCCCAGAACTGATATTTTTCATGACCGGAGTAGTCTGAAAAAAATCATATATTACTTACTAAATACATACTAGAACTGATATTGAGGGTCAGATGAAAAATCTTTTGTTAGATGCATTTATACACAGTAAACTGTGCTTGCTGCTGGTCAGGAGTAAATGGGAAAATTTCATATTCACTAGAAAGAAATTTGCTGATTTAATATCAGGTTGTATTTTTGTATCTATTTCTCAGGTCTTCAGTTTTCCCTGGAACAAGTTTTAAGATCAAATAGAACTTGAAAAATAGTTATTTACATGAGAAGGAAAAGAATTACAAAACACAAAACAAAGCACGAAGTGCATGCAGTGTAAGAAGTAAAACTACACAGAGGTAAAGCAAGAACATCACTTCTGTAAGATATAAGTGAAATTAATCATTAACTAGGTGTACTAATCCCAGCTGTGGGCTGTGAAACCACTTGGAGCTGCCAATGGAGCCTTTGGATTTGTATTTCGAAGCTGTCTTTCTCAGCCTCACTGGGATTGTATGTGTGCTGTATATATAAATATGTATACACCCATCTTCACAGAACTAAATGTGGATATTTTGGTGGGTAGGGGCAGGTCGTGTTTTTAAACTGAAAATACATTTTTTGCCTGCCCATGGAGCCTTTGGATTTGTTTAGGAAAGGCTGAAACACAGATGGTCCTGGGACAGAGAGCTCCTTAACTTTGAATTACTTTAACGAAAAATCCACATTGGCTACCCTAATTTTAAAACAAACAGCTTTAGTTTTGGATTTATTTATATTAGAAGATATACATATGTTTCTATACCTCTCTAGTCACTGCAGAGTTTTGCACCCAGTCATACTTCCGAAATTCTTCATATCCTTCAGCAAAAAATGCTAGAATCTTATGTTTAAATTTTCATATGTCCTTGACATTGCAGTTTATCAGTGCATCCAGTGTGAATGCTGCTGGAGGTGGGTTTGTAGGAACTGCAGTGCACGTGGAACGTGAGAACAAGTGTTACAGGCTAGGATGCATACAAGAACTGAGCATCAAGGAGGGAAGTGAAGAGGCATGATGGAACTTTTTGAAAGACAGAGGGATGTAAGATAGCCTGAGGAGAGGCGCTTGATCAGATAAGGATGCAATATCCTGGGCTGAAGAGTGGGATTTCCCTCTTTGGAGTAAAGGTTCAATACAGCAATCCACCTCCAGTTGATGAAATTTAAAAAAAAAAAAAAAAATTCCACTCTGAAAGGTTTGAAGTGTTCAGAAAATTTCTCCCTTTGATCTCCTGTACCACTGAGTACTCTGCAGCTTGCCTGAGAGCTCACTGCTCCTGCTCTGACCTTACTAACACGGACAGCTGAACCTGAATCAGCAATTAATAAAATCAGCAATTATTAAAATAATAACCATTTAGTGTTTTGAGAACCATTCATGATCTGGCGTGAATGAAAACTTTGGAGACTTGCACTGCTTATTATTACCTAAGTAGTGTTTTAACTTTGTGGTGTGTGCCGATGTTGTTGGAATATGAAGGAGCATCATTGATTGGCTCCACAGGCCTCACTTCAGAAAAGGATACATTATCTCTTTTGGCTTATTTTCATGCAATTTGTATCTAAACCTGGGCCTAAAGAGGAAACAACTCTTCTTCTGTATGTAAGCCAAAAGGACTTTATAATTCAGACCACAGGAAGTTTGTACGGATAACTTAGTATGATTTTTTTTTTTAAGTCTACCCATTTGATGGTTTTATAAAATAAGCATATTTAAAATAGTAATTTTCCACTTTTTATCTGATTTTGTACATTGTAGAAAAAAAGTCAGGAATTAAACAATGAAAGAAAATGTAGTTTTGAAGCCCGTCTACTACCCATTATGACAAGTTGTAGAGGACATATGCAATATTTTTAGTGTGACTTCATTTGAAATTAGTTGTGAACCACATAGATGAAAAGTTGCTCTAAAGTAACTAGTTACTAATGCCAGTGTTACTAATCTCTAATGAAAATGATAAGTGTCTGTTCTTCAGAATGTAGATTTTTTTTTTTTTTTT
>WBMY01015912.1:23968-73845 GCA_013397315.1 Donacobius atricapilla
CCTTAGGAAAGACAAAATATACCTCATTGACATTTACCGAGGAACTGTCTCGATACAATCTTTCTTATTTTACTCCTACCATCAGCTTTGTTGTGATGTTGAATACTTTTTTTGTTGTTTGCTCCTCTTGCACACATGCAGAATTCTTCAAGATGTGGATTTCTGCCTGAACAAAACATTTATTTATATTAACAGAAGAGGTAAGAAGCAGGAGGCATTCCTGGGTTTACCCAGAGTTTTCTTGAGTATGCTTTTAGGGAATGTGATATTTAGTACATCAACAACATTTGTCTGGGTTTTCTTTAGTTCTAGGAGCACAACATTGTTTGGGTCAGAAGAAACATATTTCCAGCTGATTANAAATAAGATTTTTATTTCTGCTGCCTAACCAGTAGACATCTTTATTGCCCTGAATTCTTGTGTTAGCACTATATAGCACCACTGAACATAGCAACTTGATAGATTATTCCTTACTTGGAATAAGTAGGATTTTAGAGATATGATTATTATTTACTCACATAGGATGACTAAGTGAAAACTTGTATTCAGTGGGTGTTTGAAATATCAAAAAATATGTTTTAATTATTTTCATTTTTTTCCTGAAAAATAATAAATATTTTTAGACTTCACAGTATTAGGTTAGGAAAAAAAATTGGGAGATCAGAATCATGTCCATGGATCTTCTGCTGGGACATATGAGCACATCCTCCTGGGATGCTTAAATGTAAAGAAAACAGTCTTTTATGGAAAATGTGTTAATGAATAAACTATGCATCCAAAGAAGTCTCTGTGTGCTCTGTATTGATGCTGTCTTGTACTGCTAGCAAGAATGTGTAGTAATATATCTATTATTGGTCATTTTAATGGCTTCTTAGAATGAACTATTTTTATATTGCTTTCCCTCTCATTTTACACATACTGTTTTAAAGAATCATTTGTATCTAACTTTATTGGCAGCCAAAAACTTTAGAGATTGTAATCCTATTCTGCCTAAGCATTTTTTGAGAAAGGAGAAGGTGTCAGAGCATCTCTGAAAAGAAAGAACATCAAAATGTTTGTGATAAATTACATCTATATTGATGTATCAGCATGCCCATAAGAAAAACTAAAGAGAGGAATATATTGTCTTGAAGTGTGACTAGGATGCTTCTGGCTTTTAATATAGTTTGAATACTGGTCCTGGACAAAGATCAAATTTTAAGATTTCTTTTCATCCCTTACTTTAGTAAGTGATAGCAATGAAAGAAACACCATGTCTGTTATTCTTTACATGTACAAAAAGAGAACATTGGTGCTACCTATTAGAATTAGATGATAGTGAACATAGCATAATTCTTTCTTAATCAGAAATATAGATTTAGTGTTAAAAGTACCACACAGATTATATTACTGTTCATTTTAGTAAATCAATAAGCCTCTGACTTGCTTTGTTGAAATTCTTTCTGTTAAACACTGTCAAAGGGTAACTGGAAGAAAGTGGTTCTCAACTAGATTTTTCTTCTGTTAAATTCAAGATACTTCCATGGTCCAGATATATCTGTGCTACAGAAAAATGAAAACAAGTTCAAGCATGAAGCATATGTGACTTTACAATGGACAGCAAAGAACATAAATATTTTTCAGTGAGAAAAGTAGCATTTTGAGAAGAAATTATTTAATTATAAAACGTTCATTTATCTAAAGCTATGTAAGGTAAATTCTTCTGCAGATTTTCTATGTTTTTTTAACATATGGGAGAATTTTAATGTAAACATTATTGCTTTTACTAGAGCAATACTAGAATACCAAATTTTATACAATTTTACATCATTATGTCATCTGCAGATACTTCTTGTACATCCCATACAACAGCTGCTTTAAAAACAGATATTTCATGGATTAAACACAGGAACAATTAAATATATTTCAAATTTAACTGTGAGTCTCTGGAAACTTGGATGGCTTGCTCTCTTAAGTTACTATTTCATATGTCTAGTATATTTCCTTATTTTCATTGTTAGACTGTGTGTTTTCAGTCACAATGAAGAATGGAAGTTGTCTATGAAAAGATGGAAATTTTCTGTATTGTGCTGAAAAAATATCATGCAACATTTGTAAGTATATTGTCAGGTGCAAAATGCAGCAAAACTTTGCACGTTACACCAGGCCCTTGTACAAGAACTGTTTCAAAACACCAGTCAGTCATTAATTGTGGTGTAAAACTTTTATAAACTTTTTCAGAACTTGTGTTTTACTTGTCTGGAAGTTGAACTGAAGTAAATTTGAAAAAATAGGGGTTTTTTATGTCTTAAAATCAAGAACTTACATTAGTGGCTGTTAAAGCTTTTATACACTGCAGCGGTCATGGTAAATCTAGAAAGACAAAAGAAGCAGTAGCGCAGTATAACTTTGAAAAACACTGTACTAATAGGTAAGAATAACCTGATTTAAAAACCTTAAACTCAGAAATTGTATTTATTCTCCAGAATGCTTGTGTAACGTAGGGAAAGACACAGAAAAGATTCTCAAATTTCCCCAGTTTACATTCATATGGAATCCAGAAAGTTCTTGTAACACCTAAAAAGCATGATAAAGTTAAGGAAAGTTGTTTACATTCCCATTCACTGGCACTGATTTGTTTCTATTTTTTTATTCCTACTTGTGAAAGTATAGTCATTTTTGTAACAGTCAGGATCACTTTGTCACTTTGTTATTGCAGTCATTACATGACATATCTGCGGAGAGGGCTGGTGATAAGCCTCTGCTCTTAACATGAACCTTCTGACATACACAACGAAGATGTTCAAAGCAGCAGAGCTGGCGTTTTTCATTATCAATGGATTTTGAGGCACAGGTGACCTTTCAAATTTGTAGAAGCATTCTGTCAGCATGATGTTGCAGAGGGTTTTTTTTACTGTATCATGTAATACTTTTTATTTCCAGCAAACAGAAGAGTTCTACATTGGAGGAAGAAGTGAAGTGTCTATAATCAGAAAAAAGATCATACTCTCTTCTAAGAGAGATGCTGAAGAAGGGTGATCAGTGGTGAGAGTTGTAATGGAAACTCTATATAGAAGCAGTTTTTTTACAAACATAAATTTCACCCAAGAAAAAAAGCTATAGACCATATGAAAGAGATGAAACCACATTCCAGATGCAAAACCAGAACATGATTTTAAGGGTTTGATACTGCATAAGCAGTGACTCAATACCCCAGTAAATTAATATTCTGACATTCAGTGTTATGACACTACTTCCTAATATTTCAAAAATATATAAAAAAGAAATCTTAACAAATAAAGTGACCAAAAAAAAAATCATCTCAAAAATGAAAACGAGTATTTATTTTACCTGGAAAACACACTAATATATTTTCATAGGGAGTCCACAAAAATATGGAGATTAAATCCTTTTCAAACAATGGTATATGCAGTCTTTGATGACACATGGTAGTGCATTCTTTTCAGTTTCTTCAGAATGAAGCAACTTTTTCACCTGAAATAGAAGCCATTGGACAGTAGCTAACCTTTTTTTCTTTACAGAGTCTTAAAAATTTCTCAGCAAATTAGCTTCAAAGACATCAAACTGAAAAATGTGTGAAAGTTTTTTGGAAGGATGGGATAAAAGGAAGCCGGTAAATTAATTATCTGTCCTTGATCTTTTCCACATAATATTTTTTTCCTAATCAAACTCTGTAATTGAGTAAGTAATCAGGTCCCTGGCAAAAAATTTCCTCTAGCTGATTTTACACAGCTCACAAATACTACACCAGAGAATCACACATTTATTTTTTCTCTTCACAGTATTTCTTAGGAAGAGCAAAATAAAAAGAAGTAATTTAGAATATCACATTTGCACACAGCAGAGCTGTTTTCCCAGAGCTTAAAAATTAATGTGCTGTCTTCAGATCTTTCATAGAGTAAACAGTATTAGCTGTAGCACTGTCAAACAAACAAGCAAACAAATAAATGGTACTTGCAAAAGGGGTTTGAGTACTATTACACTTACAGCTATAAGCTGCAGGGAGTTATTTCTATCACTCTCAATATCAGGAGAAGGTCTAAGTGTGGAGATCATGCACAGTACAAAATTGATTGATCAGGGTTTTAGAGAACTAACAGCTTTTTCACATATTGAAAAATCCTAAATAATCCTTAGGTTGGCATTCCTGTTCAGTAAAAGGTATACATCTTTTCTTTTTGGAAGAACCAATAACAAAGGATGTTTTCCCTTTTTGCCTCTGTACTGGAAATGGAAAGAAAAAGAAGAGTTTGATTTTCTGTTTGTACACACACAAAAAAAATTGAAAGTGCAGTGAGAGTAGCTTGACCAAATAAGCACTAGAAATGAAAGTCAAAAACACCCATAGAAATTCTGCAGAAACAGTGTGTGGAAACACTGGTTTTACACATGATTTTACTCCATTATTGTTACAAATGTGCAATGTTTTTCAGTGAAGAATAGCTTTTTACTGCATCATTGAGTTTCCAAACCCCAAACTCTTGCATCTCCTCAATCTTTTCAGAGCATATATGCAGTTACTGTTTTTCTGACCTTGACCTTTTCAATGTCTTAAGCAAACATCCTTTCATACGAAAGGAGGCTTACTTGAGCAGGTAATGCAAGTTTTGATATTGGTACCTAGGACTGCTTTTGGCATTTTTAAGGTGTAATGCATCTGTGATTGTGTAGCTGAATGCTGCTGCATTTACAGACAAAGCAGACCTTCAGTGGTCTAAGCAACTGAGAGGTCGAAGGACCTGTGTCCAAGAGTAGTTCCACAGACTGAAAAGCTTTTCTTTCTGATTACTGCTTGTGCCCATTTATAGGAATGGTGAGATTTTTAGAAGCGCTTTATGCTGGCATATCACCACCTTATTATGATTAAGTAACACAATCAGAAGTAAAACATTCTCCTTACAATGGTGATGATATGTGCTCAGGGCTTATTTGAGTAGCAATGTATCATGAAGACACTTGGATTCAAACTGTCAAATTTATGGTCCCACTGAATGGATCTTCAAATCTAAGTTATCACCATGACTACGGATTTATTGATTGTAAAGTGAGATTTAGTGACAGTAATTGTGCAGAGGCACTGAAAACTGCAGACAAAATATGATTTTTTTTTCTTATTTCTTAGCAATTTGCTCCTGTTCAAGTCTGTGAAAGTCTTAAAAATCTCTAAACCCCATAGACTATGTAAGTCCTGTCACCCTGATTTTTTCAACCTTCTCTTCTGTTTCACAGTTTCATGTTTTGGGTTCTTTCTCACGCTCTGGTCTGTAAACACTGGCAAGTGTTTATCATAACTTCAAGGTAGTTTACATTCCTTTTCTTAGAGACATGGACAGCTGATGGACAGTTGTCTTGACCAATGGGATGGGGAGAGGTGTCAGCCTTCTCCTCCAATCCCTGGCCTTTGTAGATATACTGTATATTGGAGTCAGACTTTCAAATAAAGGAGAGTTTTAGTTCATGCCTTCTGATCAAAGTGTGAGTATGTGTTTGTGTGTGTGTGTGATGTACTGCGTCAAAATCCTACTTGCTGGGGAAAAAAAAGAATAGTTTATATGCCATCACAGCATTTGCTGAAGTAAAAGATGTCTGAAATGAAAGCTTACTGCTGTGAAGAGAGTTCAGATTAAAACTTCACCACAGCTTAATTATTTTTCTTCCGTAGAGAACATGCATAATATGGACACATAGTACACTGAAAGAACAATTTGGGATTCTATTTTTCTTAAGAATATATAGTGTTATTTGAAAACAAAATGACAATTTACAATAAAAAAATGTATTGTTTTAGAATTACTTCTTTCTTTTTTTTTTTCCCTTTTCTTTTTCTTTCTCTGTAGTCCTTTCATATAGAGAGAAAATAAAAGCCAATGTTGACCACTTGTGGCTGCTTTAGTATGCCTGATGTTGTTTCAGATGTGATTTCTTATGCACCTGCATACTTCTGCCATTACAGTCTTCCTAATGGCTGCACCAAAGGAGCAGACTTCAGAGAAGCCGCTTGCAAGCGGAAACATCTTGCAAGAACAGATGTTTGTGTGCTATAGTGTTATATTGTGAAGTTAATACTGTTTCAGTTGTGTTTTTCCTGGATGATTGCAATCCAATTATTTTTCTCCTATCTCAGAAAACTCATTCAGCAGATGGGGGAAATTGCGGTTTTCTATTTTCTTCCTCTGTTTGACAAGGGTGTGGAATAACTTCTTGTCAATTTGTGGACACTGCTATGGATAGTAAAGTTATCTCCTGGGCTAATGATTCCCTCTGAAAATTCCATCAAATTGCGTGACATTGCCCAGAGCACTGTCTTTCATTAAAATATATATTATAGCTCAGACCAAGGGAAGGAAGTCAGCAGCAAATCTGACGATGTTTTTTCCTGCATAGACACAATGAACATTTCAGTAGTATCAGCTAGACTCTGCTTTTGCAGTGTGCACCATAAAGAAAAATTTTAAATGCAGTTTTTATTGCTAATAAATTACTGTAACACTTCTTTTAAATTAAATGTTTTGTCTACATAGACATCAAAGAAAGTCAGTATGATTGCAGTTCTTATTAGAGGGAAGAATAAAAAAATTTTACTCAGTGTTTTAGTGTTCTACCATTAATTCTTTATATATCTCTACATTTTGATGTCTTTAGTGAGGCAATAAACCATTCTGTGTAACAAAAGCAAGTAACTTAATACATTCCTCTATGTTTTGCTAAAGGTCATACATAGCTCATATTGTTTGGGTATAATTTTGTCATTCCTCCGGGCTGGGCACTCACTGGTAGACTTTACTGCAGTAGTGTTGTGCTGGGTCCCGCTTGTCAAGTTAAACAGATTGACAGTGAGAACAAAACTAACAAGGGGACATTCTGCTGCTGCTTTCCCTGAAAGAATGTGGTGCTCTCTGAACAGAACACAATATTTATTAAAGACATAATGGTAGTGTCATTACCATAACTCAGGTTTTGCTTTTAGAATCCTGTGCAAATTATTTTTATTTTCTATTATTTTTTCAACAATATTTTTTTATTATCTGCAGTTATTTTAAAATACTTTGTTTATGTACATAACCACATCTACTTTGGTTAAATTCATTAAGTTAGTGCAACAGTTCTTGATTTTTTTCAATTCAGCTTTGGATTTGAATTTAGTTCATGCAAGGCAATCTCTTAATAGTATTTTTGTTTCCGGAACAAGATATATCCAGATCATATATCAAGAATTTATTGGTAGTCCAATTAGAAACACTGTAAAAATCATAAGCAGTCCACTTAAAATGCCACCCACACAACACTCCAAGAATGCAGATTTTTCAACTAAAGCAAACAGGAGGAAGTAGTCATGCAGTTAAATTACTAATAACTCTTCTACTTTACAATTGTTCCCCCTTATCAAGGCTTTTTTCTCTTCTGGTCATGCATGGTTTCCTGTTTGCTGCTTTTTACTGAGGCAAGTGCAGGGGAGCATGGTGATCACTGTGAGTTGTTAACATTCCTCATTCCCAGTGGAAGTAGGTTGTTGGCTTTGTTCCCAATTTTTGGATTGGTTTTGTAATACCTACTGGTGTGTTCTTTCCCATCAGGCCTCATTCCTATTGTCCAGTATTTTCTGCCTATTTGTGGTCAGTTGCTTGACAAGTAGGTATGTTTCAATATTTGGATGTATGAAATGGCTAAACATCAGCTAAAACAGTGCAGATGTATGAAGCTGATTGAAGTCAATAAGGCCAGTAACTAAGAAGCAGCCACCTGATATTTCTGATTGTGATTAGGCTTTAGCCACTTGATCATTTTTCAGTTACAAACAGTGACAACACTGTACTAGGTAGGCAATTAGCCTTCAATCTGTGAATTCATTTTGCAGCAGTTAATATGCTAGTGCATCAAAAAAGTATTTAAAGATTCATAGTATCAAAATTAATATAAGCATATAAAGAAAACTCATTAACTGAAATATTTGCAAGTATCTGCAAATCATGCCTTTGATTAATGTAGCCCGTCTGCAGTTTCTGCAGGAATTCTAAAAGAAAATGAACTTTTAAATGGACTGATGGAAGAAAAATGTTGAAGTCTTAGCAAAACAGGGACACCTTGGTTACTGTTCCGCAAAATAAATCATACACTGCTGATATGGGCTAGTTAAAGATTGAGGAACCATCATAAATCTTCCTGGTTGTAACTTGTTATTAAATATATCAAGAAGTGTAGGCCACTGGGTTGACAAAGGGGATATTCCGGATATGCCCATTCACTATTATTTTCAGCTTTTTCCTTCCCTAAAAAAACCCCAGAGAAATAAAGACAGGAATAATGAACAAAAGTGATGAAAATGGAATACTTTCTGGCAGCTTCTGGTTGTGGACAGATTCAGAGTATTAAACAGATATATCCTTGTTGGAAGCATAATCAAACAGCAGTAGTATTTGTGGAAGCCAGCCTATCACTTAGAATAGAGTACACATTTCCACAGGGAATTCAGAAGCCTGCACTGACTCCAGTTTGGAGAATTGGAGATGTTGCTCTCAGAGACTAGCAGAGTGAGGAAGCTTCCTGGGACTGGGATACTGGAGACTCCCCCAGTGGGTGAGGAGTGGGCCACGCCTTTTCTAAGAAGCTGATTTGAGATGACTTCCCCAGGTCACATGAGTTAGTTCTGAACAAAACATGAGTTGGCTTGCATTTCCATTGCTTACTGACATTCTCCTCTGTGTCAAATTAATCTGAAGAAGAAATACCTATAGCAGTCCCAAGCAGAGAGAAAGGTTATTGTTGTCCAGCTAGATTTTTCTCCCTCAATGTCTTTTAGAAACTCTTATAGGCAGCACTGCAGAAATATGCTTTCCCAAACCATGTATTTGTAACCTAAGAGGTGAATCACATTTATTTGAATTGGAAATGCTTTTGTGGAGTAAACCTCTTGTTGTGGAGAGGATTTCACAGTACAGAGAGAAAAGAGGGAAGTGCACCATGCTCAGGGACATAAATCTCTCATTAATCTAGTAAACATTGTCTTAAGCAGGGATTCCCACAGGCTCTCTCAGTACAACACATTTTGCAAATAAGCATGTGAGAGAAGTCTCGATATTTTTCTACTCAGACCAATTTGTACTAAGATGGAAGAATTAAAGAAGACAAATAGTTCTTTAATCTTTACTTAGCAAGAAAACTGAAACGTAAACAACTGACAAAGAAAATGTCATTTTGCTATGTAAAATCCTCCTCTGTGTGTTTAAAATTCAGCATTAGAAATTAAAAGGCATAAATCAAAGTGTTATATTTCAAACAATATAGGACATATCTGGAAGTAAGGAAGCAGGAATTTCTTTTAGCTTTTATTTCTTTTCAGTTGTTGCCTTACAACTGCAGTTTAAAAGACAGTTTTAAATGGAAGGCTTTCAGTGATTATTAATATGCACATAGTTTACTTCTGATGATATTTTTGCCTGTATTTTTCAGTTGAAGGTTATTGGATAACACAATGTTTAGCAGGAATAACATGATTTGTTGACCATGAAATCAGCTATCTTTTGTGTTTCTTAACTTTTCTTACTTTTAGATGTAAAAACCCACTGACTCAAAATACATCTGTATTGTCTTCCTGGCTGACAAGTACCAAGAGTGATTTCTTCACAATAAAAAATAGTTAATATTACTAATTTTCCAAATAGTCCATGCATTTCATGTCAGCACAATGAAATAGTGAATGTGGCTTTCTGCAGTATGGCATTGGAACAGCAGGCGTATGTTGATATTTGGAGAACCTTACTTTTTATATTTTAAAGCAGTTCCTTACTCTGTGTATTTCTTGCCTAGCAATTTTTTAATTGATTCATGCTTTCATAATTCCAGCTGTAGATGCAGTGATTTTTGCTGGGATCACTATTTTGTATACCTGAATATCTTTTTATATATACATCAGTAGAGGTAAAAGGAGAGAAGTACAAGGGAAAGCCTCCTTAGTTTGGAGCTCCTTATAGCATCATAAACTCATCAAATTTGTCATTTTGCTGTTAACATTTGCAAACACTTACATTGGGGGTTCATTTTATCCCAAAAGGATCCAGCAATTCTAACTGTTTTTGCAAAATTAAAGTATCAGTAACCCTATGCTAGAATACCAGAATACCCACTACTCTTGTTTTTAGGAATAAATCACTTCAAATAACATTTTGAATTTGTCAGAGGTTCCGATTCTTGGTGTTTTACATAAAGTGAATTATTCCTTTGTTAACAGAGTACACTGTTATTCTAAGGCTAGGAAGTGATTAATTTTGCCAATGACTACTGTAAATGAAATTTGTAAGAGTGTTCTGCTGCCTTATACATATAAACCTGCCAAAAAATCACACTCTTGGTACTTCTTTCTTTCTTTCTTTGATTAATTAAAAAAAAAAAAAGGAGTCCACAGTGGTGACTCAGTTTTGTTTTGGTTATTCAGTCAGATGTTCATGTGACTCTGATAAGTATATAGTGCATTGACTGAAGTTGTACTGAAATGTATATGGCTGGAAAAACTTCAATTTATTAATTTTTTCCCTTTCAAACCCCCTACTGTACAAGACATAAATTATATATAACACCATAATTTCATTTAGTAGAAAAGATGAAAAATCTCATCAAGCACCATATGCTTACTCCTTTTACAAATAACAAGGAAGACAGTTTTAAAGGCAAAACAAAGACTGAAAGAAAAGATACACATAGTATGCGAGAAAATATCATCACATCTGTATCTTGTGTTTTAAGTTAAAAAAAATAAGTTGTTTTCTACTATACAAGTCTTATTTTCTCTCTATCCAACCCCCTATAGTTTTTCAACTGAGAATGAAAACAGGAAAGTAACACCTTGCATCCTATGAATTAAAAATAATATGCTATACTCTTTCTGCTTTGCTCAGATTCTGCATCAAAATTTAGTAATGACACACTGCAGATATTGAAAAATATTCAAGGCAGTAGAATAAGGATAAAAATGAATGACTTCTTAAAATAATGAAGTTTCCCTTCTGATTTCGGATCACAATTATAGCTGCACAATACCTGAGGCTGTTCATTTCTGCATTGTCTCTTTGTTTTTATTGCGCTCCTCAATAAATGCATTATGTTCTCAAAGTTGTTTCAAAGGAAAAAAAGTGCAAATCCACAAATCTTTTCAGTTTATATAAAAATCACCCTTTCTTGTCAAAGAACACATGTTCAATTTCATTTTAAACAGGCAATTCTTTAAAGTCAGGTTAGGAACAGTGAGGCAGTGGGAAGCTATTTCATGTTAGCTTTTAACACATCAATCTACTTCCTGGGTTTTCCTTCCCCCCCCGCCCCCAGTTCATTAAAACTTTACTGTAGTAAAGGAAGATTATAATATATTTAATGTATATTTCATAGCACAAGGTGTTATGAACAATGAAAATGCTGAAAGTCTCTGTCAAACTTCATCATTTAGCTATAAATAATTTAAATACAAGGAAGTTGGAGATCTTTCTAGCTAAAAATAAACAAACATAATCCAAAGAAAATGCCTATGTTTTGTGGTTGAATAGAGTAATCCTGCATAGACATCTGCCATTGGCACAGTGTACAGTTTCCTTTCACAGTAAATGATGCTCTCCTTGGGGCCACAGAAGTAAATGTAGGTAGGACTGAATTACCATCATTGCAGTGGACAATCCTCAGTGGGAATGCATCCAGTTTAGTGGTTAGGACAGGGTTTCAAGCAATGAGTGCTGTAAAATAACTACTAAGAGGATCAAAACCAAAAGCAGATAAAACAAAACCATCACAGATACTAGAATATTCTTTATTTAGGGAAGTTTTCTAGAACAGATGCATGACCCAAGAAATCCCAGTTTAAGAAATGAACTATGCTGGGTAGAAAATTACCCTGAACAAAATGACTCAGTTGCCTGAAAGATCATATGAGGGGTTATGACAAGATTTGGGAAGGGTGAAAACACAATAGAAGGGTGCTAACAGTAATATTATAGTTTTTATATCTTATGAGCAATGACCTTTAATGATTTTTTAAAATTAATTTTATATGATTTTATGTGTTTTTATTCTACAGCTGCATTCTAATTCTGACAAGGGTGATGGATCAGTCAAATACATTCTTACTGGAGAAGGGGCGGGGACTATATTTATTATTGATGACACAACTGGAGACATCCATTCAACCAAAAGCCTAGATCGAGAGCAGAAGACACACTATGTACTTCATGCCCAAGCTATTGACAGACGGACAAACAAGCCACTCGAGCCCGAATCTGAATTCATTATCAAAGTGCAAGATATCAACGACAATGCACCAAAATTTACAGATGGACCATACATTGTTACTGTGCCAGAGATGTCTGAAATGGGTAAGGAAAATAAACTGTGTTATTCAGCAATCATTTAACAAGTGCAAATGCCACATACTGTTTGTAAAAGTTATCATCACATCACTGAGTATATGTTAAATATATTGGAGTTAGGAAGAGACGAGAAGAAGACGTGAAATACAACCCGTATGTTAACTGTGATATTCATAGTAGGACAACAGTATGTGCACACACATGCTGGTTGTAAGAGAAGAGTCACTCCTAATCTTGAATGCTTTAACATATACTCTTTGGCAAATTGTAGTTTCCATTCTAGAAACAAGATATATTCATAATATCCTCATTCAACTGCACAGTTTATGGCATTCTCTTATGTCTATATGAGCAGTCTATACAATTCACAGAATTAAACACAAAGGAACAGTAGATTCCTAGATTATTTTAGACGTATGTTTATTTATCAAGTTTATTATAAAGTGAACTGAAGTTCAAAAAGGTACCAATATTTGGTTTTCCCCGTTACGTAGATCAGATATTTGTATTCTTTGATGTAGTGCATTATGCAATCAGTTTTCTTTATTTAATACTTCTCTGGTGTTGAAATTAGTTTATAACTTTCCTCTAATAGAAGAATTGCCAACAGAATTTTTTACATGGACAAAAGTGCAGTATTTCTTTGAGTAATATCATAAATCCAGGACAATGCAAACAATACATGGTTGTATGAATTACTACAGTGTGTGCATAGAGCTTCCAGTAAGAATATTATATCTCTTTATAAAACTTCTTCAACTGTCTTTGATAATTCATGGTGGCAAAAGGCTTTACTCTTAGAATTGCAGTTCATTTCAAGATCATCTAAGCTTTTGTGTCCCATTACACCACAGGCTATCTTAATGAGTAATTTGTTTCCTTTAGCAACTGTTGCCAAAAATGTGTAACTCCATCTTTCTTTCTTTGATTTTCTTTATCTTTAATGGAAACCATTTTAATTGATTATTTCCTTCACCTTTAGAGGCATTTTACTTTCTGCATATGAGGAAAGACAGTAGAAGAGAGATCAACATTATCTTCAAAATCTAAAGTAGTTAATGTAATATTTTTTATTTGAATTAAACTTATTAAAGTTCTCTTCTTTTTTATCTTCTTAATACTGAGCATTCTTATATAAATGTTAGTCATAATTCTGCAGTAATCAGAATCTATTCAACTACATCATACATGTTACTGTTTTCCAAAGAATGATTTGAATAATCTGGGATGGTATTTTTTGTTGTAAAACAGAGTGGATTATGGTAAACAAATGAAGTTTTACTGGTAAAATAGAGAATTGATGCTTATGTTTTATAAATCAAACTTTTCTGGTTTTACTTGAGGCAAATCACTAAAATATCTATTCCACAAAGCTTTTCTGTTGTGTGAATAAACCTGAATTTTCATATCCTCTCATACAGGCATGCTGTTGTAGGTATACATTATATTTTCATTGCAAATTTATTATCTCTATTTTCTTTTTTCTCCTATTGATTTGTTTGTATTTGTTGCATTCTGAAAGCATTTTTATTGTCTTCAATTTCAGGAAGACTAATTCTATTACTACTTCTACAGGATACATTCTTTGTGTCAAATTATAGAGATATCTCTCTCACTTTTATTAGCTCTATAATTAGCAGAGTTTTTTGACATTTAGCTGCAGAGTCTATACATAACTGAATTGTTGATGTTATTCTGTGAATTTCTAAGGAGGCCATACTCAATATGTCTTCTGATTTTTACTTTATCATTTAAAGATCTTTCAAAGTTACTGTCTCTCTGAAACTGTTCTCATTCTAAGGGGCATTAATTTTAATCTCCATTATTATGCTTAATTTCAGTCGCAGGTTCTTATTTGTTTCCTCAAGATCTCAAGTGGTATTTTCCCCTCAACTTGAATTTAATCTACTTGTAAAAGATGTGGGACCTTTATGGCTTTTCTTTTTTAAGTCACTGAGAAGTACAGGAATTTTTTTTTTTTTTTGGCAAATATTAGATCACAGTTTTCATTGTGACACAAAATAAATATACTATCTATACTTTATCTATTATTCTGAGAGACATGAAAGAAAATGCATATTCAATGCCTTCAATGAAACTTTTCCCTAAAATTTGGCTCAAGACCCAAGATTTATATCTGAAACTATTTCTTCTGTAGTATGAAAAACTCAGTTACGTTAAGATCTCTGTGGTCTGTTCTAAGGTTTATGAAAATCATCTTTATGTAAATTAAAAGAAAATAAGAATATTTTTCAATCAGTAAAAGACTCCCATTTGTGTTAATTGTAGCTGCAAAATGAGTGAAACATTCCATGTTAGATTTTTAGATATTACAAGTGAGACTAGATGACCTCTTGATGTCCCTTCCAAACCTAACCACTCTGTGATTCCCTTCTAAGAAGGGTATTCCAAATAAATTCTACTGAAGAAATTTATAGGCACAGTAGACCTTTCTGAACTTCTTTTGAGAGTATTCCAATGTGATGTATTCATAATTTCAGATAATCTGGAAGACAACATTGTTCATAAATATGATTTTTATTAGAAGTGCCTATTTACTTCCTGTGTTGTGAAACTAAATCACATTTTGTTGACTTGTTAGTGTTTTCAGATAGTAATAAGAAATATTTTAATTAGGCAAAGAATGATTGCGTTTATTAAACTTTAGGTTTTCATCATTTCCTTTAAGTTTTTTGGTCAATATTGATGCATTTGAGATTTAATAGTACAGACAATTATGCAGAGTCATGCATAAAAAATTGCATTCTCAATAGACGTATTTTTTGGAACTGCCTCATTACACATTAAAAATTTGTCTTCACAGAGACAAATTGCAGTATTTGCTTTCAGCTTTTCTTTGAGATATAACTTCACAAAATTTTTCTTATAAAAAAAGAAGGAAAAAACAAATGGAGATATTTTGAAATAAAAATACAATTTAGTTCCCCAATTGAATAATCCTTTTTTTTTTTTTATACCAGGAAAAAGGACAAAGTTTACAAAATAGTGTTCACAGCATACAGACTTGTTTTACAACTCTTTATAAAGCATTAACTAAGAAAACAGAATGCCTAAATTGTAATCTCTGAAAGGTAGTGGGAAAAGCATATGAAATGGTAGTTGTACTCTGAATAAGCAGAGACTCCAGTTGGGGAAAAAAAGTTTATATTGCCTAACTGGAGTGACAAAATTCTTTCATAGCAAAACTGAGTTTTTCTTGACAGGAGCTTTCACAGTAAGTTAGTAAAGGAAGAACAGAAGGTATAGGTCTGATGTTCGTATCTCTCCTGTGGTGTTTAGAGAAATAAAACCCTTATATTTTGTATCCGATTGCTTTTTTTTTTTTTTACTTCTTAACATTTTAAATAGCAAAAGAACAGTATTGCCTTATTCTCTGTCTAAATCTATCAATCACACCTATGGGAACAACAAAAAATGATGATGCATACAAATGTGTCCAAAGCTGTGATTTGCCTGTCACGCAGATAAGCCTGAATGATGTTTACTTTGAAAGGAGTAGTTGGAAGGTAAAAGTACCCTCTTTGCCTGTTTTTTTACAAGGCATTCTAACCTGCAGCTTTCACAAGCTGCCTTTCCTTGGTGCTTAGCAAATCAGGCAAAAGGCTGGCATGGGGATATCTTATAAAATGTTGAGCATGCTTGTGTGAGATAGCAAAGAAGTTAAGCTTCTGAAACTTATCTCCACATGAAGTTAAATTCTCATTCCACTGAATGAGAGTTTGAGAGGTAGGGTGGGAGGCTGAGTTAAAATTTGTGATTCTAAGGGTCCTTTTCGGTAGAAAGAGAACACTTTGCCACTACTCAATACTAAATTGCTATTATCAGGTGTTTCTTGGGAGAGAGATACAGTTGTATTAGAAAATCGCTGTGTCAAATTTTTAGGATACAGCAGCATTCCATTCATGTTGGAAAATGATCCATCAGCTGCTTATGTGAGATGCTGCCTTTCACTGGTTCTGTTTGTTTTCACTCACATCAATGAGTTTGACAAGCACTAAGATTTTTTTTAAATAAGAAGAGAGAAGAAAATCTTCAAACAGGAAGAGAATTATGAAATCATGATATTTCTCATTTTTCCTTCTGAAATAGCCAAAATATGTTTATCAAGGTCAAGACATATCTTGGTTTCCTGGGGAAAAATTGCTAATGGAAACTCACACTGTTGATAGCTGTTTTCCTGGAAAAAGGAAAAAACTAGACAAAAAGGTGCAGAGGTTGCTCAGCATTCTGGATAGTAAACGCCAGTAGGTGACTGATTATACCAATTGAATGAATATGTTTTTGTTTTACACCACTACAAAATAAAATAAAATAGTTGTGCATCTATAACCTATTAATCTTCAGTGATTCCACAAGGTTGAACTATACAAATTCCTCTCAAGCCAGAAATTACTTGCAAGCTGGCCTACAGAAATATATCATTACAGCATTTCAATGTCATAGACTAGCAGGAGGAAATGTCTGTTCCTGGAAGTGACCTCTTATTCTATGCTTAGATAGCAAATAAATAGGGCTGAACAGATTCCTAGAACACTTTAAGAAAAGGATATGCAAACTTTAATTCACATTTGTTTACCTTTCCACATGAGCACAAATGTAGTAGTTTAGTTACTTTTAACATCTGAATAATTATGAACATACAACCAACTCCTGCTTGACTTTATTACAATATGCAACTGCAAAGTTATCCAGGTGTCCTTAAACTTGGTTTGTTAATACGTTTTTCTATGAGACTGTATGCACTTGAGCTTTTCAGGGTCCAGAAGACGCTGTATTTAAGCATGCAGACACATTTTCATACAGTTTTACTAAGTCTCCAGTAGAGATACAAGCATCAGCTCTTGGTGTCCAATCAAGTGTGATACAAATGAATGAAGAGTTTTTCAAAGAGTTTAGAAACCGAATCTGAAGGTTTGCATGCTTAGTTTGCTGATTCTGAAGAGAGACTCCATGACTTTTCATACTTCTAATTTAAGTGTACGCTGGGGTTGTACACACTAATGAATGTTTCTGTGAAATAGAAATTGATCTAAGAGGCTGAATAACTGGAGCTGAGAAACTGATGTCCATGCCATATGTATTTGTGAAATCTTATTCTAGATGAGCTGTTGCCTGGTCTCTGAGACTGCGTGTCTATTAGCAGTCAGAATAAATCAGATGTGCTGCTAAAGCACATCTCCTGGTTTAGTTGCATCTGAAGAAATCTAGTTAGCATGTTCTGAAATGGTTCTATAAGGCAAATCAAAGTGCAATAAGTGAAGGAGATCAAGGCTTTCAATTCAAAAACATACTTCTCCTCTGCACTAAATGTGAAACTGAACACCCCAAAGTGGATGTAATACCTCAGTGGTTAATTTAGGTGAGAATCTGCTTTCAGAAGTAGAGATACATGAGAGCAGCCTGTTCTGTTATTATTATGGTATTTTAATGCTGGACCAAGGAGCCTGTAGAAAGCTGTGTCTGCATAAAGATAAACAAATAGAATGAAGTCTGAGCCTTTATTAACTTGTAGTCTTACTTATTTCTTATGGGAAGTGTTTGGCAGTGAAAGGAAAGATTCATCATTACATGCCTTGAAAAATACAGTAAAATGAAAAAATCACTTCTCTCCATTCTATCTGTGCAGTACTTACACATTTTATTTTCTTAAAAGGGTTGCTCATATCTTATTCCACCTAGTGATATGCTGGGAACTGTGATTTTATTCTTCTAGTGTTTTTTATTACTAGCATAAAAATAATTGTCTTTTGAACTCATCTTTCTAATTTGAATCCTCAACAAGGTTCTAGTAGTTATTTCATTTTCAGATGTTTGATGCCTTCCAATAGGTAGATTTTTAAATTCATTTAGCAACTTTTTATTCATTTGGGGGCATTTATACAAGTGATTTTAAATACTTCGACATAAATTTGTATTGTAGATGAAGATAATTCTGAAGTCCATAAATCTACTTTATTTAGAAGTCAATACCCAAATTTGGGATCTATGTGTGTAAACATATGTAAATATGCATGCCATGTAGTGACTATTTATGTTTACATCTCTGTAGTTTCTCTTTAAGTTTGTATGTATGTATTCAATTTACACATACATATATAAATTCAATTTTTTTTGAATTTGTGTAACTTTTTTTTTTTAAAAATGATATAATGATAACAAATAGAGAAAATGTTATTAATCTCTCAGTTTTAGAATGTGAGGACTTGATGGGGGGTTTTTTTAATACATTTGAAAATAGTTGTCCGAAAATTTTATATATTGCAAGTTAATGTTTATTTTCCTGTATATACAGGTACATCTGTTCTACAGGTGACAGCAACAGATGCAGATGACCCCACATATGGAAACAGTGCCAGAGTAGTGTACAGTATTCTTCAGGGACAGCCATATTTTTCTGTCGACCCCAAAACAGGTGAGTATTTTATATTTTTGTTAATATGATTTAGCTAAGATGTTGCAGTTAATTAAATCTGGTAGGTGAAATGCAATGTTCACAATGCAGGTATGACTTCTTTTTCTTATTGTTTTTATAGTCTACTTCTTGCTTTAGCACTATGAAATTTATAAGTTGCTATGTTTTGCTGAGTACTAAAATGAGCCTGCTGTGTACAGAATTAATTCTGCGTCATGTCATGATGTGAACCATCCAGCCAAACTGGAATAGCACTCTTTCATCTTTTCAAGCCTCTGCTTAGGAAGTGACTCAAGGACGCCTTACACGTTATGATTTTCAGTACTTTGTTATGCCTGAAGGATAGCCTTGGGAGGATTATTGCATGTGTGCTTCAACACATATACCAAAATAAATTTTTATAATTTGAGTTTTTATAAAACTAAAGGATTGCCATTTAACTGAAAATTCATTCAATGATTTGAGTAGAATAAACTAAAATATTTATGCTTAAAGTCTATGCATCACCCATTTTTTTTTTTTCTTTTCCACAAAGTGTAAGTTTCGTATAAAGTAGCCAAACTGTTTTATTTAAAGAGAGGAGAAATCTCTTTTGGGGATGGAAGTTGTTGTTAGTTTGTGATATTTTGATTATTGATCACCATTATTATGATGGTGATATTAACATGACTATACATTTTTAGTGTGTTTTTGAAGTCCTCAATAATTGGCAAATATAATTTAAGAAAATATATTTTTATCTATATTTTTAAACTGTTTTTCCATATCTATATCAAAGCTTTAATACTGAGGGGTAAAAATGAAACACCCTGAACAGTGTATTTTTCTCTAGTTAACTGTAGGGAATAATAATGACTTTTTAAATGTGCTGACGTTAAATAAGCATAGTGTAAACTGTTTTCATTTTATTGTTTTTGCATTTAAGTTTCTTGCCTTGTGTATATTGATCTCTGTGGTAATTGGAGGTGTACCCTGGTTTCATTACAAGTGTATCTGTGCTATCTCAGAGAGCTTTGAGGTTAGTGCTGCTTTGATTAGGAGACCAAACTCAGTGACTCTCAGAGGAAGGTCTGTCTCAACCTAAAATGTTCTATGAATTTTTGAGTTAGAAAGGCCTAAAATGAAAAATCAGTGGTACAGTCCTCATGCTCCCCTTGTCCTTATGATACCTAGAAATATAACCCTAGTTCATATTTCTAAAGCTGTTAAGGCACCCTGAGGCAATGGCCTGCATTTTTATTTTCATAATGGTGTAGAACTCATAGTCTGGACCTGCCAGTCAGTGAAGAATCACAATGGATACTCTCTGTATCAAGTCTGTATCACACAAGAAATAGTATTGCTATAATGAAACAACAGATGGTAGTGTGTTTTTACTCCTCAAGCCTTAGGCTTTGACAGGGTTTTAATAACTTTTTATGAACTTAAACTCTTTTTGATATTTGTCTAGAATATGAAAATTATTCCCATACCATAGTTTATGAAAATGCAAAAATTAGGTAAATAGTGCAACCGTAAAAAAACAAGGGAAAGCTTTTTGCTTTTTTAAATTGTATTCTTATAATTGTAGAATAACAGTTAATTGAATTTGGCATGATAAAATGGGAAGAAGAAGAATATTGGAAAAGATGGGAAAGTCTTGAAGAATATAACTTTTCACTATGAAATTTGACTTTGAATTTTTGGGTTTTGAGATTCATTTTTTTTAAATATCATTCTTCTGAATTTGCAAGTATTTCTGTGACCTACTTTTCCTAATACCTCAATTGTTCAATTTAAGCTCAACTATACGTTATCTGGAAGTCTTCTGAATTTACACTTCAGGTGGAAGATAGAAAATCTTCCTTTACAACAAAGGAGGTCCAAAAGAGGGAAAAAGGGAAAGAGAAAGGACCCAACATTAATGACTGAATGTTGTTGATGAAGCTTAAGGATCTCATATCATGATCAGTAAATTTTCTTGAAGTTATCAGGAACGGATAGTAAGCTCTGGTGTGAATACTCATCCTAAAGTCGGTTACTTCTAGTTTAGTACTTCCTATACTTGGTTTTAAACAACTTAATAGCTGAAGACTTTAAAGTGTTGGATTTTTAGAAGCTTAGGTTAGAATAATAAAAATAAGAATATAGAATAAGGCTATAGAATTCATACATTTAAAGTATAATAAGGGAACAGCACCTAATTACAGACTCTGAAGTAGGAAAAAAGTGCATTTTTGGCAGAAGAACAGCTTTGTCAGCTTATCTGTGGCTCTTTTCCATGCACTTAAAGGGGGACAGAGGAGAGTAAAACCACCTGTCCCTAATGGACTGGAGCCTGAGCTTCTCCTAGGGTTGACCCAGGACAGCCTCTGCCCTATAGGCCGTGGCTGAAACCCATTGTAAGGAATCAAAAGGAAACACTACCCTGATCACCCTTCAGACTGAGAAAGATACTGCCTACAAGGCTATGGGACATATTATGAGATGCAGATAAGAATGGGATCGTGTAAACTTATTCTTGGATATCCACAGAGAGGACCATAGGCAGGGAAGGGGACAATTGAGATGTAGTGGGGAGAGAAAAGCAAGAGAAAATGGAGAGGAGAGGTAAGACGATAAAAGGAGCCAGCCATATGCAAGCAGGCTTTGCTCAGCCACTATTATCTGTCCTGGATCAGCAGTCTGTTCTGTGTTTTACTATGCTCCATTTGTAACTCCATTTCCTGAGTAAAAGGTCTCTCTCTTGTGTGCATGTGTGCCTGGAGATTTAAGTGCTTGCAGCTGGAGCAGAACAATGAGTCAAAGGGGTCTGTGTGTCTGGTGCCAGCAAACTGGGAATGCAGTCTCTGTGTGTATCACACGGGTATCTATGCCAGTATGGTATTACTGCAGGGTCTCAGGCTAGAATAGCCAGCAAGCTGGATGAGTGGTTTAGGTGATGGATATCCATCTGGCCAAAAGTCCAGACCAGAAAACTCAGGAGTCAGCTGTTGGAAGAGCCAAGACCAGTCCAGAGCAACTGTATGGTCTGTGGCTTGAGAGCCCTGCTTGTAGCTGTGTATCTCTGTGCATGGGAGACAGGAGCCAGAGGGGTGGCATTGGGAACTGAGGGACCAAGCGGTCCAGGTACTGATACTGAATGTACTGTGTGAAAGGCTGTGAGGGGGTCAATAAGTGTGCTGGGTTGAGTGGAGATTTGTGACTATGTCCAGGATAAAAATGGGGTCTGTACCTGGAGTTGGAGGGCAGCTGCAGGCCCCATGATTTCAATGCCCAGATGGCACCAAGTGCAAAGTCCAGGTGTTGACTATTGGATAGACCAAGTACAGCAAGTTACAGGAGCCATTCCATGCTGAGTTTGTGAGTATATTTCCAATTATAAATCATCCTTCCTTCTGGTCAGCTGGAGAAGAATGAGGCTGTTTGTGCTGTTTGTGTTTGAGTGCTGAGCTGTCCTATTTGCGTGTCACTCATTGCATGTTGCATCTGTGCGTGTGCCTTGTGGAAACACTGCTTGACCTCACATTGCTTCTAAATCATGGATTAAAAATAGGGAGGTGCAGCAACCTCATCTCCATCAGGCTACCAACAATCTAGTTTATCAGTTGATTGGTTCTAGGACCTATGTTTTGTTTTGTTTTCCCCTGTGGAAAAATTGTGAATTATCTGCATAGAAATTTGCCTCAACTATGTAATTTTGACTGTGAATGTCAAAACTATTTTCCATACATAACCTAAAGTTTTAAGACTTTCAAAATCCTTTGATATTGAATGACATTCTATGAATTGCTCTGTATTTTTGTTTATTAATTTCTTTTGGTAATTAGCTGTGGAGTGTAATAGTAACTAGTTATATAATTAATAATTACCTGCAATAGCCTCTACTGATTACTACTTGTTTTCCTGCTTAGCTGCAGCAAAACACTCTGATGAAATTTTATAAATAAGAATGTACAAATAAGGCTGGCAAATGAGTAGGAAGGAGGCAATGTCTCGATCTTATGTGTATTTGCAAAGATTATGTATATAGGATTGTAAGTTTTCTTAAATCAAAATATTCAGGGAACCCCAGAAAACATGAAATGCTTGTATTTTTAGAGTATCATTAACTTTTCTGTAAAGAGAAAATCAAACAAAAAGCAAGTGAACAGTAGAGCAAATATTCAGATACTTAGTGTTTTAATAGGGTTCTCCCTTTTCCTGGAAGTTTGAACCGCAAATTCAATATTCCACCTTTCCCAAACCATGAGGTCTTTTGATCTGTAAACTTAATCTAGGATCAATCCTTGCTTGTTCTTTTCTTATGTCAAGTGTAGCTCATCAAACACCAACCGCCAATATTTAATCGGCAACCCAACCCCAGGAGTTCTTTTGTTTTCTGGGGAAATCTCAAATTAGACTGTGTGCTTTTTGTTGCAGGTATAGCAGCCCACTTTCTATTGCTACATGCTTTGGGAATGAAAGTGAAACCTGTAGTCCAATTCCACTGCTTACATGGTAAATCCTATCTGGAGTATGTTAGTTCCACAAAGCTCTTCTCAGGTACATCTGTCTTTCTGAACCAAATACACAGAGTGAAGTAATCTGTAGGGCATATGTCTTTTCAAATCAGCAGTATTGCTGCAACTGTTATAAAATAAGAGATAAAACCTTCCTTCATTGCAGTTGTGAATTTAAGTGTAGACATTGGCAGGATGGGAAACACGTTTGTCATTGAACTGAATGTGGAAAAAACCTCAGATATTTGTTTTGTATTTATAATGTTCTGCTGTTGCAGCAACAATATCACAAACATCTTAGTAATGTATAAGATTGTTTTTTCTTTTACTTTAAGATATTAAATAGTAAAGACATATATATTTCTACTTATCAAAAAATGTGACTGCAAAATAATCCAGGCTAATCACCAAATGTGAAACGAGTGTCAATCTCCTTCTGCTTGCTGTCTTCACAAGATATGAACAATAGCTTCAAGGATCCCTACAAGAAATTCACTGATTATCTGGTTTAGTTCCTGACTGAGAGCACAATAGAAATGGTAAATAAACATAGTTGATGGCTGAATAGATGCTTCTAAACATAGAGATGAGCCTCATAAACACCAATTACCCACCCTGGAAGTTCCAGACTTGTCCACATCTGTAACTATTTTTATACTTTTTTTTTAAGTTCTTGGCCATAGTTCATATGGGAATGGGAGATTCTGTGGCATTATAATAATTAGAGTGTAATTTTAGGGTTGCATGTGTACTCCTCTGCAAAACAAGAAAAATATATTGTTTATCAAGTTACTCACAAGTTTAATACCGCTAAATAAGCATGAATTATATATAAATATATAAATAATATATAAATATATAAATAATTTATCTATTAAAATAAAGTTATTTTAGTGGTGAAATATTAATTATTAATTTAATGACTTAAGGCCTACTGCATCTCCTTATAACAGACAAGATAACTTATATTGATATAAAGACAAATTGAATAAACTTTCCAGTTCAAAAAGAAGAGCACTCTTTTCATGCTTTAGTAGAACAGCCTGTCATGGTATTCCAGATAAGAATCTACTGTCCTAATTGAAATAATGATAGGATATTTCATGACCCTATGTCCCTGCATAGATAGAAAATCATATCAGTTAAGAAGATAATTTCAGAAATCAATTTCTGCCAGTTTCTTGAACAAACATCTTTATTTTTCCTGTTAAGATTTCTTACTTATTTTAGTTGATATATCTTTCTTAGTGACGTCTGTTTAAAAGCAGGTTTACTGGGGTTAGCGATTCCCTGCTGAAATGCAGGTTAGTTCATATTGGACTGCTAAGTGAATATGAAAATGAGATGCGTTTAGCTATCTCCTTGCGTTCTGTTCGGAGGCTCCAATATTATTTAAATGACCTTACAGTACTTTAGCAACATCTTACATAAATCGAATGCTTCTGCTCTGAAGGAGTACCTTATGACAACCCCCAAAATCCACAGCTAAGACACCACAGCCAGTTCCCAGGTTCCTGTAGTGGTCTTAAAGTGATCGTAACCTCGTCTGCCACAGTTTTTGCACATGGGCTTCTAAACTGTAATTGGACACCATCTGTGTTGAGGACAATGAAGCAGGTGAAGGGTCTGGAGCACAAGTCTTATGAGGAGAAGATGAGGGAGATGATGTTGTCCTGTCTGGAGAAAAGGAGGCTGAGAAGAAATCTTATTGTTCTCTACAACTGCCTGAAAGGAGGTAGAATATAGCAAGGTGGAGGTATGTCTCTTTTAACAAGAAACAAGACACAAGACAAGAGAAAATGGCCACAAAGTGGCCAGGCAAGGTTTAGGATAGATATTAGGAAATTTTTTTTTTTCACCAAAAGGGTTGTCAGGCATAAAATTTTGCTAATGACATTTCTCTTGAGCTAGATAAGGAAATATCTGTGATAAAACTTCAGAATTTTACATGTGCAGAACATTTATTTATAGCTGTTGCTGAAAATTCCATCTTGATAATGTGGTTGGTTTCTACTCATTATCAAGGGGAGGTCACAGTGAAGAATCAGTTTGAAAGTTTAGTTATTTTAATGAGTGATACATTTTTCTAAAAGTGTATAGGACTAAAAAGACTAGATTTTGTCCATGGGTACTGAAATTTTATCTTGAAGTTCTAAGAACTGTATTTCATATTCAGGTTTTCATATGTTTAATTTCCCTTAAGGAATTTCTGAAATGTTATAGCAGAAATTACATCTCTAGCTTAGACCTTTTCCAATGTCTACACTTCACTGACAAAAGGATCACTAGGAATTCATAATCAAAATTTGAAAGAGTCTTACATTGTTTTTCTAATTCCACCAGGTACTGTACAGTGCACTCCTCCATTCCCAAAGGAACAGAAATATGTGCTTTATCTAAAAATATTGTCATGAACACTTGTGTGAGTGTCATCTGTCAGCTCTCAGATAAGAGTAAATATTGTAATGTCTATTGCTTTCCATTTTAAGTAAATACTGGATTTTCTACATCTACAGTTTTGACACTGAAAAAAAAAAATTCTCTGAACAGTGGACTTAATTCTCACAGTTTTCTTTTGTGTTCAGCATACTGATATACTCTTACAGTTTTCCCAAGAGTCATTCAAAGAATAACTCAGGCCATCAGACAGGCAGAAAAATCTACTTTTCTTTTAGATTTCTAGGGATTCCATTATGGTACAGTTAGACATTTTGAGGGCATTAGTACAACTAAAAACCCTATTGCTTAGACCTTGTTTTCCATTATCATAGAAACAATGCAGAAAGTCCCTTGCTAATCAAAAGTGTACAAAGAGGAGGAGCAAAGTGTTCTGTTCAACCTAGATCAGTTTCTCTTAGGGTGGCTGATATTTGCTGATAGATACATCATCCCTCTTATGTATCCTTATGCAATTTTTGGCATCCACCTCCAGGAAACTTTGTTGGGTACTTGCTGGAGCAGGTTTTGCGGGGCACAGGATGGATTGGTCATGCATCAGGAACAGTGTTCTGGTACTGTATTTTCTTTGCTTGATATCTACCAACACTTTCCCTCCCAGCATCCATCATATAGTTAAAAAGGACAGGCATAGGAGGGAGAAAAGTTGGGGAAGAGAGAATGTCTGATGTTCCAGCTCTGTTTTTCTTCTCCTAGGAGATGAACCATATGTTTTGGAGATTGAGTTCAGAAAAAGGGAAGAAACTATTCCTTGTTTTTTCTTATTTGTTTCTGTGTTTGTTATTCTTTCCCTGTTTGGTGGTGTGAACAACTACTGTGGAAAATCTTTGCTGCTCTTCAGCCACAAGTTGTTCTCAAATGAGAGCAGTGAGACATACATGATCATGTAAGATAGACTCTGTTGCCACATCCTTTACAGTATTTCTCTTAGATATGGTGTTCTCTGTTCACCATTTAAAGTCTTTGTTTTTACTTTCTATTAGACATTGGAAAAGTTTCCTAAACTTAGTGTTTATTAGGCTTGGCTTTTCATACTTCTAGACATTCACATCTTTTCAGGGATACTGAGGGCTGCAAGCACTTAGCTCTGTTTTAAAGGTCTGAAATACCATGTTGTATCTATTAGAAAAGCTAACGATCTTGATATGAGGTAAGCATTACATTGCAAATGCCTATAAATGTCTGTTTTTCTAGAGTAGAACCATTTTTATAAACACGTGTTTATCTCTGTGTCTTTGAATTTTACAAAGGGGAGATATGAACCAATAATTTAATTTCTGTGTTTTTAAACAAGGAAGGCTCATTCATTCAAACAGAGTATGAAAATTATATGTGTGATAAAACATGTTTAACTTTAGGAAAAGGGAACAAATAAGATTTCACCCTAAAGAAAATAATACAGTACTGTAATTTTTAACCCAACTGGGATGAGAATCAGGACACTGACTTTGAAGATTAATGCACAAGACTGTTTAAAGGTTCTGCCCCAAACGACCAGTCCACATGTTGACAATACTTTTACAGACCAGTCTTTATTTTTGATAAATAAGGTGGTGACTTTATTGTCTTTAATTCAGCTAACAGATGTCTTTTTTCTAGACAAGGGATTATTATTTATGTCTCTAGATCTAGAAGAAAGAATCACCAAGGCATTGAAAAAAAATTCTCCCTACACACATCTTTAAAATCTTAGCTAGGGAACTAAAATGAAGATACAGAGCCAGGCATTAAGTTGAACTTCACAGGAGTGTCCTAATTCATATTTATCTCTCCTTGATCCACATTTCCCTTTTCCCTCTTAATTTTCCCTTTCACAAACTATTATGGATATTACTATTGTTGAGGATAATAATTTCAGAAATGCAGTTAAAGATGACAATGAAACTTTGCAGTGGCAGTATAAAAGAGGCAAAGTGTCATTGAGTTTCTATTCCTGGGACTGTTATCTACTGGTTTGGTAATGTTAAAATGCCTGCTTATGGTTGATGATACACTGGTTATATATTTTTTAAAGGGCCTAATGTCTTGCAGCTCTGGTTTATGCTGTTTTGTTTTTTTCATTTATTTGTTGATTTTTTTTTTCAGATATATTGTTTTAATAATATTATTACTTTAGTAATAAGCTTCAGTAAACTCACATTTTTGATTTTCATATTTTGATATTCTTTACTAATTCACATTGGAGTGGACAAGACAAGCAGTGGTAGACATGTGAAAAAAATTATAAATATAGAACAGGTTGAGGATACTGTTTTCTTTTACATAATTTTTATTAGTACATTTATTTTATTTTTTTTATGCTCACAAATCCTGTGATTTAAAAACTTAGCTACTCTCAGAATTCATGAATAATCTACATTAGATCAATAAATATGCATGCATCTGGTTTCCCATCAGTCTCAGGTCTTAGAACAATGCATACATTCTCAGTTACAATTTGAATAAATGTGTCTGATAGCGTCTTGCCTTGTAATGAACGATACAGAACAAAACCTAGTATGATGACAATTATTTGCCAAAGATTATGTGTAAAGAAAATGCTCCTCAGGAAATCTTAACCAGCAAAAATAATCCATCTGCAGTTAAGATTCCTCCCAAGCAAAATGGAACAAAAACTTTATAAAATTAATACTACTTCCATATCTGGCCATCTACATGAACAAAGAAGCACAATATATATATATCAACCAATTTTACACCAGTTTTACAGTGATAATAACAAAGATGACATTTGGGGACTGTTATAATTCAGTTCATATCTGATGAGAAAGGGAAAAAGAAATTACTTTCAGAAAACACCAAGAAACTTTTGAACTATCCAGGAAATTTAACATTTGCCAGCTGTGTAACAGCATTTGTCTTCTCTTGTATATTCAACTTTGCCACCTTCAGACCATCAGTGCCTGTGCGAGTGGGGAACGCAAGGCTTTGCAATAAAATTAGTCCATTTCCCTTAGCTGCTGTCCATCTTTTCTGAATGTGCTCCAGAGTGTGTTTTCATTCCCTTGCCGACTATGTCAAGCCCAGGAGCAGCAGCAGGAGCAGTGCAAGTAGTCTTTCCCTGGTCTCTAACACTGAAGATAGGCGCTGATCAAGCAGAGTAACCAGCAAATATACTTCATATCTTTATAACTGCCTTTATGAGTTGCCATCATATTTCTAAATTTAAAATTTATAAGAGACTATAACCAGACTTCCTGAGACTCTCTACTTCCAGTAGAGGACTCTGTTTACTTCTTTTTTTGGATTTTGGTTTTGGTTTTTGTTTGTTTGTTTGTTTACTTATCTTTGTTTACACCTACATTCCATTACTTGATTTGTGAATGATAGTAAGAGTTAGTTGGTTGGTTTGTTTTTTTCCGAGAGTTAGATTAGTCAGCATGTGTCAGCCTGGTGGAGGGGGTCTGTCCCTATCTCCAGGTCCTTGTCCCCAGGGAGATGCCAAGGCCTGGGACTGGGGCTGCTCCAGTGCCCCTGGCCGGGGGTGGAACAGGCTGTCACTCCCAAGCCCTGCCATCTCCATCCAAGGACGCCTGTCATCTGGCCCCTAGAAGCTTCTAGCCTCCCTGGTGCACTGACAGTGTCACAGGTGCTTTTGTCAACAAAGTTCTCTAAGGCGGATGTTTTTCTTCACATTTAAAAACTATTGGCAAAAACCATTCCTCAGTCAAAAAAAAAAAAAAAACACCACTTTTCAAATTTGCAGTCAGTACATTCCTTATGCGATATTTTAAGCATTAGATAAAGCCCCTGAAAATTCTCATGCTAGAAGAGGCAGAAGCAGATCTGTGTTCACTATCCATTGCAGAGGAGTAAAGCTCTGTCTGCAGCCTATCATTTAGGTCTCTAAGGACATGGTTTTTTTTTTTTTTCTTTTCGTATAGTTTTGTCTTGTTTTTCTCTTGGTACACTCTTCAGGATTAAAGGATGAAAGTTTTTATTATATTTATGATTCAATATTAAAGTATTCTAAGGTTGCTGATCTTTCTATTTCCTTAGCTGGCCCTTATTTCCTTCCTATTTCCTTAGCTAGTTCTCAGTATTGCTGTTACATGATATTTTCATAGCATGCCTATGATGTTTGCAAGGAAAGGTCCAGTTCCGTCTGTAACACTAGGAAAGGTGCAAGAGTAGAAACCTGCCTGGAATTTGGTAAAGTGCTTGCAGTCCCAGAAGCAGATATAGCAATCATTCTCCAATCCTAAGGGAGGTGGAGAGATTAAATGAGATTTTATTCTCTCCCAAACTGTTCTCTCAAGAAATACATTTTAGATCAATAGATTGCATCTAAAAGTGTTCAAACAGAAAATGCAACAATTCTCTATATATCTAACTGCCATGTCAGTTACACTTTGCTTTATTTGAATTGAAGACAAAAATACAGTGGGGGACTTCATAAACTAAGGCTGTTTCTTCCTCAGAAATCTCTCCTGTGATGAGGTTTTTCTGTGTTTTTTTTGTCTTCAACATGAAATGGCAATGGCTGGTAACACAGTGTAGATCCTTTCACTTGAATGAATTTCCCAAGTCTAGACTTTAATCCAGTTTTAAGCAGCTCTGATTAAAAGTTATTTTCATTGTGAAATGGATTAAGCACCTGTAAATATAACTGCATCAGTGAAAGAACATACAAGTGTGTTTATTTGTGCAATCCTTTGCCTTTGCTTATTCTTCTGTGCTTTAAAAGGAATTCTCCATTTTCAAAGTGGACATCTTTATGGTAAATATCTGGTTTACTTTGCTCTTTTGAAAAGAATAAAAAAAGAATACTGCTTTAAATTAGGAAAATCAAACAAAGCTTTTCCTGCTGTTTAACAGAACTTTACATTCCTATACAATCATGGTTCTAGATATTTCCTTATAATCCTCTGTTTTAGTGAATAGATTAGATTTGTTTCAGGTGTGATACTATCTCCAACAGATTCTCAATAATCCTGACAATATATATGAACTATTGTATTTTCTGATTCTGAAAGAAATTGATGTAAAATACCATACTTTTTTTTTAAAGTACTCAAATTTTTTTCTTCTAACCTCAGATTTGTGTAGTGCAGTACATTCTCCAAGTGTTTCAAAACGCTCTAGTAAAACAGCAGTTGCAATGTACGCTGGGCTATTAGAAATAGTACAGTATATTAAAAAAATGTAGTAGCATGTATCTTCAAATTATTTTTTGTAATTGATGCCGTGACAAATGATTAAGTAAAAAGCTATAAATTTCTGATGTAAAAGCTTCATTTGTGAACTATCATGAAAAAGGGTAAAATAATTATTGGAAAAACATTTTTTTTCTAATCGTGATAGGTTAACATTATCCAATACTATTGTTAAAAATTTAAATATAAATTAATTACAAACCCTTTCCATTTTGTATTCAACATGCTGATTTATTTATTTTGAGACACCATCGTCTTGTACAGCTAATATCCCATTAATTCAGGAAACTAAGAGTCAGTGCAATGTAATATGAAGCACTTGTAGTAGAAATGAATTTGGCTTGTGCAACAGTTTTAAAATACTGTTTCTTTACATGGGTTTTGAATATTCATCATTCTTGTAAATTCTTTATTTCTACTTTTCTTGAAGTAGAATCTTCTTTATTGCTGACAGTTTTTCTATGATAAAGATTTTGCAAGTGGATTTTTTAATCTGGACTGCTGAAAAAAAAATAACCAAATATACCTAAAATCAATATATTTTAATAAATTTTGAAACATCCATTTCTGGAGTTCTTTCTTTTCAAAGAAGAGCAGATGTAAAATGGCATTAAAAAAAGTTAAATATAGTTGCTTAGTCTGTGACTTTTTGATATGGGGTGAAGAGAGGGTGATACATATTTACCATCCATGTGTTTCTCTTAGGATGTATTTTTCTTTAAAGATATGAAGACTTATAATATCTTGCTTCTCATAGGATGACCTCAAAGTGTAGGAATTTATTACTGGTTTGTAATATGTGAGATACACATTACCAGCAAAACAAACATTGAGATACATGGAACCATACAAGAGGTGAAAGACCCACAGATATATTTCATTTGAAAGTGGTTTAATCTGGCTTCACAGGAATTTAATCCCCCTGTCTCGACTTTAGGAATGTCAAAACTTCCACAAACCTTTGTTAGGGGCTATCTACTGTATTCACCAAGTACAGCATTAGGTTGCCTGTCAAAATCTAATGTACTTTTTTTTTTCTTCTTGATTCATTTTCAATTAATAATACATCTAACAGCTGTTGCCAAATGACAGCACCAATGTTGTGGTCTTTTAATTTTTTCTTCTTTGCATTCTGAAGATCCTTTTTTTCTGATGGGAATCCTCAGGGTGAATTTCAAGGCCTCAAAATTAAAAATGATTCATGTAGCTGCTGACATATATTCCTAGGCAGAAGGAGAATAACAAATCAAAAGCAAATGTCCTCTCCATTTGCTCCTAAGTCAGCCATTTTACTTAAAAGATCCTAAATTATTAGTGAAAATTTCATTGTTAATAGGGCTGTACTACGTGGTAAAACACAAAAGGCAATAGGTAAAAAAATAGCCATGGTTTTGAATTCATGTCAGGTTTAGGATTTTTTAATCTACTTTACATTTTTTTCTTCATTATTATCTATCTTTTATTGATTCCTAGGCATTTTGCACCATTTATTTTATGACAAATAACATCTCCTTGTAGAGCATGAATTGAAATACTCATTGGTGCAAATATAGAGAGGAATTTTTTTTTTTTTAATTTCTGGACGTAAGACTTAGAAGTATATCCAAACATATGCCTTTTTCAGTACTTGTAACTTCTGTGGTATTTTTAAAACCCAGCCAATGATGTTGGCTGTGCTGCAACCTGCCATTGGCTCAAAAGAATATCAGAGTACCTGTCTCCAAGAGTGCCATGGTTATCTCAATTCACTTTATATCTGGGGCTTTCTCCAGGACTCACTCAATTTACATGCGCATAAGGACAATCCAGCATATTCTAACCTGTCAGTGTCCCCTGACCACATCAATACTTCCTGTCCTCAGGAGCAAGCAGGGTCTGAGGGCAGAGACTTGTGAAGGGACCAACCAGCCTTTGAAATGGTGTTCCCTGCAGCAGTGGGCTTTTGTGGACATTCTCTGCTCGCAGACCCTGCCTGGTACATGCTAAACAGAAAAGCGGAAAAAGGCTTTGATTACATTTTTCTTTTTGTCTAGTCCAAGTGGAAAGAGACAGGACATGTTCAGGTCATCAATCTTAAAGGTCTCTCAGCCTACATGCTTCTAACATTCCATGTAAGCATTTGTTTGTGCTGGCCAGTTACTTATAACATGGACACTGAAACATCCATACGTCAAATGGCAAGGGAATGTGTCTGAGGACCACTGGTCCTCATATCCATGGTTAAAAAGGGTCTCTTCTCTGATGATAATCATCATAGTGCCTGTGCAACACTGTAATGTCATCTGGTTCCATAGGAAGTGTTTCTGATTTCCAGTATATATCAGTTTCATAGAGATTTAATTTCACAGCAAGATAGATGAGATAGATAGATAGATAGATAGATAGATAGATAGATAGATAGATAGATAGATAATGATACTGTTTTGAGAGAATGGCATAGTAGACCGTAGTATAATCCAAAATATAATATGATGGCATTGCTCCTTTTTCATTGCCCATTGATGGCCTGCTTCAGTGACTTAACTGTAACAGAAGTCAGTGGTAGAAAAATTGACTAAACTCTGTTCATTTCAAAGAGATTTTACTTTGTTTTTCAGTGAAATTTGTATTAAGCTTCTGAAATCTTACCTTTCAATACTGAATCAGAAATTGTTAAGACAAAAATTCAGGATCTAACTGTACTTTATTGTCTTTATATGTGTTTTGGTTTTATTACAGTGTCCTTTCTGCCATTAGAAATACCAACAGATAGAAACAAGTCAAGACTATTTGAAGAAGAAAGATATTTTTAAAAGCCTTCATTTTTTTCAATCTCTGTTAATATTACATAATATCATATTTTAAGAGATATTATGAAACTTTTTTAATCCTTATAATTTTAACTGAAAATAACTTTTTTTTTTGCTAAGGAAAATTTTAATAATTATCTTACAAGAAATGGTGAAAAAATAGTTTTTTTCTGACTCAAAATGGAATTGTTAGTGGTGTGTTTAGTAGGCATCATTAGACACACAAACACACACACACACACACACATTCACTCTGTTGAGAAGGCATGAACTGTTTATTACAAAATCTGACTCCACTTTTATAGTATTTCTACAAAGGCCAGGGACTGGGGGAGAAGGTTGACACCTCTCCCTATCCCATTGGTTAAGACAACTGTCCATCAACTGTCCATATCTCTAAGAACAAGAATGTAAACTACTTTGAATTAACAAAAACATTGCTTCTATTTACAACACGCATGTGTGAGAAAAAACTTAAGAACTATGAACTGTGAGACACACAGAAGGCTGAAAAACCAGGGTGANTTCAATCTCTGTTAATATTACATAATATCATATTTTAAGAGATATTATGAAACTTTTTTAATAGGTATAAATTTTCACTTATGAAATAATTAAATGAAGTTTGTCTGATCCAACATCAAAGCTCTGATTTACATGAATTTCTGATATTGGCAGTCAGAATGTTTTTTAGATAGTTTGGTGTAAGACGCTAAGTGGAAGTGATTCCTGTCTAGCAGAAAAGTGAGAAGGAAAAATTTTTCCACTCAACCACCTGCTTTCCTGCCCAACAAAACACACAAAAGCACCCCTGTGCATTAGAAAGCGGATTTATCTTTGAAAAATGATTTTCACCGAAAACCTTCAGACAGACTCATTGTTTGTCTTTTGAATGTATTTCTTATGTTACTTGTCAGTATAGACAATCCATTCTCATATATATATTTTAGTTTATGTTCCATGATTCAGTAACTGTTGTTGAAGTAATACGTAATAAGCTAATTTTGCTATCCTGGTTGTTGGAAATGTGGGTGTAATGCCAAGAACATATCATAAGAAGTAACATGTTTAAAGTTAGAAATTGCTAGTGGCAGGTGGTAGGTTAGACTGCTGTTAACTCTGAATTAATTATGTAAGGCACAAATTCTGCTATCTGGAAAAAAGGATCAGCTTTCAGATGTTTAGGGGTTTTGTACTGTATTCTAAAAAGAGCTGATAGCAATACCTACAGCTAAGGTTAAGTAACAGTTCCACCATGAGGCATATAGTCTTTGATACATTTTATTATTTAAGCTGAAATGGTCTATTATATAACTGTTATGTCTGGTGATTGTGTTATTTCAGCAAAAGCTCTATAAGCTTACTATTGAGAAGATCTACAAAAGGCTATTCTTGGAGGCCTTAATGGATAACATGACTGAGAAACTGCAGTAGGTCAGCTCTAGAAATCAGAGATAAATCTGAAAAATTGACAAACTCTACGCAGTACAAACTTGCTCAAGTTGCAAGATGCTCAAAATGGCTTTTCTGCCACTGTTATAGAAAAAGAAAAAACAACACCAAAATTCAAATGGGAAAGACACTGGTATATGATTATAGAATTATTTAGAATCATTTAGAATCATACATTTCTTTAGGTTGAAAAAATCTCTAAGAACACCTAGTCCAGCCACTAACATAACACTGTGAAGTCCACTGACGCAGTTCGTCACACACTCACACTTTGATCAGAAGGCATGAACTAAAAACTACGTTTATTTAAAAGTCTGATGCCATTATATAGTATTTCTACAAAGGCCAGGGATTGGCGGAGAAGGTTGACACCTCTCCCCATCCCATTGGTCAAGACAACTGTCCATCAGCTGTCCATATCTCTAAGAACAGGAATGAAAATTTTCCTTGAAACTACAATAACATTGGCCAGTGTTTACAGACCAGAGCGTGAGAAAGAACCCAGAACATGAAAATGTGAAACAGAAGAGAAGGCTGAAAAAATCAGGGTGACAGTCCACCACTAAACCATGTCCCTAAGTGACACATCTACATTTATTCTGGTGACTTAACCACTTCTCTTAGCAGCCTGTTCTCAAGACTGAAAATCCTTTCCATAAAGAAATTCCTTATATCCAACCTAAACCCCTGCAAGATACAACTTGAGGCCATTTTCTCTTGTTTGTCACTGGTTGTCTTGGAGAATAGACCAAAACCCACCTGGTTCCAACTTCCTTTCAGGTAGTTGTAGAGGGCAATAAGTTCTCTCCTCAGCCAACTTTTCTCCACGCTGAACAACCTCAGTTCCCTCAACTGCTTCTCATAATACCTCTAGTCTCTTCACCAGCTTTACTGTCCTCTGGATACACTGCAGTAACTCAGTCTTTCTTGTAGTGAGGGAGTCAGAACTGAACACAAGATTCAAAGTGCCAAATACAGAGGGAAAATTGCTGCCCTCATTCTGCTGGCCACACTATTGCTGATACAGGCCAGGATGCCTTTATCCTTCTTGGCCACCTGGGCACAGCTGTCTCAAGTTCAGCTTGCTTATTATTCTCACAGCTATGGTCCTCCAGCTCAAGGCATTTAGATGCTCTTGGTTGTCATCTACGTTGAAGACAGAGGCAAAGATTGCATTAGACACCTCTGCCTTGTCTATGTCCCTATTTATGAGGTGCCCATCCTCATCCTGTTATTTCTACACTGCCTTTCAACATTAATATATTTGAAAAATTCTTCTTATTGTCCCCCACATTTGTGGCCAGCTTTATGTCCCATTTGAGCTTTGGCTGTATCTCTGGATTCTTCCTACACTTGACCTTACTTTCACTGGACAAACACCTTCCTTTTCCATCTAATTTCCAAGAGATGATTCCTGTTCAGCCAAGCCAGCCTTCTGCCTCACCTGCTTGACTTCTGACATTTTTTGACTTCAGACATTAGCCTGATCCTGTGTCCTTAGAAGGTGATGTTTAAAAAGTAACCAGCGTTGATGAACTCCAGCAGCTCCAAAAACTTTCTCCCAGGGGCATTACTCACAAGTTCCCCGATCAGCCTGAAGTCGGTTCTCCTCATGTTCAGAGTTGAACTTTTGCTGGCACTTTTCCTCCTGTCAGCAAAGATTTTAAATTTGTTCACTTTGTGGTCATTGTGGCCAAGATGGTTGCCAACCACCATTTCCCTGTTGACAAGCAGTAGGTCGAGAAGGGCACCTTTCCAAATTGGCTCCCTTAAGACCTGTTCCATAAAAGTAGTCATCTATGTTTTTAAGAATCTTCTGGTCTGGGTTGCACCAGTTGTGTGATGATCCCAGTTGATTTCAAGTCCAGCATAAGGGCAAGGATGGTTGACTTGGAAGTGTCCCTTAGTTCCTCAAAGGTTAATTTGTCAGTGTCATTGTTCTGGCTAGGAATTCTATAGCTGAGTCCCACAAAGAGATCCAAATTATTTGTCTCTCCCTTGCTTCTTATCTAGAGGTTCTCAACTGTGCCAGTGCCAACTGTGAGCTCCCTATACTCTAACCCTTCTATTACATACAATGCTAGCCCTCCACCTCTCCTGCCCTATCTATCTCTCTTCTAAAGAGCCTGTAACCATCGAACAGGGCACTCCTGTCACTGGACTAGCTCCCACAGGTTTCACTTACATCAGTGATATCAAATCTCTGGGACTGGGCCAAAGCTTTGAGATCATCTTGTTTGTTCATGCTGTGTGCGTTAGTGTAAGAACATTTCAGGTGCGGTACTTTGTAGACAACAACTTGATCAGCAGATTGAGATATCCTATTAGTGCTCATTCATTCAAGATTTAGCACACCATCCTGTTGCTCATCACTGGCAAGCCTGATATTTTCCCCTTCCAAGCTCTGTCAAAGAGCTCTGCTACTCCTGTGCTAGAACTCTTTTCCTCCTCTGAGAGAGTCACATACTGTCAGTGGAACGGTGTTGAATAGAACATCCCATGGTCAAAAACCCACTAATTTTTCTGCCTAGACCATCCTCAGAGCCACACATTGATCTGATGGATTTGCCTATTCCTATCAATATTATTCCTTGCTAAAGGATGTCAGTGCTCCTGATTCTTCAACCAATTATCTCAGAACCCTGAATTCTCTTTTGATTTCTCTCAGACTACTGTTATTTTGATGCTGCTGGCTTGAACAGCCAATAACAGATAGTAATCAGAGGGTCTTACTAGAGACTGTGCAGTACAATATAATGTGATCCTAAAACCTACTATGAAGTTTCTATCTAGAACTATTCTCTCAAATGAGATTGTGTGTTAACGTTTATACTCAGCATGATAGAATAAATCAACAAATATATTAAACAATAGCTCTGATTATCAGTGGTACACAATCATGGTTCATGACTTTGATAATCCAGACCTATTTGAACTGGTAAATGTAGATTTTTTTGTTCTGTTATCCCTTGTGTGTATTAATTTCTGCAACTCCAAGATAAAGCTCTGATCTTGTAAACAGTTGCATGCATGCTTAGTTTTAATATTAGCCTGTGTTTACTACGTTGGCTAACGTCCTAATGTATATGAAATGGATTAAGATAATGTAAATGGATTTTTTAACTGTTTCAATCCATAGTCTCACACATGTGAACCCCTACACTTCATGTAGCCTTGCTATCTTTCTAGCGAAAGGTGATTTTTTTTTTAAATTAGACTTAGTAATGGCTTCCCTCTTAGCTACTAAGAGGAGATAAAACACTATGCATTGATTTTATAAAATAAAGAAACTGTGAGGTACAAAAGCATGCACAAGCTCTTTCAAAAGGGTGGAATATCAGATATTGCCAGTAACAAGATGACCACGTTTAAGAATAAAATGGTGTTTGGCAAATAGGAAGATAAAAAAAACATAAAACACTTTTTGAGAAAGTTATGAAGCTATGATTTTCAAAATTGCAAGAGCTAAAACTATCCTTAATGAGATATTGAAGAAAAATAAGAATCATCTTGGGGATAGATATGAACTGTGTGTCTTTCAGGAGTCTGCATTAAAAAAAAGGGAAATTGTAGAAACCATGAAAGAAATTACTGTAATAATCTAGGCAAGACAAAATGAAATAAAGAGTGAAGACCTTAGCTGAAGTAGAATTGAAGTATTTCGTTATAATGTCTATGATTTTTACATCTGTGAGGACCTTAGGATTATATTTATATAAGCAATATCTTTCTTTGAAATTAATGTTCTCTGTTTTTGAAACGATGTGCCCTCACAAAATTCTTTCCTATCAGAACTGTTAGAAAAGGAATGTATCACTGGTACCAAAAATGTTCTTGTTCCTGTTTCTGGGTTTCCTCACTCAGAGACGTAAAGTGGACTGTGAATCATACTAAATGTTCTGATATCTTATTTCCTGACATATTCTTATTCTCTGATGACAGGAAGTATATTTAATATATAGCCAAAATCCAGATACTCAATTTGTATTCTTACTGTGTGAGAGGACACTGTTATGCTGTTTGTGTAACATGGGTAGGCACATGTAAGCATCCATTATTTTATAGCAGACACTTACCTTATGGGTTACTGTTGACAATCCCAGTACAGGTTTAGTTAAACAGGCTATATAAATAGCCCCCTTTTCTGTTATTAATAATTCAAAGGTTATGTCTTCAGAAATGGTCTTAGTTGGACATGACATTCTTCTCCTTGGGAATGAACAATTGCATACTATTTTGCATCTTAGAAGGTAAGGAAAAGTTTCAGTATGGTTGGAACATACAGTAGATTACATCAATTATACCCAGGTAGTGATTTTGCCTGACATTTTAAGAACACGCTGATTACTGATTTCTTGGAAAATGTGTTAGAACATCATCATTCTCACCCACTTACTGTGGGTCTTTTTTTGTGTCAAGTGCAAAATGGTCTAATTTTTTTTGTATTAAAAAAGACTTGACTTATTTCCATTTTCACATGGACAAATAAGAAAAAAGCTTATAGTACTAATAAAGCCAATAGAGTCATGCTAATATATCCTAAGCATGATCTGACTATTCTGTTTTTATATTGTCTCAATTATTCATAATCTATATGCTCCAGTAAAACCTCATGCCAGCAATTGGATTTCTTTGTTGGGAGCTGTAATGATAGGACAAGGGGTAATCGGTACAAACTGAAAGACGGGAAATTTAGCTTAGATATTAGGAAGGAAATTTGTCACTGTAAGGGTGATAAGACACTTGAACAGGCTGGCCAGGAAGGTTATGGCTGCCCCTTCCCTGGCAGTGTTAAAAGCCAGACTGGATCAGGCCTTGAGCAACCTGGTCTAGTGGGAGGTGTCCCTGCCCAGACCAGGGGGTTTGGACTACATGCTCTTTAAGGTCCTTTCCAATGCCTTAACATTCTATGATTCTATAATTCAGGGGGGCTTGTAGTTCAATATGAAGATACATGTACCTCTAGCCACCCACTTTGTTGATTCTTATTTCACTGATGTAGGGAAAATAAATATTGTTGTGTTTCCACTTTTGCTAAATTATCTAATAGAGAACACATTTGGAATTGATACCGTTAACATAATTGTAATGGGTTAAAATTCAAAACCGGGCAGAAACACCAAAAATGTAGTGGTTATCACGTTCACCGAATTTGTTTTGTGAACCGTAGTGTAGGGATCTAACTTTCATTTTTTTAGTGGAATAGAATTTAAAAAAGGCAAGGCAGAGCAGGCTCAACTTAAGAATAGTAACAGTTAGATTTATTAACATACACTAAAGGGTAAACAAAAAAACAACCACAAAACCCTTTGAAAGACAACCCCCCTCCTCCCTAGCAACAATCTACTTTTCCACGAAAACAGTGCAAAGAGACAAAACATCAGAACTCAAGTCAGTAGCACTTAATAAATTAGTCTTTCATTCAGTCTTTTGAGAGAGACAAGTCCCTCCTGATTCTTCTGGTAACTTTCCACAAGAGACACAGTCTGTTTGTGGCTTCCAGCTCCACTAATGCAGCCCGCCCGACACTGCATCTGTGAGCTTCCCAAATGCAGCCTTTCATATGGCCACATAGGGGCTGTGGATTTAAAACACGGGGTTTCACCTTTAAAGGATGCACAGCTTCACAATAAAGGACTTCTTATTCTTCACTGGTGACAAGGCTCCAAGACATCTCAATAGGATCACTGCATCAATTTCTACTTCAACATCCATTTCAGAAAACTTCAAATATTATAGTTTCTAACTCAAATGTCCTCTCAGTAAAAATCAGACACCCTTGCTGGAATCTTGAAAAAACATCTCCCCGTTTTTTAATCCACGAACTAAAGGAAAATTATAGTCTGTTACCATGAATTAAGAAGATTTAAAGCCCTAAACTAGGGCAACTTGTCATCTTTCCCACTTAAGAAGTCATCTTTTCTTTACTGACTTTGATATCTTCATATTATCCCTTTGCATACCTCCGATTTAGCCTTTCTTCTCTCTTTGAGAAGAGGTAGAGTTTGAAACAGTCTCAGTCGGTGTTAAGAAAGAGTTAATGTTCAGGAACTTGCCCGGGCATGCACACGCCACGTGGTCTCAGCCGCAGCCGCGCCATCTCTGAAATCCTCAGATCCATAAGCTGCAAAAAAAGCTCAGAAACGACGGCCTGGGTCTTCCGTCCTTTTTTACTTTTTGGTCTTACGGGGTGTATTTTTAGCCCAGCCTGGGCTCGGTGCTGCCCTCCGGGGACCTGGGGGCTGGAGGAGGAGGCCGGGGCCATCTCTCCGTCTCTGCGGCATCTGCCGAGCTCAGATGCCCTAGATTGCCTGGCTCTCCGGAGGGCTGGCCCTGATCTCAGCCCCTCGGCCCGACCGCAGCTCCCGAGGACTCCCGGGGCCGGCGGGGGCCTGGGCCCGGACCCCTCCCGGCCCGGCCGTGATGTTACCTCATGGCGGGGGGGTCCGTGGAAAGAGGGCGAATCTCCCAAGATTCCTGTATTTAAGCGGTGTCCCAAGGGGTGTACACTTTTTACCTGATTGGCCAATTTGGCTGTCAGTTCCAAAACGGATCACCAGTAGGTTTTTCTACCATTTATGCCAAACCAATACAATAATGAAAATCTTCTGCTCTGCGATGGAGCAGTGATTTTGGCTGCTATAACTGCATGTTGATGAAGAAATCTCTTTATTTTGGGATGTGCATCCCAGGCAGTAGGAGTGGGATGTCATACTGACAAAACTCTAGCTTATGTGTTAAATGGTAAGTATTACAGCAATGCAAGCTGGAGCTGAATCAAACTTTTTTTCTCAGCTGTGAAGTCATGATTTTGTGCTGTGATAGTTGTTGGCTTGACTGCTTTGTCAATAGCAATAAAGTATTTTTTGTTCTTTCTTTCATTTAGCTACACTTTTGCTTAATTTTGAAAAATATCTCGTACAATTAATTCTAAAAGAATGTATTAAATACTTTTTACAATTGAAAAGTTCATGTGTCTCTGATTAGCTCCTCCTGATTATATCAGCCATGAGCGTAACCACCAATGAAACTGCAGGACATTGCAGTTGAACCTGAAAAAAAATTGGTACTTCCAATGTTGATAACTTTGCATTAAGGGCATTATTTATTTTTTTTGATTGCAGGATTAGTTGGGAAAAGGATGGAAGAAATTAATGTCAAACTGATTTTTTTTTCAACACCATTCTTCAGTGGAAACAAACCATTCAAATGTTTTTGTTCAATCATTTGCTCAGAGCCTGTGACAGCAAATACTCAACTAGTTTTGGTGCATTCATGATAAAATTGAGAAATTGAGGACTGGAATTACAAAGCTGCCAATAGAAAGATGATGATTTCATTGTCTATTTTATCTAATAGGCAATTAGGTAGGAGATAGAGTTTCATATTTTCCTTTGCTTAGGGTGTTAGAACCTATGCTTTGAACATGAAGAAAATCATAAAATGACCAGATCGTCATTGTTTAGCTGCACTTTCAGGTTAAAAAATGGAAGTGGCAATGATTGTTTTCACCAGAAATTAAGGAAAATATTCTACAGTGCAATAATATTGTTTTGATACCTTTAGAAAGAATTTTTAACTCCATTTTGAAATTTGTTTATCTAAAAGTTTGTTTACTAAAGTTTATTTGCTATTTAAATTGATTTACCAGTTTCCCATACAGACTAGAACAGTTTTAACAGCGAACAATGCCCTGTAATTGGTGACTGAAATATACCTACAAGATGGGAAGTCCCAAGTCAGATTCCCTTTTCACTTTCTATTCATGAAATATTTTATATCAAAGGGTAAAGGTGGGGTTGTTTTTTCTCCATTAACAAGCTCTTCTCTGAAAAGGACATTTGTGGCATTTATAAACAACTCTCCTGATTCTAGAACCTTTTGTTATTATTACAGTGGGTATATGCCGTATTTTCTATATTCAGAAAGAGTAACCAAACATCTAATATTAATTAAATTGATACTATTTACAATTAAAATGAACTGTTTAATGAAATTTTTTTAAATTATTGAAACAACACTGAGAAGTGAGTTGTTAATAACTAATTTGACAGAACCATAATCAGATAACAAATGGGAAAACTTTTTTTTTAATGCAATTTTTTAAAAGCAATGTATTGTGACAAGGGACTGCAAACTTATTTATCATTTTAAAGCCTTCCCTCAGAAAAAGATCTGGTCCTTGTTTGGTAACTACATTTGCTTTGTATACTTAATAGAATTGTTTTCCAATGAGTAACACCTTAAACATTTCAAAGTACAGTCCCTTGAAAATATATCTCTAAAGAAAACATTTCTTCTGCAAATATCACTTTCTCAGGTATTTGTGAAAGTGGGGTCATGAAAGCTACTGAAGGAAAAATAGACTGGGCAGTTGAAGGAAGAAGAGAGGGATGCAGACAAGAGTGGGAGCAGTGACTGTCCACTTGTGGACACTGAAATTGTAAGGGATCAGCTGCATCAAATGAACATTGACAAGTCTATGTGTTCATAGTAAACCTTTCTGTACAGTCCTTCTCAGCATCTCTCTGGAGAAGTTTCCCAGCTGTGGGACGAGTGAGTTTGCAGTGCACTGGGGGAAGAACGAGCTGAAGGGCAGAGCTCAAAGGGATGTGGTAAATGGGGTTACATCTGCCTGGTGATTTATTGATGGTTACCAATGATGTTCCTCTGATGCAGTTCTAGGGCCAATCCTATTTGACCTGTTTATCAATGATCTGTAATGAATGCACCTTTAGCAAGTTAGCTGATGATGCCAAAGTGAGAGGTGCTGTTGACTCTCTTGAGGGACAGGAGGCATTATGGTGTCATCTAGATAGACTGGTGCTTTTGGCTTTGGTGGTTAATGGGATGAAATTTGACAAGCCCAAATGTCAGTTTCTGCATCTAGGATGGAGTAATGTTTGACACAGGTATAAACTGTGAGAAGATTTTCTGGAAAACAGTCCTGTATAAAGGTGCCTGTGGGTGCTGGTCAGCAGCAGCTCAATATGAGTCAGCATTGTGTGCCCTGGGAGTCCAGAGTAGACTGATCCTGCATCCTGGTGTGCATCAGAAAGGGCATCCCCAGTCAGTCAAAGCAGTGGCTATCCCACTTCATTCAGTGTTGGTGTGGCCTCACCTTGAGTACTGTATGAAATTCTGGGCTCCACCATTTAAGAAGGATGTGAAGGTCTTTCAGTGTACCCAGAGGCAGGCAGCGAAGTTGGTGATAGAGCTGGAAGGAGTATCCTGTGAGGAGCAGCTGAGGAGTTTGATTTTGTCTAGTATGCAGAGAAGGAGGGTGAGGAGTGACCTCCATTGCTCTCTCCAGCTTCCTGAGGAGGTGAAGGAGAGAGGTAGGTGCTGAGCTTTTCTCCTTGGTAATCATGACAGGATGTGTGTTAATGGTTCAAAACTGGCCAAGGAAAGGTTTAGACTGGGAGAGGTGGTCAATGCCCCAAACCTGTCAGTATTGAAGACACATTTAGATCATGACCTTAAAACCATGTTTTAATTTAGTTGACCCTGAACAGGTCAGGCAGTTAGACTGGATGATCATTACAAGTCCCTTCCAACTGAAATAGTCTATTCTATTCTCTTCTATTCTCTACTCCTTCTGAATTTGTGAAAATGTTGAACTCCTATGTCTATGTAAGTCCTACTGCTACAGGCCTTGCTAAAATGTCTGTCCCCACTCTTCTTCTAGGCCTCCATCAAGAAAGTCCACAGTAAAGTCTCCCTGGAGCCTTCTCCAGGCTGAACAATCTCGACACTCTCAGCCTGCCTGCACAGGAGAGGTGCTTCAGCCCTCTGATAGTTTTTATGGTCTTCTTTTACACCCACTCCAAAACTTCCACATCTTGTACTGAGACCTCTACAGCTGGATGCAGTGCTCCATAAAAAATCATAACCATCATAAATTAATAATTTACTAGTAAATAAATCATCATAAACAAGTCTTTATAATACAGTCAAAAACTGATATATTAAGTTTGCAGTATTTCTTAGCTTCCGTCATTAATCCGTTTTTTGAACTGCAGAATGTGAGAAATCCTAGGAGTTTGCTTCATGAAAGATATACTGCTTCAAGTTATGAATTTAGTGGTCCCTAGAATCAAAACATTTTTAAGAAAACACAGTTTTGAAATTTCAGTTCCAAATAATAATATTGTACTGCACTAATTCATGTAACTAGAAAAATGTGGATAGAAGGAGAGAGTACACTTTATTTATATTTTGAATTCAATATCCTTTCACACTCTGATTTTCACCTCCAGCCAAATTAATTTCTTTCTGATTAACTGGTGCTATCTTTTGCATTGATTATTGACAGTGAAGACTTAAATACATGTGAACTAAATAAGCAAATCAATTCAACAAAATTAATAACTTTTTGCTGTGTTTAAGTACTATATGACTCTGCTCTGTTTATTGTAATTTTGTGCTGTATTTTTATTCTCAACTTCTTCTATAGTAGCTTCTGCTGCTTCTGGAAAACAAAGTTCCTGGGTTATCATTTTGCAAGTCGTAGCTATCCAAGGGAAAGAGTTAGATCACATCTTCTCTACAGATTGTCTTCTGTTTCTCGTATTCCAGTCTTCTAGTCTTCCAGTGTTCTTTATTTGACCACTTGTGGCATTTAAACCTTCAGTTATTGTCTCTTTGTGGGTATGTATATGTTCCTTTATCTTGTAGCTTGTTAATATTTTTTACATTACTATAAAACATCCCGGAGTTTTTGATTCCTGAGTGAGTGGAATTGAAAATCTAAGACTTGCCTTTGGCAAAAGTTGCCAGAATCTCTTAGAAGTGAACTTATCTCACATACCTAAGCCTGTATTTTATTAGATATATTTGATTTTATTTTACTTGAACTATGAATGCATGAATAATGCAATCTTGACTGACTGAGAAGATGTAAAATAGAAAAACCTATTGAATAAAGCAATCTTAAGTAATCAAGATATTATAAAAGCCTTCTGGGTTAGTGGTCCATATAGCACAGCATCCTGCCTCAGACAGTAGGGATGACAGTGTCAGTAGGGTAACTTGGGCACTTTTTGCTCCTAGAGTACTTTCCCAGCATCTACAACTGTTGCATTAGAGTTGTAAAGGTTTGTCTCATTGCCCTAGTCTTTCCAATATCTTTTTATTAATCTATTGTCTGTAACTTTGGTAATTTCTGAGCTTGCTACTACTCTTCTGTGATAACAAGTTCAAGAAGTTCACTACCTGCATTTTAAAGAATTTCTACCTCTTTCAAACCAGCCTCTCTTAGGAGTTTCATTTGTTGTCTTCAATTATAATGTTGTTGAATTTTCTGAACAACAGTTTATTTTATCTTCCATTTTATTACCCAGTAGAACTTAGTGTTTTCTTCTGAATTGCAGATTTCAATGAATACGCCTTTGTCTTTGATAGAAATACTGACTAATAATACAACAAAGAAAAAAAAGAAAAAAAAAAAGATGTAACAATCCTTGGTTTTTTGAAGCAAAATGCATTAGCTACCTCATTAACAAACCTTGAACGTATCTTCCTGCAGTTCTTAGTCAATAGATCAAAGAATCTGAGCCTCTCTACTTCCTCCTTGTAAAGTACTTACACTGAACAATCAATCTACTGGTTCATTTCTGTTCCTGACTTAACTCTGCTTGGACTGTAAGATGTGTGTTTTTATAGTTGAAGGCCAGAACTTCTTCAGTACTCAAAATATGGGCACATTAAGATTTAATGAGTGGCACAATGTCATCCTCTCTTCTATTCGTAATACCTATCTAAATGTGTTGAACATTTCATTCTCTTTTTCAGCTGCCATTATTCCTGTCATCTAAAACCACCAATGTTAACTAAAACCTTTGTTTTCCTTAGTTTTAACCACAAGTATGCATAGGCAGATGTTAGGTAATTTTTCTGTAGTATATTATATTATCCATTACAGTGTAATGTATTTCTATAGCGTAATTTTCTGTAGTGAACCTTTCTCTACGCTAAAGCTCATCATTCACCTTTCTGCCCTGATTTTTATAGAACTTCTTGCAGGAGTTGGTGTTATGTGACCTTTTTAGTTTCATGTGCCAGCAGCTTGGCTCCATTACTATTAAAGTATAGGCTGATGATTTTGTCCAGGTTTCTCTTGTCTGAAAATGTTCCCTAGTTCCGGTTTGCAAAATTCTTCCTCTCTACACTACACTATCATCTGCATAGTGAGACTGTAAATCCCTACCTGCGCCTCAGGTTTTGTATATCAACCTGGCATATTTCCATGGAGACCATGGACTGGAATTTTCTTGCCATGAAGCCATGAGCACCACAGAATCTACATCCCTGGCAGCCACACGAAGTACACATACTGCGTCCTCCCTTTCACCTCCCAGCTCTCTTGGCATATTAGGACACCAGTGTAACATTTACACCTAGCAGACAAGTTAACTTGTGACCTCTCAGATGTAACAAAAATTATTACCTATGTTTATAATAGTTAAATCTTTCCACTGCCACTATGTGCCTGTTTTTATTTCTCCGAAGTGCATATCTATGAAGGAAACAACCTGCAGGAAAGGAAAGAAAATAAATTTCTGTGTCAGGGAAGGTCTTGACCACTGCATTGATCTCTTTTTCTCAGCTGGGTATCCTCAGTTGCTGAGACTCCTATACTCTGTGGTAGGAATTTTGGCCCATTACTGAAGAAGAGAAATTGTTCTACCATATTCCTGCAAACCTCAGCTATTGACCTTTCAGATTTTCTTAGCTGTTCCAGGGAGGTACAAGAGCTACAGATGTTGTTGAGTAACTGTGGTTAGGGTGTTGGGTCTTTATATGATCCTTTTGCAGTACATTAGCAGAAACTTATCAGTGGATTGAAGAAATTGTGTAATCACTGCTGAATATTGATTAATACTAACAAACAGAGTGGAAAATGACAGGGAGAATGGACCCTGACAGAGTGATCTGGAACACTTGAGAAATTGCCATGGGTTAAAATATCACTGAATGTAAATTCCGTTCATGTACACCTTTGTTTTTCTGAGCTAGTCAGCCTCAGATCCTTTTATGTTTTGGGAAAATGAAAATTTCTTTGAGTTCTCATTTCACTGAAATATCTAAAGAACCCTAGAAGTATCTATTTCTCTTAGTTTGATAAAAAAAATCTAGACAAACTAGCTCAAGCTTAGTTACTGAAGGTATTTAAAGTTAAATCAGATAAGTGCACAAATGCCCAGTTAATGTGGAGAGGAGAATTACAATAGGCTTTATCATGCACTGGTCCAAACCTGGTTTGGGTAATAGGAGTATTTTCATTTGAATGACTGAAGTATAATATTTTTCGCTTCAAAATTTGCTGAAGAAATTCAAACCTTATTTATAAAAAAAATACCTTGGAGATATCCAGCAGCCCACAGTCTTTATCCTGTAATACTAACTCCTTTAATGAGTTGTTTAAAAAAAAAAAAATACTTCCTTATAGATTGCATTTTTCTGGAACTCAAGGAATGAATGAGTAACATTGATCCCCAGCCTACTATTTTTTAACAAATTAGGCTCATAGTTTCTCTTTTTCTGTGGCTTTTCTAGAACTTTACAGATCAGCTTTTTACACTTTTAGAAACTTGAATATGACCTAAATGAAACCAAACTAAGTAATTAATTTAATAATTTAACTAGAAGAGCTACTTGCCTGTTCCATATTTACTTGTAATACTTAGACAAATGTACACTTTTGAAAGACTTCAGAAAATTCTCATTAGAGAGGCCAAAGGAAAAAAAATGTTTAAAAGCTTAAAATTGTTCTCCTTCATGCCCAGGTTGGTGAATCCATGGACATTAAAATCCTCAAAAACATAAGTGTCTCAGCACAGCTTACAATTTTTAATCTTAATCACTTTTTCCTTCTCTTATAATTTCTTTTTTCTTCTGAAATTGTTATTTATATATGACCATCCTTCTGTGTCTCTGCTACTTGGTCTTGACTGCCTTTATAGTTCATTGAGGGAAATGAGTACTTCAGTCACTTTTTTTGTCCCATTGAAAAGTCTACAGCATCCTAGAGGCATGTAGTTCTCTTCATCAGTTGAAAAGATATTTCATTGGTTAGACGATAGCACGATTGCATTTCTGAATGAGAATTTAGAATTTACTTCTTATCATACCTGTATAAATATCTTTCAGGATTTTACATTTTAGTAATAAAATTCTAAGTTGAAATTTACTGTTTGAAACAAGCAAACAAACAAATGTAATCAGTACTTGTGTATAATACAGAGGTTGCATAGTAACCAATAGCAGGAACGTACAATGTAATGGTGATTGAAAGAGTGTATAGGGCACTGTTGCAAGCATTACATAGTAACACTCCCCCTCCCAAAATCTTTCATGAAATGACTAGAAGACACATTATAATAATCTTTCTACTTTATTTGCCCTGGGTGTATCTCCAGTTTGAGTCTTGTACCAGGTTCTTGGTACACAAAAATTATAGAGGTTGTAAGGGTCCAGGAAAGCTAACAAGTATGGTAAAGATTTCAGGGAACGTTTCCTGAAATGACACATTGAGAGCCTTGTCCTTGTTTGCTCAGAAGGAAGTGACTGGGAAAATAAATTGTAAGAGTCCTCAAGTATCCAAAAAAAGTACTGTAGGAAAAGAAAAATTGCTTTCTGTGTCTGTTGCATGTGGAAGTGTTAATTAATGTGGATTGCCAGATTTCATAAAATGTCATCCTTTGTTTAGATTATCTATAAAGAAAGGCAGGGTTTTGGTGGGTTTTGTTCTGGTTTTTTTTTTT
>WBMY01015912.1:73877-147975 GCA_013397315.1 Donacobius atricapilla
GTTGTTTGCTTATTTGTTTGTTTGTTTGTTTCTGCAATAAGGTTGGTAGAAAACTGACACGGGTTGTACATGGAGGATCTGCTGGATGCCCCATCATTCCAGGTCAGGTTGAACAGAATCTGAATGAAGATGCCCCTGCTCATTGTATGGGCTTCAGACTAGATGGCCTTTAAAAGGTCCCTTCCAACCCAAGCTGTTCTATGGCTCTATGAGTTTAAAAAGAGGCAAAATCCATGAACAAATAAACAAACAAACAAAAAACCAACTCACACATACAAGAGAAACAAAAAGCAAACAAACAAAAATCCAAAACCAACCCCTGCAACAACTTAAAATTAAGGTTTTGCAGGGAAAAGAAAATCCTATCAGCCAAACAAGTTATCCATGATATTCAAAGTTATCCAAGTTATCCATGGTATCCAAAAGGGTTTGGAACCAGATAAAACCAGCATACAAGCTCAAAGTGATGCAAGTAGGGGAACAGCAGAGCAAGCTACCTAGTTGGAGTTGTTTATCCTGGAGAAAAGGAAGCTGATGGGAGACCTTTTCACTCTCTACAACTACCTGAAAGAAGGTTGTAGAAGGTGTGAATCAGTCTCTTCTTCCAGGTTAAAAAAAAAATGGCCTCAAGTTGCATGGGGGGAGGTTTAGATTGGATATTAAGAAATATCTCCTCACTGAAAGGGACACAAAGCAGTAAGTCACTATCTCTGGATGCATTTTAAAAATATGTGGATATAGAACTTGGGGGACGTGGTTTAGTGGTGGATTTGGCAGTGATGGCTTCATGGTTGAACATGATGTTCTTAGAGGTCTTTTCCAACCAAAATGATTCTATGATTTTAGTACTTGTAGGATAAAGGAGTAGCCAAGAGGAAATCTGCTACAAATGTTAAAAAAACACATAGTTGCAATGGGGAAACTATGAAGAATCTTTATATATATACACACACATATATATATATGTGTGTGTCTTGTACTGAAAGTGGCATGCTCTTTACAGAAGCATTTTCAGCTGACGTTTAGATTTTTTTTTAAATTTATCAATAAATATGACAGTAATGTCAGTATTAATAGGAAACACAGACTAAGAACAACATTCATTAACAGATTTGAGAATAACATATTAGAATTCTAAAAAAGTTAAAGAAAATAGAAAGTAGATTAGTAAATTAATTCAACGAGTACATTATTTGTTGTATGCAGTTTGATAGTAGGGGTGTTTTTTGCAGTGATGAGGCAACACATGAAATGGCAGCACTAAAAATGAGAAACAGGATACTCATGTGTAATGCCATAGTTCCTCCGGGCTTATCTGACCTGTCATAAAAAATACAGGAAAAAAATACTTGGAATAAGTATTTAAACTGATGAAGTATGGGTGAGGTCTCTATACTGAAGGTTTTCTTGCAGAAGCCCAGTTCCGCTACTGAACAGACTCTGAAACCCATCAGCCTACAGTGTTACACACCAAACCATATACCAATAAAGTCAGGCTAGGAAGGGAAATTGAAGATATTTTATGTTTCTATTGAGTGTATTTTTATTTTGGTTCTATGGTATGGTCACAAATATTTGAATAGATAGCTTCTAAGAAAAAGTAATGTATTCTGTCAATATACATTCTAAAAATAGTTCATAAATCTATGTTTGTTTCTGCTTTCTCAGAGATGCTTTGTGTTCAGAGTAATAAAATAATTTTTCCATCACCATGTTGGAAAAATGAAAGATCCATCAAGTAGTTTTACACCATGAGATTGTCAATTTGTTGATTATTTACTAGAGACCAGACCTTCACTGGCAAAAAGAATAGGACCAGTAAGCTGTGCTGTTCTCTTTAGCTAATCTATCCAAGATGTATGTATTTACAAATAATAACAACACAAAAGTAAAAAAAAAAAAAAAACCACAAAAAAACCCCAAACCAAAACAACAGAAACAACCCACAAACCCCCACCCCCCCCTCAGTGTTTTAGTACTGAGTTATTTCTCCTTTACATCCAGAGAGAGCATTTAGATTTATTGCCCGATTTTTCTAGTGTACATCCCTGTGTGTAAAGAATTCATTCCTGGCCATGAATGTGTGGAATAGCCAATTCTTAAAAAGACTGAGCCTCATCTGACAAGGTAAAGTGTTTTCTTAAGATAAAGATTCCCACTGTGTCACTTCATATCTTATCATAGCCTAGAAAATTAAAGGAAAAGAAAAAAATAACTGGAAACAGCAACAACAAAAATCAAACAATGATCAACAAACAAATTTGGGGGCATTAGGTCTCAGTAAACAAGATTAGTGCAGCACAATGTTTGTCTACACAGGGAACAGCCCAACATAAATGTGACTTGCAAGCTATTTGTACTAAGAATAAATTTCCTGCCAACTGTTGATGTGGGTGGCATCCACTTCACAGTTAAGCAATCAATCACAGACTTTTCATACCCCTTGTTTTGCATACCTGCAGATGTTCTCATAGAAAACACAAAGATTTAAGAATTTGAATCCTAATATAGTTTTTCACAGTTACCATTTCACACTTCCCTACTTATGTAAAGGTTTGTAGAGGGTACTTCTTATAAGTATCAAAAGGAAGGAAAAGAAGTATGTTGAGACTTGTGTCTAAATATATATGTATGTAAAGAATAGATACAATAGCTCAAAATAGGATGGAATGTAATTACAGGATTTTCATGCAGGAATGATTGGGATTAAAGTGAATGAACAAAGCTTGTGTATAAATTGAAATGCATTATTTGTTTTGCCAATTCGTTCAGATTAGTGAACATCATTTTTGACAGAATATAAAAAAATCTTGCCCAAAAAAATGCATAGCAGTAATTCCCTCCTTAGTCCACTGCAGCAAATCCCCTTTGAATGTATAAATATTCACTACTGGGGAAAAATCAAAACTATCCTTGGAGCTTGGGAATACTCTGTGTCATTCACAAGCATCCTTTTCTGGCAAGCACCTGAAGTTGTGTCAAAGCTCTTTTATCTAGGATGGTGGTCACAGTAATATGGGGCCTCTGGGATAGAAAAAAGGAGAATGAGCGAGGAATTACAGAGCTCCCTAAACCATTGCTTATTTTTGAAGTAAGCCAAAAATTGCACTTTAACACTTCCTTTGGATGCAGTCTTCTTTTTTTCTCCCCTGTGACATTTTCAAGACTATCTAATGTTGTCAGAATTTTTAAGTTGTTTTGGCTCTGCTGATATTCCATTCCTGGGATAATAATGTACCATCTTCACAAGGGGAAACTACACCAAATTCACAAATAACATATTCAAAATTATTATACAAAAGTTTCTGAAATCTTCTGTCTTTTCTATGTTTTTCTGTCTGCTAAACTTGTACCTATTTGGATTTATTTTTGAGCTGTATCAAGACTTCTAGCATATTTATTATATTAGAAATAATTTTGCTGTTAATAATTTAGATAATGCAAGTAATGTAGCTGTCCCTTTAAAACTAATTAAAGGTGGACTGGTTTACTTCCTTATTTAAAAACTAATTTAAACATATGCAATGTAAGTGGATCATATATTAAAGCTATCCCCAAGTGTGGCACTTAAGGACCCAGGAGAAGAAATTATTCCATGTTCTGTTCCTTGCCCTGCCTACCAAGAGAAGGTTTGGATCAGTGGTAGATTTTTTTCTCTTTTTTTAAGAGAGACTGAAGACTGAAGAGCATCATTCATGAAACCTGTCAATGGCAATCTCATAACTGTTATTATATAGAAATGACTGCAAGAAAGTGGGTTCTGGCAAGAAGTAAAGGTGTAGGCCCTCTTTGGAAGAAAGGAATGCAAAGAAGTCAGTGCTCAAATATTTTCTCTTTTGCACAACAGAATATTGGTCTTCACAGTGTAAATTAGAAATCAGCGTCTTAAATAAGTTAACACCCAAGGAAAGTATATGTCAGGTGGCTTTGCAGCATTTTATATGCATCAGCAAAACCACATTTGGTTCACGTAGCCTTCAGTCAAGACCTTCTACTGAAAATTACCAGTTTTTAACTTCAGATTTTCATTCAACAAATACTGTCTTAGATAATTCAGCCAACTAAAATGGCAAATAAAAGCCAGTATTCATTAAGATGATGTGTACTTTTGTTGTGAGGAGTTACAGCTAAAAAATTATCTGCTTTTTCATTCAGAAACAAGTGAGAAACAAAACACCTTCCAATAAAATTGAAAGTTAAATAGAAGTATAATCACTTTCAAAAATTGGAGCTAAGCATCTAGCACAAACGTCTATTGAGAGTCCAGTAAAGTTTTTTTCTTGGCTTTTAAACAGTTTTTTTTAAAGACATAATAACAATCTGCTCCTTCTTACTCTAAAAACAACTATAATTCCAAACTAATAGAGGAAAGGGAGAACGGATAATCCATAAAATGTGGTTTGCACTGTGAAACTTAGATACCCTGTCAGGTGAATTTTGGCAAAGTGATGTGGAAAAGGAATCAGACATCTACTTGATATTAATATGATTGCTCATATCTGCAAAGCCAAAGCAGAAAAAAACAGAGATACTGAATACAGTAATGAAATAGCTGTGAAGATTTGTTTACTTGAAGAGACACTGTGTGGGTTGATTTTTCTTTAAATCCATTTAGATGCAAGGTCAATTTTACTTTTTAAATTATATGTAGTAATAATGCATCTAAGGAAACTTACTTTACATAGAAATTACACCTCTGTTAAATATTCCTTTGTGGGTTCCTGAACCAGAATTTCAATTACACCTTGGCTTGTCCTAGTATGCCATTCAAAACCTTTTGAAAGGCTCGCAGAAGAAAGCTGACCTGTTTCTTTATGCTGTGATTATGAAGAGAAAGGGTCAATTTACCTACATTCTAATACTAAATGGAAGAAATTAATTCCATTGAAACACAGTATAATTTGTTTAAGTCTGCCTGTTAGATAGCACTTTCTGAAGATGATAGAAGACATTAATTGATTTTGTAGTTCAGTGACACTGGGTTAAGTGATTTTCTCAATCACGCAGCTTGGCTTTGAGACTTGTTTTCATTTTTCTTCTTCTTGATTTGAAAGGTTTTTGTCAAATATGTGGGAGGTACTTGATGGGAGAAACATAGCATGCAACACATAATTAGTATGATGAATGTATCTGCAAGTGTCTGCCTTTGGTTAACTTACTGGATTTTAGAGTAAAGGCATCAGGGGCTTAGGAGGAAAAACAGAGGATAGATGAGAGAGAAGGAAGAGAGTAAATAAAAATGTTCTTCAGTGCTAAGGCTTAGTCGGAAACTATCACTAAGGTATTAGAAAAGGAAAGCCTTTTTTTTCTGAGCAAAGTTACTGTCAGCGTTGTTTAGCAACCAGTAGCTGATATGGTGAATTAACCTAATGATGCTCATGAATCCAATACCTGTTTAAGATGCTAAGCATTCTGTAAACAAATACCAATTTTTTCTTGTTCATAAACTCAGTTCCAGCACCTTGTGGTCTAGTGGAGAATGAGTAAATTTATCAGTCTCTCATCAATCCCTTTTCACTTCTCCTTTTCTCTGAAAAACATACAATAGCTACACTGTACAGAGCAGAGTTCTGTGACCTGATCTTCCTGGTTTAAAAGATCATCTTCTCTTGCTGTGTGTTTTGACAGTACTCCAATACCTATAGTTTCTTCATCCCTGACCCTATAATGAATGCAAAAGAAAACATATTCTGTAGATCCAGTTTTCATAGATGGGGGAGAAAGGGGCGGGGGGGGTGGGGGAGGTGGAGAACAACACATTCATTTCCTTGCTAGCATTCCTCCAGATTCTAATAAACAACATGGAAGCCTTGCTAATAACAGAAAAAAAAAATATCTTGACAGTTTCGACTAAGAATACATATATCACCAAAGAAAGTTAAAATAAAGCCAAATGGTGCTGAAATTAGACTTATATAATGGAATAAATGAGTTAAAATGGCTTTGCAAGTCTTTTCCCTCCCACTTGAAACCTGTACATGGTTTAATTTACACAGACTGTATTTAAGTTATCAGAGAGTCTTTTCTTTTGCATTTGTAAAGCACTTCATGTCCAGTTCTGCAGTAATCAGTAAGCTTATGCAGACCTTGAATTTTCATTTGTTTCATTTTTTCCAGAATTACATAGCTGTACTTCTGTGCACTTATGCTGAATTTATTCCTGATAGAGTCACTTTGAAGGGTATTGAGCCAGCTTGGTTTTAACCGTGTCTTGGACCCCTGGCTTTGAAGTGTATATGTTACCAGAGACAGTAATAGAATCTAGCTGCAAAACTAAGTTCTGGTTATAAATTTATATTTCTCCAATATTGTGTCTTCCAGTGAAACTTCTATTATGTCTCACCTCTAGCAAGAAAAAAATTTTGTACTGACTACCTGTCCCTAACTGGGGGTGCTGGTGGATGAAAATCTGGACATGAGCTGACAGTTTGCCCTCACAGCCCAAGAAGCCAACCACCCCTGTGCAGCAGGTGAAAGGAGGCGGCAGTGCTCCTCTGCTCTGCTCTGGTGGGAGTCCACCTGCTGTACTACATGCAGCTCTGGCATCCCCAGCACAGGAAGGATATGGGCCTGTTAGGATGAGTCCAAAGGAGGACCATCACTACGATCAGAGGGCTGGAGCAACTCTCCTATGAGGAAAGGCTGAGATAGGGCTGTTTAGCCTGCAAAAGGGAAGACTCTAAGGCAACCTTTCAGCAGCCTTCCAGTACATAAATAAGGCTGACAAGAAAGAGGGAGAAAAAATTTTAACAGAGACTTTTGAAATACAACAAGTGGCAATGATTTTAAACTGAAGGAGTTTAAAATTCAGATACAGGCTGAATATAAGGAAGAAATTTTGTACAGTAAGAGTGGGGAAACACTAGAAAATGTTGCCCAGAGAGGTGGTGAATGCTCTACCTCTGGAAACATTCATAGTCAGTTTTGACAGGGCTCTGAACAGACTAATCTATGTTAAAATCTCCTGCTCATTGCAGAGAGGTTCGACTATATAATTTTTAAATGTCCCTTACAACCCAAACGTTTCTGTGATTCTACTGTTTTAACAAATCATTTAAAAGCTAAGCAAAACTGGCAATCGGGACACTTCAGGGTCAGAGACTGTTTATTAAAAAATACTGTGGTTGGTAACAAAAATTATTGTAAGATGGGGAAGGGTGAATGGAAGTGATAGGAGTGAAAATCTAAGCAAATATGTCAGCACAGATAAAATCACCTGTTGTTATACACTAGGAGATTTAGCTGCTATCTGTAAGAGAGAAAGTTTATATAAGCATAGCTCCTTCTCAGGACATGACTCAAGAAGGAAGTATGACAGATTGCTAGGGGCTATGCTCTCAAAGGCTTTTAACAAAAAAAACCCTGCACAATATAAAGTTATTCTACCACATTCTAGGCAGTCAGCCTGACAGACAGGCATGATGATTGAATAGTTTTTTAAGGGAGCATGCTATGTTCTGTACTAGATACAAAAACCCTGTACAGCTTCCAAGAGCCACCTCTGGCAGGATATTGCAATAGTCAAGCATTTTAGTTACACAAACGTGTGAGTTTTTTCCCACAAAGTCATCAAGACATAAAACTAAGAATTTTGTGAAAGAAAAAAATGCCTTTTAAACATTTGGATGTATAAAATTTTCCATCACAGTTGACAATGATTATTTTAGAAGATATGTATTGTTTTTGAAAAACCTGGATAACTGAAATCAAAACATTTCATATGGTTACAGAATCACAGAACCAACAAGGTTTGAAGAAACATTCACGATTATTGAATCCAACCAGTGACCTAACACTACCTTGTCCACTAGACCATGGCACTAAGTGCCATGTCTAGTCTTTTCTTAAATACCTCCAGGGACAGTGACTCCACCACCTCTCTAGGCAGCCCACTCTAATGTTCAATCACTATTTCTGTGAAGAAGCTGGTTTTATTTGGGTTGTTTTTTAAAGTCTTTGTAATATTTTATTTTTATGTTCATAAGTGGGAATCCAATTTAAAAAGAAAAAAAAAGGACTTAAAATGAACATCTTCAATATTAGTAATTTTTAGTCTTTGATTTCTTCTCATAAAGAATCATGAAGTTGTTTTATTTTCATCCTGTAAATGGGGAAGTATTTTTCTGTTTCAAATTTTGACAGACATTGAAAAACATTTCTAAAATATAGTTAATATATGTCAGACAAGGCATCAAGAGCCTTAGCCAGACTCATTTTTCCTGTGTTTCTTCAAGGTCCACAAAGGATTAGTTGTCAGTAACTGAAGTATGGATAACTGATTTTTCGCAATGTCTGACATATCTAGCTAAAGACTTAATGCAAACATACTCACATAGCTGAGAACTAATATAAAGGTTTTACGAGAAAGGAAGATTGAAAGTCCTCCAAATCTGGGAGGAAACTTTTTTTTTTTTCCTCTACTAAGCAGAAAATAATTAAATTGAATAGAAGGCAGCTCCATTTGTATTTTACAATTATGGTTTAAGGAAGAACCTGCTCTCAGGTTGTTGTAGATAAGAGATAAGGTCTCCCCTGGGACTCCTCCACTTAAGCAACCCCAGATGCCTCAGCTGCTCCTCATATGACTCACTGCCAGACCCTTCACCAGCTCTGCTGCCCTTCTCTTGACACACTCCAATGCCTCAATGTCCTTCTTGCTGCGAGAAATGAACACAGGATTTGATGTGTGGACTCACCAGTGCAAAGTACAAGGGCACAATCACTGTGCTGGTCCTGCTGGCCACACTATTTCTGGTAGGCCATGATGCCGCTGGCCTCCTTGGCCAACTGGGCACACTCTGCCTCATGTTCAGCTGCTGTCAACCAGCACCCCCAGGTCCTTTTCCCCCCAGACAGCAGAAACCGTAGTATGAAACAAGGGAGTAAAGGTTACAGTCATTAAAAACTTATTTTTCTTCTTCTTTAACTTTTAAGGAATTGTTTTGGAAGTCATAAATTAAGGTTTCTGCCTAACATTTTCAGTGTTTCAACTGAAACAGAAATTTGGAAGAAGCTGTAAATCCCCTAGTGTTAAAACAGTTTAAGTAGATATTCTCTCTAAGAAGGTTTCAGAGGAATTATGCCTTTGGGGATTTTTTACTATTCATCATTTTGGACATACACAAAGTGGAGTGCTTCTGCTTTGTTTCTTTGTAAGTGTATATGTCAAGATATTTCACTTCCTTTTTATGTTTAAAATCACAGCTGAGATGAATAGAGATAATGACACAAAGCCATAATTGTACATGAAACAAATGATTGTCAGTTCTAGTTGACTTTCTTATTCATTTATTCATGTAAAATAGCCATATGGCTTATACCTCTTGCATTAAGGGAATAGAAATGAGCAGAAAATAAAACCCTTTGCATTTCAACTGTTTCTCAGGGATCAGAGATGCTGTATGAAGCTGGGATTAGTTTCTAATTATAGCCAATCTAGCACTGTAAGTCTCCTGGAGTTCAGTCAGAGCTTTCACAACTACAGATTCACAAAAACCATAGTTTTGTCACTACAGGTGACATATCTATCTATAGAAAAAACTTGTGCAGTCACTGATTGACAAATAGTGCAGTTTGCCAATCTGATGCCATAGTTCTGTCCAAGTTCAATGAGAACTTACAGAATCCAGGTTCACAAATGCTGCGCTTTATTGACACAACAGAACAGCAGGTTAAGGATTGCTAGTGATAAATGCTCTAACTACAGAGTGTTATCTGTTTTGAGACAAAATATAGTAACAGGTCTATTAGCACTATATACACACACATATATGTATACGTATATATATACGTATACATATATTTATATATGTAACAAGTATTCCTGTGTCTGTTCCAATGCAGTTGGAGGGACAAAGCTCACCTAAAGTTGTCCTTTTAGGAGAGGGAGGGAGATAAATTTATACTTAGCCAGCAGAGATATTAGTTTTCCCCTTCTCTGTCTTTTTACCCCAAACTCTTTGTTTTATATTATAATTTTTAGCACTTACCAAAGGGATGGAACAATCACATGCTATAGGTGGGGTTTTGGTGACTGTGTCTTATACACGTAAGGAGTGTTCTCTTTTCTTCCATTTGCACTCTTAGGGGTGTGAAAGTTAATACATAAATAGGACTCAATGAGGGTCTTCATTACTTGCTTATTTACTTTCAGTAGAATTTATACTTCATACAAAGGTAAAACAAATGCACTGGTCCTCCTCTACCTGCTGAGGCAGCAGTAAAGGCTGTCTGACCTTCTCCAGAGTGTCTTTGTGAGCATTCTTATCTCCTTGAAGGACCAGATTTACAAGTCTTGCGCCCAGTGAGGGGGAGGGAGGCTGATGGCTGGTACAGACATGTGGGTGTTTTGCTGTGGCTCACTGAGTGGCTTTGAGGCCTCCTCTTCACCCCAGACATCCTTCCAACATTAGGCCTGGTCTGAGCCTAGTGTGAGATCACCAAGGGGTCCAGCTCATGTTTTTCTCAAGAAGCATCATCAGTTCTTCATTGACTTAAAGTGATTCCATAGCAATTATGACAATTTACCACAAAACCAGCAAAAACGTATCATTTAGACTTGAAAAATATGATGACTCCTCCTTCACTTCCCTTCAAAATTCTTTCTGTAGTCAGTTTATTTAACCAGAATTTGATTCCATTCTTTAGCTTTGCATATGCTCTATTGTTGTCAGGCAATACTGTGCCAGCTGATCAGGAAATACATATACTAAACACAAACTTTGCATTGAAGTAGAGGTTTATAAGTGATGACTGAAAACCCATTTTCCTTCCAGTGTTTTACCATCAGGCTTGCAGCTGTGTGTGCTTGTTTGAATTATTTCTGCATTACTATAAGCATCTCAGTCTTTTAAGTGGGGAAGGCACCTAATGGTCTGGAAAATTGTTTCAGTGTTGCTCAAATGCTGTATGTGACACTATAGTGTATGGTGCAGTAAACTCTTGTCAGTTAACACAGCCATGAATGGGCTGAAATATAGTTATAGATAGTGCACTGTAAAATAGAGTATAAAACTAGCTTTTCCTGTTATTAAATAATTTTTTAAAAAGAGGGTAATACTATGCAGTGATAGTATGCTTATATATAGATGTTTTTAGCAAGGTATTTATCTTAAACTTGGACTCTGCTTATAATGATCTTTCTGAATCTCTTTTTTAAATGAAAATTAAAATTAATAAGTAAACAAAACCCCCCACAAATATATTTATAGTCAGTGATGTGTATTTTAACCCATCTGTATCTCATTGACTTTCAGTTTCAAGGAAAATAAGACAAGAAACAATGAACTTGTACTGTAACTAGACAGCTTAAGGCTAATGATTAGGAAAAATTATAATAAGATTTTTAAAGCACTAGAATGCATTGCCTGTTAATAAATGTCAACTTTCGTGAAAGATGTCTTTAAAACATGGTAGAACAATGTGTACCAATAATAGTTCAAACATAGTTGATTCATCCTTAGGAGCAGAAGTCCTGTTTCTCTGTGATTCTTTCACTTTGTTCTTGGACGAGTGCATTTACAGAAGTAAGATTTAGTGCTTTAAACTGATATTCTTGTAGATTGTATTAATGTAGAAATTAAAGAATAATTCAGGCTGGTAAATATGTTGGAGAGGGGACATAAGACACTATAATAACTTCATGGCTTCCAGAGTGATTTTTATAGTGAAATGCTTATTTCTCATCTCAGAGGAAAAGTGAAACTAATTTTGTTTGGGGTTTCTTTTCTGGGAAAATGTAACTGTTTCATTAAAAATGTGGAATTCAAACTTTTCTTTTTTTTTTTTTTTAAGTCTATACCAAATCAGACAAAAACCAGCCAAGAGCTAAATTGAGGAAACTAGTGAGTATTCTCTCAGAATGCAAGAGTTAGCCTAGCCTGGAAAGAAAATACCAGCTCCTGAACTATCACTGAATGAATGGGCTGAATGGATTTCTGGGAAAAGTAGGTAAAGAACAAAACACAGATATACAAGGAGACAATAAACACAGATCTCGCTCAGTGGGGGAAGGAGTCTCCTTTTTCAGTCTGGTACTTTCAGAAGTATATATTTACTGTATTAGACACCGACATGTACAAACTGCAGTTGCTCTGTGCATTGCATTGTCAGTAAGTTCTTTACTTTTAGGGTGCACTGAACCATGGAGCATCTAAAGACTCAGTTTACAGTGGAAGATCTCTTTACTCCCTGGATGCATGACACTGGCTGTGTAGGTACTTATCACCTATTTAGTACGTCAATAGTAAATCTAAACTGGGATATATTGCACTGGAGGCATCAGCTAGTTATATTTGCTGTGTATGGGGAAAATGCCCAGAGTTCTTAAAGCCTGTCACAATAAAGTTTTGGACAGGTTATACAGAATGTACCTTGAAAAAAACCCGGGACAGACAGAAACATTGTGTAGAAGAAACAATTTTTTTTCCTTAAGATTTTTAGTATAGTTTTACACCATTGTTTACCGTGTAAGATTCTAATTTATGTAAATTTGAACATCAGAGGCTAGATTGTCACATGATAGATGTATCCTTTTCATAACCTTTGTTTCCCCAACTCAAAAGGATGGAGGAAATAATTGAACATTACACAGGTATACACACGTGCATATACAGCATGAAAGGAGCATGAAATATCCTCCTTTTATTTTCTTTCCCTCTTCCTTTTTTGAGTTCTTGTTGAATATGTTATTGACAACTTTTGCATTTCTATGCTATACTCAACATTCTTTTTGATCTTAAAAGCTTATTGTATTTAAACTCATTTTATTGTCCATAAACAGAGAAGTGGGAACATCACTGTGCTGCAAACTAAGATAGGTAACCACAGAAAAAAAACAAACAAGAAGAAAAAGTGGTCCTTTTAACAATACGGAAAACTCACAGTTGACGATGTAGTGCAGTGTTTAAATAACCATATTAGGAGTTCTTATGTGAAAAAATCTATATGAAAGTGTTTAAAATATTTCACAGGATTTCTTGAAATGTGGTGTGTTCCTGAACAAATTCATTTCAAGTGACGCTTGAGAATTGTTCAGTGTAAAGCTGAAGGACACTGTAAGTTGGTGGAAATCCATAGGCATTTTTATAAGCACTTTTAGAACATCAGACATTATCATTTTGCTGGTATTGCTCATTAAAATATCTGTATAATATATTGATATATTTGTTTGTTTTCCATTTTTCACCACTAAAAGGAGACCATATTTCCTCCAGAGGAAGTGTAGCCTTAATAATGAGGCAAAAATACAAAACATCATTTTGTAGCTTTCAGAATTCATAATTGCAGGGCAGGCAGTTAAAAAAACTAAACATTTTTTGAAGTACAAGGAAAGGTTACGTTCTTCATATATGTTCTCACTGTTGGCTCAATATGGCCCTTTGAATATAGTGTTCACTAAATTCAGTAAACAGATATATGATTATCAAGATGTCCTTTGTGCCATTATAGAACATGAATTTAATTCATAAATCCTTGGTGTGACAAGATAATCTTTTTTATATACCTTTTTAATAACAATAGTCTTAAAAAAGAAAATAAAAAATTCCATTTTGCCAGATTTATGAAAATTTATGGTATTTATGCAGAACTGTCATGCACAGACATGTCTTCAGTCCTTTGCTAGAAACAGTTTTTAAAAATGTATCTAAATACACTTATGTGGTATTGGAGCGACTTCTAAAAAGGTTCCCTATGTGCTGAATTTATAAAGCTCAAATAAATAGTGAGAACTTGTAAAATGTACAGACCTGCAACCATAGACAGTGCAACGGAAGACATTGTGTGTCTGTGAACACTAAACTACAGCATTTTTCCTCAAATCAAAATGGGATGGTAATCTATGTTTGAATTATATTCATACATTATGCAGCAGTCATACTCTGAGCAGCAACTTTCTAAAACTTGAAAATATGAAGGGACTGTTGCTATGGGACAAAGGGACTGCTCTGGAGCCATCTGGGATGGGCTGCTTTCTAATCATCCCTAAATATTTGCTATGCATCATGACAGGTATTGCACAAAAAAATTGGAAGGAGCTCTGGGTAAGAAGTGTGTGCCCAAGTCGTGAGTTCATTTACTGGTCTGTGAATCACTGGGTTTGTTATGGGCATGCATTCATTTCCCAGGACACGGGAGTTCATGGTTTTGATTCTCACCTGGCACTGACAAGGAAGATGAGCTGACTGACAAATAATAGACCAACTGTTGGAACTTTCATCTTAAATTTCTGCCATTTGGTCAATATCACTTGGGCAGTCATAAATTTTCAATAGTTAATAAGCAGTAGTATTATCCAGGACATAATAAATGATCAAATCCTTCTATCTCCCTAATCTAATCATGGTCCCCTGCTTTACATTGAAAGACTGAATCCTTCTTATCTTCTGCAAATCAGTTTTATAGATACAAGAAACTAAGGGTGAAGAAAATGACTTGAAATTTCATTCTCCAGGGTTAGGGCTGATTTCTCAGAAACAAGTGGGCACATCTAATTGCAGACCATGTTTTAAAATGACCGTTTAAGGCATTTACAGTTGAGAATTGTGCCTATTATCTATATTATCTTGCTATTGTATAAAGAACATTATTTTGCGAGGGCTTTAATTTTTTTCAGAATTAGTACAAAAAAATAGAAGATTAAATGTTCTGAGATAACTTTTAGAAACCTCAAATATCTTGTTCTTAAAAAAAGAGATTTTGTTACAAGCAGAGCAATATAGTCATGTCTTTTCCAAACTATGTATGTGTAGGGCATTAAATTATCTTGAGATCCTGAGGATATGTGTGTCATTTTCCTTTGACAAATGAAATCTTTAAAAAAGGGTACTAAAAGTCTGTTCTTCAATCTTTCTGTAAATGACTTCTGTAACACATTTCACAAAACCCCTAAGTGATACTGTATTACTTTTATGGATCACCATGTGAAAGTTGCTGCATGTCAAAATTATATTTTAAGATTAACATTTTTGTCTCCTGAAAATCAGAATGCAACTTTTTGTTGCACCTTTGGAAGTATTTAAAAGAATTTATTAGGACAATATATTGTCTGAGGTCAAGCTGTAGATTTTCCCATACACAGGAGAATGTTTGCCTCTAAAAAAAAATTTACAAGTGTTAAGATCTTCTAATCAAAATTAAGAAACTATTGTTGACACAAATGGGCAATATCTAGTCACGCTAAAGCGACTACTGTGCAACATTTTCACTTCATGGACAATTACATATTAGAAGTTTTCTTACAGAAAAAGCAGAGCTACTTAAGTACAGCAGAAAAATATCCATAGTATTTGTGTTAATGTGAAATTCCTTAAAATACTCATGCTTCGTTTTCAGTTTCCAGAGAGTTACCACAATTAATTTTTACAAATAACTGTTCTAGATCCAGGAAATACAAATTTCTTTGTAGTTGTCTCTTGACTTAGGTCTATTTAATTTTCAATATTTGATTGAAAAGTTTTGATTTACAAGAGCTGAGTTTTAGAAAGTCAGAATTTTATTTCACACTCACACTGATTGCTTACTTAAATCTTACTCTTAAAATATCTCATAAGATGCAGTTATAAATTTCTCCATGAGAGTTTCATTGGTAGAAGTATACAACTCACAAAGCTTCTTTCTGTAATTATTGCATGCTGTATATTGGAGCATCACTGTGACCCTATACCAGATAATAGGCTTCACTTACCTGCTGAACTTTCTCCAGTAAGACAAAATAGCAAAAGACTCTGGATAGTCTAAAATGTAAGATGGGAAGTAAAGGTAGAGAGATTTTAATTTATTTACCAGTTCCTAAGAGGAAGCAAATGGCCCAAATAGGTATGCTGTCTGTGTATCCTGTTCTTGACCTTGAAACACTGATTCAAATATAGATTTTGTTCTTCTCCTGTGACTTTTTAAAAATTTTGTTATAAACAAAATGTAATCATTATCCAGATTCTCAGGAGCTGTAACAGCAACCTTGCTCATATAAGCTTCCATCACCCGTAGAACGAAAAACTCATCAACTAGATTGCTGGATTGACAACTTAGTCCTAATCGTACTAAGAAGCTTTTTGCCTAAAAATAACAGATAAGATTCTTTACTGGTGTTAATCAGCATAGCTTCATTACCTTGATATGAACTATCTGGATTTATGCTGCATCAAGACTGACAATATGAGGTCCTGCTCACCCTCATCAGGTATGTACTTTACGAAGGTCTGAGGGAGGATGGACAAGAAAAGTATTTGACAGTTCCAAACATGACAGGTGATAATAGTTGCATTATCTGCACTAGAAAAGCTCCTGTCCACCCTGTTTTGGGACTCCCCATTCATCCTGGTACCATGGACTTTTATGTTTTTTTCCTAGAACACGAGATAATTTCTTTTAATTGCACATCAGATACGTAGATACATGTAAATTTATTTAGGTATGCTGTTTCATATTACTTCAGGTCATTCTAGAGATTTGGAAAATGAAGCAACACATTCAGAGAAATGTTTGTTATAGTAGATTAAATTTAGAGGATGGACTTCTTATACAGACATATATAAAAAAAAATTGGGTAAAAATGTTTCTGTGCTTCATTCAATTAAAAAAGAATGCTGAAAAGAATTCAGAATGAAAACTTGTATACTGCTCTGAATCTCTGTTTCATTTTGTCATTATAATTACAAATGGACTATTTTTATATAGCCTGTGGTGTGGTGTTCAGGAACAATTAGGCCAAGAATAATAATTTAGCTGGACAATAGGTAGTTAAACAAAGTGAGTGACTGGATCTTAAATAACCAGAGTTCTTCCTTATGAACTTTAAAAAAAAATCTTACTCCTTCTAAATATTAGTAGGGTAGAGAATCAAGGTTTTTTAATTTTTCATTTATATTTAAAAATTGAAGTAATAGTATAATTTCAGGTCAGCCATGTTAAGGAAGATGACTTTGGTTTTTGTTGTTGAAAGTTTATTTCCTAACAATTGATTTACATGCACATTTGAAAAAGTTTTAATGAATCTTCATGTCATTGTTTAGAACATGCATTTAGAGCAATCACTTACCTTTTGTACCAAACTGTAAATCAAGGTAGGCCTATTATCTGTATTGTCCTACTGTGAATTTTTTAAATGAAATGGAGAAATTGAAAGATATTTTAGAAAATTTTATGTACTTTCAAAAGAACACAGTGAGGATATCGAGGTCCACTGTTTTAAGTCATTCCAGGTCCCCAGAAGGCAAGAATTTGCACAACATAGAACCCCAACAATGGAAAAAAACCATCTTTGACACTGCTACTAATCTGTTTTCTTGCACTTTATTTATTAAGCTTATTGATGATTGAGCAAGTAAGTTGAGTCTTAACTTGGTAGGTTTTGTTCTTTTCTCGTAGGGGAGAATTAAAACCTGAAGGTACAAAACAAAGTTTACTCAAAATTATTGAATAATTTTAAATGAGAATGGTAAGTAGGAAGAAGAAAAAGAAAGAATAATTTTTTTTCCCTTTCCTTTTTTTGCTTTACACAACCCACCTTGGAAGTTTTTAATATAGGGTGCCTGAAATCATGGTACTTGTGATTTGATTAATGAAGTTGTATAACTTCCCTCACTCTGGGTGAAAAAGTCATTACTTTTCCAGGACAAATAACAAAATGTATGTAGAGTTATTCCTAAGTAAGTCTTGCTCCAGTTAAGAGTTTTTCAGATTCAGAGCTAGAATTTTCAAAATTTTAATTTCTCTAAATTCAGAATAATTTCAAATGCAGACAATGCATGTTTCAAGTCAAGACGTGTTCAATGTTAATATGTACGGCAGAAGTTGAACACTTTGTTGAATAATGTAATCACTCAAATTAGAAAGAGAAACAGAGGTATAAAATTGAGTTGTGTCATTTTATATGTTTTGTGTGACCTTATTGTGAAGTTTTTAAATTTATTGTAGTATGGGAGTTCCTCTTTTCAACAAGTTACACCAGGAATTCAGTAACACAGTAATCATTTTCTTGATGGCAGTGTACAACAAAAAAAATGAACAACAAAGACTGCTGTTTTCAGCCAAGTGTAAGATTAATTGTGCTACCAGGTAGAGATTTATCTTTTCTCTGACTAAATCTATCCGACTTTCAGGTCAATAAGTCCTGATTGAATTTCAACGGAAGTCAATAACTATGTATTATGTTACCTAATACAGAAAGATTTTGTGGATGTTGAATCTAAGAATGAAAATAACATTTGTGAACATGTGTCTGATTCTTTATGATAATAGTACGTTAAATTTTTTTATATATCACCATAATTTTTGCATCTATAAGAAAATTCTGAAAATTGTGGTTAACCTAAAGCTACCACAGGAACATTTTCAGCATTCAAAAATATCTGTTTGTTATCTGCCATGGTTCTTTAGTCAGCCTTTTGTTTATCCAGAGTACAGCTCTTAGATATTTTTCTCTTATGCAGAGTTTGAACTACTATTTTTTATTGTATGAGTAGATTTGGACTTTTATACAAGTACTGAAGTTTCAAAGAATTTATAAATTTTTTGGTCATTAATTTTGCTTTTCAAGACAACATTATAATAATATTTTTTCTAGAATTTTTCTTTCCAGGATCTCTAAGGAAACCAGTTACTCATATTTTAAGGTAGTTGTATCATACATATATATTTACACTCTGATACACTAAATCCAGCACTAAAGCACTTCCCACAATTAAGAACTGTTTTTTTAGTGATGCCATTCTGCTAGTTATTGACTTTAATAGTTTTTCTTTAAAAAGGTATTAGCTTGCATGGGTGCTGTCATAGGACATTAACAGAATTGTTTTCCTTGTAAACCAGGTACCTGGGATAGATTGGAAAAATGATTCATATTCACATATTGAAACCAGTCTCAATGTATTTCATTCACACTTTGCAGATAAGTGTACTGAAGTGCTCAGTAAGGTTGCATCCTAAGTGACTTATAAAAATTATATGTTATACCATACTGCTGTAACATCCTTAACACGTTATGCAAGGGTCAATGAAGCACTGCAGGTCAGTAAAATGCTCATGGGTGTGTAATGAGTGAGTTTCACCGGGAGGAAAGAACACAACCAATGTGTAAGGGCTTGGTGTGTTGGCTAAGCCGGTTTTCTTACTAACAGATAATCTGAATTATGTCTTGACCTTGTCAGTCAGTTGCAATTAAATTATTTAACAGATGACATTTTGTCCAGATGTGGAATATTTTCAAGACTGTATGTTGAATTCAGGTGTTTTTTTGTTGTTGTTTTTTGTTTTGGTTTGTTTTGTTTTGTTTTTTAGCTGGACACTATTTTGAACCTATTAGAAAGGGGAGATTTATGCCTATAGTCATTGTCTCTCTTGGCCTCTTATCAAGGTGAACTACTTTGAAAAGAAGCCAAAGTATTATTCAAAATAATGGGCAACTATTTTAATTATCCCCAATTATTTAGATACGTAGTTATTAAAGACAAAAAGTTTTATTTGCATAAAAGCAAATTAATTTACTCATAGTAGATGGGAAATATGAAGTAAAGTCTGTGGGTCCATCTTTATTTTCTTTCATTATGAAGGAAGTAATAAGGAGCTTTGGATTATTACTGGAATATTAGCAGCTTTAACCTTCATCTGCGCCTTCCTTTGTCATTTTCCTTCAAGCTGTAGATTAAATATATGTTTGTGTAGGCCAGAAGGTATGTGACATTACAAGAAGAAATGTTCAATACAAACAGTCTACGCTATTTTAAGAGAGCAGGATTTCCAAGCTTGTGAATATATGTAGTTAGTTTTCAGGTTGTTTTACACTCTTTCTTGTCAAATGTGATTTCCTTTGAGAGGACTCGTACTTAATTCCCATCTGGTATGTTCAGAGGTTACTGAATGCATCCCCTTTTTCCCTAATTGTTTTGTTCGTCATGTGTCATTAGGTTGTTCCTCCTCACAAAGGATTAAATACACCTATAAGAAGTTTATATCTGAGGAAATTACACTTAATGAGTAATTTAATCTCTTCCAGCATTCTTTGCCCTTGCCTCCACAGTGATATCATTTGCTTGGCTCCTCTGCTTACATATCTGACAAGTAAACTGTTGTGGAGAATGCCTCAATATCTAAACGGCACAAAGATATATATTAGTCACTTATATCTGTATCTAGGTAGGTTCCACAGCTGTCTTGGCCTAACATTTCATTCCATTATACAACCAGCCATCACTTGTCACCATCTTTGAGGAAACAATTATTCTGTTCCCCCTTCCCTTGGGGTACAGAATCTTCTTTGTTTTTTAAATACATTTTTGACTGAATTCTTGAAAAATACATTTTCAACAGAGCAGTAACAGCATACTTCTGCGGACTTTATCTGAGACACATGCCTACTAATTAACACATCAGAGTTTGAGCACCATATTGGTCAAAGTGGAGGGTCTGACCATTTATCCCTTTTGGCTCCTAGCTACATGTTTTTTCAGAACTATAGAAATGCTAATAATTCAGATTCCAGTTCCAAAGAACTCATGGGTCTGTGCAAAAGTAGTAAGATGTCTCCTATCAAAATTGGATTATTATAATCATGCACAATTATGAAGAAAATTAATATATAGTGGCAGATTGCCAAGACACAGGAATGTTTTTATTCTAAGTCTGTCATTAAGGCTTTCTTCTGCTTCTCCATACTACATCTCCAACAATTTTGTGTGGAAAAAAATGTGTGTTCAAAAATGGAAAAACAATTTTAGAACAGGTCAAAAACACTCAGGTAGATTTGCTTGAAAGAAAGCTTAACTATATTTTTATGTCTGAAAAATCACAGGAACTTATGTGCGATTTGCACTTCAAAAGAAACTACTTGCACATTTTCAGGACTTAACATATTGATAAATAGTTTCTGAGGAATTAACCCTTTTTTGAAGTCTTTTCAGAATCTGCACATAAAAACAAAACAAAACAAAAAAAAAAGGTAAAACAGAAGTTCCACTTTTCTTCACCCTGAATTGTTGACTCTTTTAGGAATAGAATTAGAATAATGGCGAAACTATTGTTGTTGTCCAGTTACAAATCTAGGAAGAATAGTAGATTCTCCATGAGTAAAATAGATAAGAAAGTTTGCAACATTTAAATGTGTGTCAGTTTTCTGAAAAGCCAAGAAAAACAATTTGCAATATGAAGCTAGCAAATTTAGGCAAACAGTAAAAAAAAAGAAAAATGGAGAAGCTAGAATGAATTTAGCCAATTAAAAAATAAGAATAGCAATAATGCCTTTCCATGTGTTTTTCTGGAAAATAGTCCATGCTAAACAAACCTGATTTCTTTGTTTTATGAAATGACAGGTTATATCAAAAAAGAAGATTGCCATGCCACACACAATTCTAGTTAAATAAATAGCAATTGGTAGTAGCAACAGAGCCAATATTAAATGGCTATGAACTGGCTACCTGGGAGGTAGGAAAAAAGTTATCATCAAGACAGGGAGTGATTCCTCCAAGAGTCTACAGAGATCAATGTAAACCCAATTCTATCCAACTTCTTTCTGTGTGGATTCAAACTAAACAAAAGAGAACCATTGGCAAAATTTTTGGATGACTACTTCTATAATAGATATCCCTTTGATTACAGTACTTGCATATTGCACCTTAGAGTTTATTGTCTTCTTTCTGGAGGTGTCATGGCAGCAGATTTTAAATTTTATTAATTTGATTATCCCATTGTGAAAACTGGAAGGTGCCGTGATTACATTTGATATCCATACAATTGACACATTAATTGCTGCATTTTCTACTCAGCGAAAATTTCTTCAGATTCCTTAATTTAGGAGGCATTAACAAAATACTTTTTTTCATTTTGTAATTTCTGTCTGTTACTCTTAAGGAGTTTAGAGGAGGCTATTTTTATTACTAGTCATTTAAAAATATTTTTTTATTCTGGGGATATTCATTGTAGTACAATCAGTCTGGTCAATTCAGCCTTTCTTTTAATACCAAATGAATGCTATTCTAGCCTATTTCTTTAAAATGTTTACTATTTTCTTTTAAAATATTCTTATTTTTCAGTACTTTTTTTTTTTTGCAGTTGTCCTTATATGTTGAATTTATGTATTTCATTTCAATACGACTTTTCTTAAAGGGAGGATATACTATCTTTCAGTACTATTGTCATGAACAGAGAAGAAAATTGACCACTAACTGTCATTTCTATAGTGCTATGACTTTCATCCCTGAAGTGTGTGGGTATGTCCCTCTAAAGGAACAAAGTGTTAGGTATATAAAGCAGATATGAGTCAAAGGGCTAGATTAAAAACCATGTGTTTTTTATAGATGAATTCAGAGTGTAGACTAAGACCATAAGCTTTATATTGCAGATTTCTGTTTATGGTTATATTTTGAACTAAATCACAAATTCAAGTCAATGTCTATTGAGAGTTCTAAATTTTAACTTTATTTTTAAATTTTTTGGAAAAAGCGTTTGCTGACTTTTTCAGTATCTGTCTTAAAATGGAAAAATTGTGTTTCTCTTTCAAGGTAGAATAATATCAGAATTTGAGATGTTTTTTAATATATACAATATATTCTGAATATTAAGTTACAATTAAATAGGCTAAATTCATACCCTAGAAAAAGCGGTTATAAAAATAATGCTTTCATTCCAAAAGAAAGAATAATATTAATGAAATTACCATCTGCAACACTTCAAATCCCTCAGTAAATTGTAAACTCCCACATTTATTTAGCTATTTAATAGATATTTAAAATTGCATTTGAATCATAATTGTCTATGATCATGGCAAGAGAGATATATAAAATCTAGAGTATGGGGGATCAAATGTGACCTACTAGCCCTTCATCAAATCTCTAACGACGAGGCTCATGTTCCAACAATAGAATGGAAATTTTCCAATCAAAAAAATACATTCCCATGACAAAGTAGTTTGCCATTAGAGTTGTGTGATTGTTTTCTTTTTGTTTTCTCCACTAGATAGAAAACCCCTGAGCTCAAAATATTTAAATAAAGCCTTTTTATCCACAGCAATTCAGGCATCATTCAGGAGTAGGCTGTAAAATAAAGATGAGTAAAATTCTGCAGTAGTTACTGAATTTAAATGAGTCCTTATTTTGTGTAAGTAATAAGATAAATTCTTTTAAATATGCCAGACTAATAGGTAAGTAAGTAGTAAAATACTTCAGTAAATGCACAGCTATGCACCTGGCTGTGGAAGATATTTTCTTATATTTGTCAGCATTTGAACTAAAAATCTTGGTTTTTACAGTCTCAGTTACAATAGATCCTTCTGTTATAGCTTTTCTTTTATGTAAGTTAAATGATTCTTCACAGAATGCTAAAAAAGACAACATAACACATTGTCAGACGCTGCAGAGCCTAGAAGTATCTTTAAGAAAATTTGGTTAAAAAAAAGGTATTGACTGCAATTCAGTAACAGGAATGAATTCAGAGAGCCTGAAAGAGAAGTAAAACTCACCAAAAATAAAGTTATTTTCATTGCTTTCTCCAATCCAGAGGTGTTGGGGAAAAGGAAAGAAAAGGAGTTATCCATAATAGTAGCTATATCAATCACACTTTCATCTCAGTGTTCTTTTTTCTGTTTTATCTGATTCTTTGGGGATAAATGCAAGGCCATCATGAAGAATTTTCTGAGTTGCAAAAAGTTGCGAAGAACTATGAGTACAGAGAAAGAAGCTTATGTGGTTATGGTCAAGAGCAAGAAAAGCATAATCAAATTTAATAGCATTATATAATAAAAGTACTTATAAGACACATGGTTTAGTTTTATTTAGTCCTTTGAGTAGCAGGAGGTAGGACTTGATCCTTATTGGTCCTATTCATGTTAAAAGATTCTATGGTTCTACAGTAATTCTGGTCTCATTAATTTGGAAATGTCACTGGAGAAAAATTATGTGGGTTTATCAGTCAATTAATGATCAATCATCAATGTCATGTATTCCATAAAATAATTTTTAAAAAGTTGCAATTAAAAAGGTGGTAATAATAAAAAAAAAGGTTGCAATTAAAAAGGTGGTATTAAAACCTTAATTGGAAAGTAGGTTTCTCATCATACATGGTCAAAAAAGATAAATTCAAATTGGAAAATGTACTTTCCAAATCTGTCACATACACACAAAAAAAATAAAATTAAAAAACTCTAGCAAAACTGGTGTGCTTTAGAGGTGAATAAACTTAGAACAGAAGTTAGAAGAAAAATGTGTGTTTTTGGAGAGCCCTCCATATGGGAAAAAACCATCTCTCATAATTTTAAGATGGAAATAGGTGTGACTATTTGTGAAGGCAGAGGTCCAAAGCTGTGTGTTCATCTCCATTCCAATAGATTTACCCTTCCATATGTTGTATTTCATTTTTATATAGCAGTCAAACTTCTGTAAAAATACCAGAAAGAGTATGGGGTGTACCTGTAATGACGTCTACATCTAGATTTTTTAATTTTCTTCTCTTCCTTTCCTACTAAAGATGGATAGATACTGAAGGCATAGCTGAAAATACTAGGTTAACAGGGTCACAGTGCTGCCTAAAAAATATGAGACAAAATTAGGACTGTATTTAAATTTAAAAAAACCTATGACAGCTTTCTTTTTCAGTTTTTTTCAGTAACTGTTTTAGTCAGGGAAATATCTGTCTTAATATCAACTTCCTGTCTTCTTGTGGGATGTATAGGAACCCCTGCCAAGCATACAGAAGATACTCGGGGGCAATTCCTACTTTAAAGGAAACTTCTGGATCATTTAATATTATCTTATTGCAAAAGGCAGCTAAGTTCTCCTTACCCATTTGGCATCAATAGTGAAACTTGAGATTATGCATGATTTTAATGCTTCACTTCCAGGACAGTTGGTGGAGCTGCTAGTGACGAGGACAGAGCATTACAGTCCTCACAGTAACTACATACCTCATACTGATGATATGATTTCAGGATGTATAAATGTATATGAAACCCAGGAAAAAGAGGGAACTAAATCTTCTCTCACCTTCTGCCTTTAACCCATCAAAACTTTAAAACTAGTTTTCTTATTCTAAACTTTGCATACAAGGTTTTGAAACTAAGAACCTGCTCAATTTCTTTGTCTCAGTTTTCAGAGAAGAGTAATCTGCTGCAAGTGAGAGAGATGAAAAGATTAGTCATGATTAGTCATCCACAAGTCCTTATTAGCTATCGATAAGCCTTGATTTAGTATCATATCCCTAGAAGCAAAGTGGAAAGTAAGCATAAATCAGGAGAATTTTTGTTTAAATTATTTTAAAAATGCAAGTGGTTAATACTAGGGAGGACAGTGTAGAAGACCCGTTTTACTATGTTCCCTTTGGTCTGTTACAAGTTGAAACGGAAGATTATTTTTAAAAAATCCCATACTTCTTAGGTGCATAAGTATGATATATTTGGTTTCAGTGTTAAAAAACTAAAACAATTCATTTGAAAAGCCAAAGCATGAAATTTTCAGTTCTAGCCCATTTCCATATTCCTATTTATCAGTAAAATGAATTGGCAGAACAGTAGTACCAGATTTTGTGAACCATATTTATTTTTATGAAAATGGGTATTTAAATTTTAGTAGTTCCTTTTATCTAAATGACTCTGTAAATTTTCTTTTCTAAACTTAGAGTGTGTACAAGTTGTGATTATCCTCAGTGTATCATGTTGCAATTTCTGAAAAAAAAAAATCTGTTTCAAATGGTATCATTTTAAGGAAAAAAACACTGATGAACTAAACCAGACTGGTACACTATTTTTAGCCAGTTTGTCCAAATCTATACTTCTGATGGAAAGTAACTTACAGTGCAAAACTGTAATTAGAAAACTTCATGTATATTTAAAAAATATTCTTTGTGCATAGATCTCCATATTTTTTTTAATTTGCTTTCAGAACAGAATGGAAACAATGGTACAAGCTTCGTATTCCATTTCATATGTAGTAATGGCTAAATGATTTTATAGAAGAAATGCATAGAAAGCAATTTTAAAATACAAGAAAAAATAATGCTCTGGAAGACACTTTTTGCATCACCTGAAATTGTGGAAATCAAAATAGCTTGAGAATTGTGCTGTACATAAAATTGTCCTGAAGAGTAAGGCTCTAGTTCTTAGGATTCTTTGCATTAGTAATTATTATATGATTAAAGTTTACCCAGAAGCAACATCTGAAGATGCTATGGTATATTTACATACTGGTCATAGCAAGAACTCACTTTGAGAGTCCAATAGAAGTTAAGCTACAATTTTAGCTCTTTAAAAATGTACTGTTGATAATTTGGGCATTTTACATATATCTTTATTTATTTCTATGAAACTCACTCCAGTCTATTAATGTCTTTTATGTACTGGTGTGCTCAGAACTGGACCCAGCACGCCACATTGAATGAACAGAGGGGAAGGATCCCCTCCCTCATCTTCTGGCAATGCATTTTATGATGCAGCCTGGAAAGGTGTTGGCCTTGTTTGCTGCAAGGACACATTGCTAGCTCATGTTCAACTTGAGGACCACACCAGATTCTTTTCTGAAAAGCTCCTCCCCAGCTAGTTGGTCCACCGCATGTACTGGTTCCCTACCACAGCACTTGACATTTCTCTTTAGTGAATTCCATGATTTTTCTGTCAGTCTGTGAAAAAAAGAAATTAGTGGGGTTTAATTTATGAGTGTCATCATAGGTGAAAAATGTCACCTAATCGAAGTTGTGCCTGCTGAGTTGTCTGTCCCTACTTTTATTTTAATCTTTGCTTCTACATGTATAGGTAACTAAATGTGGAAAAAAATCCGATGATTATAGATAAAAAATAATAGAACTTTAAGATCATTCAGCTTTGGTTTTCTCTCTTTAACACAATAATAACAATAAAAATCTTATCTTTTGCTTTACAATTATTGATTAACTCAAACATAAACAAAAAATCTATATGATTGCCAGGTATCAAAACCAAAAATTTTTTTTTGCAATTTCTCAAATAAGAAAATTTAGCTTTTAGGTCATTTTAAGATATACGTGATACATAATTGAGAAATTACCTTTTCTTAGAAAACACCTTGTGTCTTATTCCTTAGGGTAAGAGTTCAAATTCATTAGTTTTTCTATTAAGAAGCTATTTAAAGAGTTATATGAGAAAATACTGTTATTTTGGCAATGTAACTTTGGGTCATGAATGTTGTAGGTAAGATTCATTATTTAATAATATAATAATTGATTTAATGAATGTTGTTTCAACTTATTTATATTATCGAGCAGGTTTATTGTCTAGTGGCATCTGGAGCTGTGTTTTATATATGTATATATATGACAGAAACAACTGAAAACAATTTACCTCCACCTTTGCTTTAAAGAGAGGTTATGCCCAGCCTTTGCTCTTGCTTGAACAAGCTAATCCTGATCTTCTGTTCGTTTGTTTGTTTTCTTTCCCTTACAGGAGTCATCAGGACTGCCTTGCACAACATGGACAGGGAAGCCAGAGAGCATTATTCCGTTGTCATTCAAGCCAAAGATATGGCTGGGCAGGTCGGAGGGCTGTCAGGGTCAACAACTGTAAATATCACACTCACAGATGTCAACGACAATCCACCCAGGTTTCCTCAGAGTATGTACAATTTCAACATATAACTGATTTGAAAATCACGTTGATTTTCAGTGAAGTAAGAAGCTATTAGTAAAATCCTGTTAGTAGTCAGATTCATGGGGGAAAGGCAGCTTGGAAAGCATTTGGATTCACCAATATTTTATTTCCAGGTAAAGCACAGAGATGGCACAACTAAAGTACTGAAACCAGTAAAAATTTATTTCAATCAAAGCATTGAATAATATTGAGATGGGCCACAGGAGTACACTGTTCTCATATGTGGGTTATTCTCCAGCCCTTGTTAAATGCATATTTCAGTAACTGTGTGATTTTGATCCCACAAGGGAATTATGATGTCCCTATGGTAGATAACAACAAAAGTCTATTCATTAAAATATTTAATCCAACATACCTTTGGCTGCTTCCATATGCAACTATCATTTTTTTTTCTTCTGCTTTCTTTATACCTGACAAAACTTTTAAGATAAATTATTAAATTTCAGATGGTTAAAATCTAAGATATTTCTCACTATTGTTGAGCAGTGGTGGAGTCTGACTTTATCATAGTAAAATGAATTGTTGTTGTTGATTTCAAACAATATTATCGCATGAATATATCAAGAGTAAACACCAGAATAGAATATCTTAATAATGTGACCACTAATAGGGAGTTAATTTCTGTCTAGCTCATTGAGTACACATTGATCTGACACAGTTACTAGGATCTTGTAGGAATTCTGAATTCAGTTAACTATTTAAAAATCTTCTGGAACATGAATGCATTTTCTCTGCATATTGGCTCAAGGCCAACAAGGATATTGTAATCTGGTCTCTAACATGGTGTGAGCTGTTGTAGAACATAATGGGCTGGTACCTATAGGTTCATCCACCAGGAAATGCGTTAAGCTGTTTGAATTAAAAGATTTACAAACAATCATCTAGCTCACAAGGCTCCAAGGAAAAACAAAGCTCCCTGGCAATACACATTATATAAAATCTGACCAAACAGTAAGTACATTTATTAAGAGTGTTGTAGTAATGACTATCTTCTCTGTGCCTCACAAAGGCTTGAAAACATAAAGCTTTTGAAACACACCCTTAAATAAAATATTTTGGGTTTTATGTTCCACAAATTTTTTATTGCATCCATCATTCTATTTAGTACTTCATGAATATTGGAAAGGCAAAAGGTAAGGCTACAAGAGCTAAATTAAAAAGAAAGAACATCCTAAGTTTCCTGCAAATTCAATGGATGCAGGTATGGGTCCCTACATATCAGGTTTCAAGAACTGGCCTCTTTTATTTTGAATGGAAGGGTTTAAATAGCAAACTGATTGGCAGGCGGAAATGTACATTGGCATATGCATTTATCTGTATAAATATTTTTTCAGAAATCAAAGAAATACAAAATGTTCATGTTATAATTTATACATTTTAAGGGATTCTAATATCATTGAAAATGACAAAACATTTCACATTTAATGAAAAATTATTAAGGCAGAATAAAAATATATTTTAATATTTACTCTTTTTAACATAAAATGTTATTTCTAGAACAAGCCTTTTGGAATACAAACATTTGCTTTCTTTCCTTACAGAAGATTCCTATACACAGTTGAGTGACGTTATTTCTTTACTCCTTTTCAAGAACTATATTTTAAACTCCTTTGCAAAAGAACAGTAGCTATCCATTAGTAATAGAGAATGAAAATACAGTTGATCTAAAGACGGTTCTTTTGCCATCGTGAACTAGATATACGAGTCTGACACTAAAAGAAATAACTTTTGTCATTTTTTCCTCTGTTTCCTTTGTGTGCCATGATTTTCAGTTAAATTTCTCTTCAATTTCCTTATTAGACGGAATGCTAAATGAGACTTTCTGAGGCTTGTCACATTCAGAATTGAATTCAAGGGAAGTGCTAACCAAAACTGCCAGTATCGAGTGCATAACCCTTGGGACAGGCTGAGTCTCAGCTAAACCACAGACTTTCTTTTGGTTAGTTTCCTTTTCTCCGTTACCATACTTGTGAGTTTTGAATCTGATTCTAACTGTATGAGTACCTTACTTGAGAACGTGCTGGGGAATACATCTGATTGATGTTGTTATTATCTGTTTTATTTAAAAATATACTTTGTTGAGTGTATTTAAAAGATGGTACCTTTCTGGCTTTAGTAGATCAGAGTTCATTAGACATGAGAAGTGCAGTAATATATGCAGGATTTTTCCCCTTAAATAAACACTTTAAACCCCACCTTAAAACTTAGAATAAAGGTTGTAAATATATCTGCTTGAAAGGGTTTATTGTGTTTTTCTCTGTATTCATCCTAAATAGAGCAGACTTTCTTTCAAAGGAAGTCCTAACAGAAGAGAAACAATTTTCCAAATATAAAAAAAATCTAGGAGGAATCACATGAAACAGGACTGCAAAATTGTATCCGTCTAATTTCTGGTATAGGAAACATAGCTGAAAAAAATCTGATTGCAAAACAGTAATATGTCTCAAAAGTAGGAAAGGGGTAGTGAATTCAGCAGAAGAATAGCCTGAAACCTTACATATTTTTTGCTTATCTATTACTTCTTGTGTGTCTTGTATAATAGAGATTTCTTTTTCTTCATCATCATTTCCTTTCTTCCAAGAAACAAGAAATAAATGAACTATCTATTTAGTGTAAGCTGACAGACAGTGCTCGGCATGAGAAGTTTTGCATCTCTCAGTTCTTGTTAGTTTTACCACTGATGGATCTATGTTGTTGATAACTGAGGGACCTAATTTCATAGTCATAAATTTATTTCATAATTTGATAGAAGATATTATATTTTCTAATGGCACTGTTATCAGCCTTGAGCCACATCAGAATATTCTGTATACTTTTCTTTCATTAATTCTCTCTGGTGTTGCTTAAGATGAATAAAGTCCCTGTGTTTTGCTTTGTTTAGTATGAAAAGATTCTGATAGCATCAAGATCATCACACTAGGCAGAGGCTTCTATTGCTATGCTTTGTACATCAAGTGCTAATGATTGAATTCTGGCCAGTTAGAAGACCTATACTTGCTGTGTCTAGACTCTGATTTGTAGATTTTGTGTTTTAATACATCTAGCTCAGTTCCTTAGGATAAAGCATAATTTAAATACAATTGATTTTTTGAGGCTTGATATTTTCATGGCAATAGTAAACATAATGTGAAATTATGTATATGCATAATTAAATTGGCCTCTCTTTTTACAATATCATTGTATGAAAAATGCACAGTCATGTTTAAATAGGAATGTGACATGAACATGCTCCTGTTTGTTCTGAAAAAGTAAATTTGCATCCCAGAAGCAGACATTAACTCTGTTCAGTGCTAGTAAGGTATCCACTGTCTGGCCTTGTTAATATAACTCATTAGACAAGTGTAAAAGTATCTGCTACTCATTTTCTTTTGAAATTCATACCCCAGTGTGGTCCTTTCTGAATCCCCTGTTCCATGTAGTACAACCAGCTCTCATGATTTCCTGTCATGAGGACTGTTGTGATTTCCCGTCATGAACTGTCAGCACCCTCCCATTTCCCACTGCCATGTGCTGCAGTCTGTCCTGTCCTGCCTGGTGACTAGTCCAGGGCTATCTGCCTTCTCTTTTACCACTTGGCTACTGCCAAATATCATCATATTTGGAAAGCAAATTTTTCTCTGATTGTTTTTTAGCATGTCTTTCTCCCTTTTTCATCCAGTAATTGCTTAGAGGCTTATAGAATCATAATGTGTTTTAGGTCTCTCTCCTTCCGTTAGATTTGCCTGATATTGGACAAGGGTTAAGAATTACTGGAGACTATTAAATTAAAAAGATTGCACAAGTTGTGTCCTCAGGAAATTTAGATTTTAAATAAAACAAGATAAGGACATGATATCTGGTTTCTCTTAAGATGACTTATATATGATCAACTTTACCTTTTTAAATTGGATTTTTTGCATATCTAGTATAATCTAGATCTTGTTCATTGTGCCATTTCTGGGTTGAGAAGTAGGACCATATGAAACTAATATAACTCAAGAAGTCCAGGTGCAAGATCTGCACCTGGGTCAGGGCAATCCCAGGCATGGAAAGAGACAAGAAGAAGAACTCAGTAAGAGCACCTATGAAGAGAAGGACATGGAGGCTCTGGTGGGTGAGAAGTTGACATGAACAGTCAATGTGCACTTGCAGCCCAGAAAGCAAACTGCATCCTGGGCTACATCAAAAGAGTTGCACCCCCCAGGTCAAGAGAGGTGATTGTCCTTCTCTACTCTGCCCCTGGGAGGCCCTCCTTGGAGTGCTGTCTCCAGGTCTGGAGTCCTCAGAGCAAGAAAGATGTGAACCTGCTAGAGTGGGTCCAGAGGAGGGCCATGAGGGAGATCAGAGGTCTGGAACACCTCACTGATGAAGACAATCTGAAAGAGTTACGGTTGTCAGCCGGGAAAAGAGAAGGCTCCAGAGAGACCCCCATTGCAGCCTTTCAGTACATAAAAAGGAGTTGTAAAAAAGATGGAGAACAACTTTTTTTGCAAAGGCAGATAATGGTATCAGAAGGGGGACATTTTTAAACAAAAAGAGAGTAAGTATGGACTAGGAATCAGGCGGCATTGGCACAGGATGTCCATTGAAGCTTTGGATGTCCCATCCCTGGAAGTGTTCAAGGCCAGGCTGGATGGGGCTCTGAGCACTCTGGTGTAGTAAAAAGTGGTAGAGGAGTAAAACTCCAGATTGCCTTTAGCATGCCTTCCAAACCAAGCCATTCTATGAGCCTGTAATTCTACATGTTGATCAGTCCTGCAATGATCCAGTATCCAGGGAGTATTAGGAAGAATTTCAGTCCAGAAATTATTCTACTTTTAAAGGTTGCTTAATATTAGGATTTTTTCATTATAATTACACTAATATCTTTTCCCTATTTCATGCTCATCTCTTCCCATCTGTGTGCCTATTACATTTTGATGTAATAGTTGTACAACATAACTGTGGTGCTGAAAAATATTTTTCTCCTCACATATTCTTAAAGGTAGATATATGTTGAATTGATTGACGTTTTACAGTGCATGCTCAGATTTCAAGTAAGTGTTCAGGTTTCAAAGTGGATGCCTAGTGAATGACACTTCCTTTGTGAGTACAGCCGGTGTTCACTATACTGATATTCTGCCTTTACAGAGAATTATAACAAGGCCCCCGATTTTTTTTTTTTTTTTTTAAATGGCTGAAGTAATACATCAGAAGCAGAATGAGGGGCAAAACTATTTCTGTCAGTTTTCAGAAACTTCCTCCTGGCTGTGACAGCCAGGAGCAAAGGTAACAGGGGAAAGCTGTAATTGTGGGCCCATATTACCTGGTGAAGATGTTAGTTTTAAACAGAGAAGGATGTTGGAGCTTGATTCTCTAGCAGTATTTAGAATCACCTTCTTAGCAAGGCTGCTGCACAAAGACAGCAAGCTGTTTTAGGGAGTGATAAAAGAGACAAGCCTTGCTGATCTGAGTGATTTTCTGAAATTTCTCATACTGTATCTTTGTAATGTGCTAGAATCTATCATTCATCTATGTGATGCCTTGGACATATGAGAAACACATTACTTGTGTTCATTAAGTTTAAAAGGGAGTTAAAACATATGAAAGAAAAGTATATGTACCTTTAAGCGTATGCTTCCATAGACTGGAAAATATTATCTGAAGTGATTTAATTCCTTTTTTTTTTTTTTTTTTTTTTTTTGGTGAGAAGAATGGTGTGTTCTGAGCTTTACACAATATTTGAAGTTAAAGCTACCTAATTGTTTCATAGACCACTTAAATCTGACAGGAGTTATTTAACAGCATTTGATCACATAGGACATCTTATGATGTTCTGTTTCCTGAGCAGAAGAAGTGTGATTTCCATAATCAGTTTTTATTGTAAAATTTAATTAACAAATTATAATACTTTCCAAGAGTATGAAATATCTTATTGTAAAACTCTCCTTTAATGAAAATTCATGACAATAAAATTTGGTGACAGAATTGTTTATAGAATTCAAATATTACAGGAAGTTTGGGGGGAGGAAAATATATTTTTGTCAAAGTCAGATTAAATACTTCTAATAAAAACATGGTCTACATACTGAGATTTAGCACCACCTAGGTGCCTCAGCTTTACTCATAACAGTACCATGGAGTCTTATTTTATTTTATTGAATACTGTCCACAAGGATTTTTGTGTACCAGATCCATTATGAATTGCATATATCATACACATCAAAATCACTCCAAAACACTCTAGATAGAAAAAAAGGTGCAGGTTTTTATTGGTTGGTTTGTTTGTTTTGCTGTGGGTTTCTGAATAAGATTGTAATGGTTTTGGGAATGAGGGAATTTTTTTTTTTTTTCTCTCAGAGTGGAGAATTGGGAGCAGGGCCACTCCATTTTGAGAAGAGTTCTTTGGAAAGCCTTAATTTTCATGTCCTTTATGAAGTAAAAACCCCCAGTGTGATCACAACCCTAGCTGTACTAGTGCCAGGGAAAAGCAAGCATACAAACAACAAAACAAACACAGCCCAAACTGAGTTTAACCCTTTTAAAGGTGTTGCTATAAGCCTCTGCTTTACCCAAGCTACCTGATGCAGCCATGGTCCCCTTTAAATGGCATAACATATGCTGAACAGAGCACAGCCTCTAGAGACTGCTACATATCACGCCCAACTATTAAGTTCCTCATTTGTGATTATTATGGAGTGCATATGTGGCTTTTCCCATGCCATTTGCATAGAAAATATGTATTTGGTGATTCAATACCTACAAGAAAGTAATGAATCTGTAAATCCAGGAGAAACCCAGTTTTCTTTATGTTTCTGCTTCTTCCTATGAGTGGTTTAAACATCACAATTTTTACAAGAGCCACAATACTTTAGTTCTCCAAGATCAAAAGTTTAGTATTCTCAGGTCAGAAAGTTTTCAAGAACTTTCAGTTGCTATCTCTAAAGGCAAAGTGTCATGGAACATGAACTCATCACTGATTAAAATCTTAATCACAATCATAACTCTTGTTTCACACAAAGATGTAAAAAGCAGGGGCATTGGGATGCACAAGTCTTGTTTCAGTCAAAGGAGTCTCTTGAGTCAAAGAAGAATGTTGGGTAGGTTCTTTTCTAAATTGACCCAAGGTTTCTATGTTCTTCAAGCTTTCAAGTCAAGGAAAAGTTTGAAAGGTTTGAGTTTTGAAGTTTTTTGATTGTCATATTTGCAAATAAGAAGTAACTTCACTTATAATTCAATAATTGGGGGTTTTGGCAGGGAAGAAGAGTAAGCCAAACATACATCTTAAAAATTTCTTAGTTTAGTTTTATGAAAGAGAAGTTGGCATCAAAAAGGAGTATTGAGATCAAAATTAGTAGTCATAAAATTGACTGAACTTCTGCAATCAAAAATATTGCTATACTCATAATGATGATGAATTAAAATTGGAATTATTATATTAAAAATAAGCATAGTAAAGGAACATGTGACATATGTCCAAGACATACTATGACAAATAGGCTTCTAAAAAGACTGCAGTCTCAAAAGAGAAATCCAGAATAATCTATTACATGTAAGGAAAACAAGCAGCTCTGTGAATAAGGAATAGCTTTATCAAAGAAAACCACCAAGAAAGATTGAGCACAGTCCACAGTTGAAGCTCCACTTTAGTTTTATCAAAGATGGCAGAACATGAGACATGCCTTCGTAAATGACAGGATCATAGGATCATGAGGCTTCAAAAAGTAATCTTACCCAAAGCCCAGCTTAAAACAGGTTCAGTTAGATCAAGACAAGAGTCTTGTCTAGCAAAGCCTTGAAACATCATTTTCAGATATCTTTCTGCAAAACTTCTTTAAAACTGGCTGGCCCCAGCATTTACTGATGAATGGCATTATTCTGCCCCTAGTGCTGTCACTGAATGTCATAAGGTTTGTTTTAGCACATTTCTTCAGCATGTCCAGGTCTCTTTGAGCAGCAGTCCTGCCCTCCAGTATAATAAACAATTTTTCCCACATTGGTGTTCAGTATTATGTCACTTCTCCCTCCTATTGTTAAATATGGTAATGTATAGTGTTCAAGAAGACATTGTAACCTATAAAAGTCAAAATTATCAACAGAATAGAATAGATTAATAAATGCAATAATTTCATTAATATGCTTATTGATTTTCATTAAATACTGTTGCACTTCTGTTTTGAGAGGTTCAGACAGAGAAATTACTTTCCTGAGAGTAAGACACATCAGTGGAGGTGGCCTGTAGGCTAATTGAAATGAAAGTGTATTGTTCTAAAGATAAAGAAATTATTTCTGTGTTATAATGACAGGTAAGCCATAAAGTTTATTGAAAGATGAAGATCATAAACATGAATTTGGAAAATGTTTCAGTTAGCATAGATCAAAGTCCTGCAAAGGGATATCTTATACAGTACCTTAGCTGGAAAAGAGTATTAATTTCCTCGTATCATGAGCAAAGGGAATGCATGCGAGTGAATGTGGTAAAAATTGAGAACTGAATCAGCTGACATTCTTGATCTGTAGGAAACAGACCAACTCCTTTAGAAAAAATTAGACCATCCCCAAAAGATTTCTGCTTCACAACAGCTCCTGAAAGTCTGTAATGCTGGAAGCATAAGAATAATCTGTTCAACGTGGTCAAATTTGATGGAAAATTTTTGCTATAGACTCATCATACCTGACCTCAGGGCTCCTATATTCCCAGTCAATTGTTTTAGAGGATTGAGACAGACTCACAGTTTGCCATACAGAACTGTAAATTCACAGTATACACATCCCATATTTTACCATGTCCTATCAAACTTTCTTTATCCAATGCCCAAGGAAACATTCATAGAATCAGAATCACAGATTATGCTGAGTTTAAAGGCACCCATCTGAGTTATTGAGTCCCAGTGGAGAACACCCATGGAGTCAGAGTATGTAGCTGAGAGCATTGTCCAAATCCATCTTGGATTCAGACAAGCTTAGTGCTGTGACCTCTTCTCTGGGTAGTCTGCTCCAGTGCTCAATTGAGCTGTTCGTCAGTTGCTCCTACTAGCAATCAAGTTTACAACATTTTAGTGTTTAACATTTCCAGTTTCACCACTAGTCTCAAAAAATATCTTTAATATAGTTTAACCTTCATGTTGCTGATCTTTATCTTCTAGCATGTTTAGTTATTTTAGATAGCATTTTTTTGTATTTATCTATTTGGTTCATCTCTGTATGAGATATTGTCAGGCTGTCTCTGTGAAGCAGTGGTTAAATTCTTGTTAAAAGACATTTCTGACCTTATAATCTAAGAGTTTTTATTTTTTCAATAGCTTCCTTTTAATTCTATCTACATTTTTTTAACATTTCAATTCTTGGAAAACTGACATAATTCATGAGTAATTTCAAATATTTGCTTGCTTGAAGTTTTAGTATTTCAGAGTCTTTGAAGCAGGTATCAGTAAAACAATCTTCTGAAACAGATGGCTAACACTTGGAGTGTGATTATAAAGCAGATCATAGTGTCATGTAGATAGATATATTTTAACAAGCTCAACTATTTGAAAGTCTCCAATTAGATCGCCCTATCATATGAGTTATAGCACATCCAGTTCCTGAAGTGGCTTGATTATATAACTTATTCTTAATGGCCTTAACCTTTTCCTTTTTGGAAGAGCAAAAGTGTCAAAACCCCCATATTTTGCATTTATTTTAACACCAAGTAAATTTTGAAATTAATTTCATCCCATTACTATAATTTTATGTATGATATAAAGAAACCAGCAATACAAAATTGTTAGTTGGCATCATCTGTAAGCACAGAACATTGCAGGGCATTTATTTGGAAATTTGTGTATGTGGTATTCAAATGCATATCAAAGAATTGCATCAAAATATTAACTATGATTTTTAATTGAATTAAGTAATTGTCCTGCTATATCAGTGTTGATATTTTATTTTTTACATGTTAAGTTGAAATTTTTTTCTTGCTCTGCTGGAAATTTCTTATTTTCCCTAAGATTTCCAAAATGCACAATAACTAATTTTTTGTTTTCCTATGAAACCTCTCTTTTCCTTTAGACTACCAAAGATTATTGCACTTGTCCATCCTTATCTCACCACTTATTGTTTACTAGTAGTATGGGCTAGTATGAAAAAAATAATTCAAAACAGCAAATAGGTTTAGGAACTGTTGTCCCAGGAATTTGATAAATTTATAATTAAATCTTATGTTTTCCAGTAAGTGTTTGTAAAGGTAGCTATATTTTAGTGGTGATATCTATTCCCTTTTCAATTGCAGATTCTGTTGGTTGATAGTTTCTTCATCCTACCAGTAGTGGGGTTTAGCCACACCTCAGGTTTAATCTCTGAATTCAATTTAAATTTTGCCTTTCTTTTTCTACATGCTTGTCAAGGGCACCTCTGCAGTCATGCTACCTAGTTTGAACACAGCAAACCATAGCAACATATTAACTTTTATATGTCCACTTGCAAATCTGCTGATCCACCGCCCTGCCACTCAGTTTTGCACTATTGCACTCACTCCACAGAATGCCTTCAAAGAACATAAAAGGAACCTGGTAGTGTTTCAGAAGATATGCAATGACAGAAGTTATTTTACTTTTTTTACTGTGTTGGTGGTTGGACTGTGATGTAAATTCTGCAGACTGGTAGGGAGGCATTTGGATTGGGGTTTTTTAGATGGGAAATGAGGATGTTGTTGGTATGTGAATTATTCTTTTCAGTTCTGGTAGATTTCATCATCCCTGCTGTATTATAAGGGTAACATTACTGGAGAAATCTTTAGGCTGTTTTTCTGGACTAGTTGCAGATGGAGATTGAGGTTTACATAATGACATTATGTCTCTTCGCCACTTTTGTTTCCTGGTGGCAGCTTCTTGTCCGCAGGAAAACTTTGTACCTTTTAGAAAATTTCATACAAAAGCATAGAGAAAGTTAAGAAAATTATCTTTCAAAAAATATTTCACTTATTATTAACCAAACATTAGAAAAACACTGAAAGGAGGTTACAGTTGTAAAGGAATTTTTTTCTGGGCACCAATGTGTAATACTTCTTTGTACCCATTATGTTAATTTTTATTTACTGTAGATGGAAGTGAATTTTTTTGTGCAAAGGGTAAAATATTAAGATTTATTACATTTTTCTTCAGTAAAAATTATGTGTTGAAAATATTGAGGCAATCGCAAAAATGATCAGATTTTGGGACAAAATGCAACAGATTTTTCAATTCAAAAGTACTCACTTGACCATGCATTTAATTGAAAGTTGATGAAATATATATATTTTGGTTATGGAGAATATAAACTTTTAAAAATACTGGTATGAAGTACTTTCTGTTTTATGTGATGTACAGCAATAGTTGTGAAAACTAAAATCCTACATTAGGTAATTTGAATTTTGAATAGGGAATGAAGGCAGCCCAAGTAAAATACAATTTGGTTTTGAATTCTTTCTGGGGTCTAAATAGATTCATAAGTTTATTTGTCACTTTACAAAATATGCAAATACTCTTCCATTGACTCAGACATCTAGAAAATGTCCAAGTTACTGTTGTTTTTTTCCTCCTCAGAACATTATCAACTGTATGTTCCTGAGTCAGCTCAAGTTGGATCAGCAGTTGGCAAAATCAAAGCAAATGATGCAGATACTGGTTCAAATGCAGACATGAAGTACACAATTATAAATGGTGATGGCTCTGGGGTATTCTCCATTTCTACTGACAAAGAAACGAGGGAAGGAATTCTCTCCCTGAAGAAGGTAAGCCATAGAAGGTGTAAACCTTGCGTGAAAATTCTACCTTTGTCCCCAGTCTACTTGAGACTTGACATAGAAAGTTTATCTGTGATAATGAATGTGTAATTCAGTTTTCATACAATGCTATTCTTTGATTTACCTTCCAGCTGGTATCTAAATGATCCAGTATTGTGCTAAAGACTTAAAATGTTACTGGTAAAGCTATTACAGAGTTATCATTTATATGTATATATATCTTCAGTCTCAAAGACCCTTCCACAAAGGGTTGATTAAAAATTGTCACAAAGTATTTACACTTTGCCTCATGCATTTCCTTATTTGAGTAAGAAACTGGAGGAAATCCAAACAAAATATTTCAGCAAAAGCCATTATTCTCTGTATCCTTAAAAAAAAAAAAAAAAATGGTCATCATGCTCCCCCTTTGTCATGATTTTCAGAAAAATATGCTAGAATTTTCCTGACCTCAAGTCAGCAATCAGTCAGGCTTCCCAGAAAAAGTGTCTAACAGCCTGTCTCTTCCATTTTGTATAATGAGACTGGAAATGTTCAAGAAACAGATAATTATTTCTCATAAAATTCTGTAACTCCTTTTGGGGGTTACAGTTACCCTAATATGACATTTCTTTTGGGAGTCCCATATTAGAAACGCAAAGCACAGTATAATGCACAGTAGCATTTTCCAGTTAGCCCTGTAACTGCTCACTTGAGCTACATTTGACATTTCCAGTTTGGCATGAAAATCATAATAACCAGTGAATACATACAAGTTATGTGGGTTATTGTCATGGAAAGATGTCATTCATTGGGAAAATAAGAAATATGAGCAAAAATTCTGTTTAATTAATCTAAAATGTAAATGTTTTGCTTTCTTTCTGAGGAGGACTTAATGATCTTCAGTGTTATGATAATTTTAAGTAAATACAAATACGATTTATATATCGAGAGGCACAAGACAAGTCTGTCTCTCGCCTTATAGCTACAGCTAATGATTGAGATGTTATAGGAAGGTAAAAGAAGCAAATGAAAGCAAATAAGCAAATAACTACTCTGGCTACACTCGAAATGTCAGCTTTTTCTGATTATCTGAATAGATTAACCTCTTAAAAATGTTATTGTTCGATAAAAGAACTAGATAAAAGAAAGAGTTTGTGTTACTAGAAGACTTTGTGTCATTCCTCATGTGTTTTCGTTTTCTAAGAGAAATTATTCTTTCGCTACAAACGAAATTCAGTCGTTGTCAGTATAAACTGGGTTTTCCAAGAAGATATCAAAGATACAAGTTGCAGTCCTATTTTAAACCTTTTTTCTCTTAGAATATACATGCTGCAGAGAAATGAAAATCACTATTCAATATTTTTCTGCTCATAACAAAAACAACGTAAATTAATGAATATCTGAGTTAGACTTTACTAAACCTATATTTCTTTATGAATTGACTTGGGTAGCTGCTCTTTCTTTCATAGTAATACATTTACCAGGCTATAGTAAATTTCCATGCCTTTAAAACTTCTTTATGATCAGGAAAGGGAAACAGAGAATGTGAGGGTCTCAAAAGCCTTATAGCTTTAGAGTTCAGAGAATGAATTAATTGTCAGTAATCTCTCCTACACAGAGGAGAAATCAAAGAAATATATAAAGTGTATATAAATCTTGACCAGTTTTTTTTGTTCATCATCAGTCAAATTTATTGTAGATTTCATCTACAAAACACATATTGACAGTGACTAGACATATTTTGAGTTCCTTATGTCTTGCCTAACATACTACTTTGCCATTCCTTGGGGTGACAGAGAATATCAGTTTAAACTGGTTTGGATTAACCAGTTTAATACCAGTTTAGATGAAGGGTTTTTGTTAGACTGTCATGTCCACACAGAATGATACTGGTATAAGTAGAATTCTGCTATGTCATAATAAATAAAAAATCTGTTTCTAAAAAAAACCTTCCATACAAATACAACTTCTTGTAATGATATGACTGTGTTTTGAGACTGTTGGAAGTAGACTGACTACAACTGCAGCCTTTCCCTCATTCACGAGAAGGATCACCTGATCATAAAAGTTCCTGTCTCTTACAGTGAGTGTTTTGCTCGAAGAAGTAGCTTTTATTCAGTTGAAAATAAAAGAGCTGCCTAAAGGAATTTTAATGTCCTCATTGCTGTCTATGAAACTTTTTTATTAAAGATGTGAACTTATTTTAATTCAGGATACATCAGTCTCTACCTATTCCAGGATTTAGGATTAACTAATTGAAACCATAAGGTGACAAAATCCAGACACTACACTATCATGAAAGTAGAATCTGAGGCTCATTCTAAACCCTGGATTATTTCCAAAACTAGTATCTTTTCCAATATTCTGTTGAAACCATCCTTCTTTGTTTATATCCTTCTACATATAAGATATGGCAGTGGCTGCCAGAATATCAAAGATCATCCATTTCCAGTACCATTAAGAAATGTTTTAAATTAAACAGAAAAGATGTTAAGTTGCTAGAAGGCTAAACCGAAGAACAGAATGGCTCTGAGAATTTTTTTCTTTTCCTGCCAACAGCCACTCAACTACGAAAAAAAGAAATCATATACACTTAATATAGAAGGAGCAAATACTCACGTTGATTTTCGCTTTTCGCACTTGGGACCATTCAAAGATGTAACGATGCTGAAGATCATCGTTGGCGATGTGGATGAGCCCCCACTCTTCACTATGCCTTCCTATGTCATGGAAGTTTATGAAAATGCAAAGATTGGGACACCTGTTGGCACAGTAACAGCACATGATCCTGATGCTGCAAACAGTTTAGTGAGGTATAGTAAATCCAAATTATATGGATTAATTATTCGATCACGACATTGAATTTCACAAGCTTAAGTGTTAATGAGATCTGTAATGAATGAAGACTGTTTATTTTAGTACATAAAGGGAAACCTAAGTAGGAACAGTGTCATGATCAGTTTGTTAAGATTATATTTAGTAATGTAAGCTTCAGCCTTTATGCAGCTTGTACTATAATTCTCATCACTGGTCTGAGCAAAGGTCTGATTTTCCGGTGTTATCCTGCTGTAAATCTGTTAAATATCATAGCACTGTTTTCCCCCTGTCTGTCAGAATTGTGCTGGCCCTCTGTGCACTAGCTGCACTGTAGTTATCCCTGGTGCTTGTGCAAGACAGCAACAGGTTTAGATACATTTTCCTTCTAGAGACAAGCAAGATCATTTTTACAAAACTTTGATTGAGGATGAATCCAATATTTTGTAATATGCTTCAGCTTTAGTGGAATATCAAAAGAATCCGATATGTGTAATAATGAATTTTGTGGAACAATGCATGAACTTTATGTGTCAAAGGTGGTAGAAGATTTAAAAAGTTTCTAAAAAATATCCACAGAAACATTTTTGATGCTTTTTCTTTCCATGACATAATGGTATAGCCTTGGTAGGAATCATATGATTATATCCTTCGAAAGCAGTTTTTCTCAAGCTAATTAGGCATATTTAGTCTCCTGACTGAGGTGAAATCTGCTGGATATGTGTAGTAGTCTTGGTAAGATGAAACAATATTTTCAGAACAATGAAAGCATCAGGTTTTTATGGTTCTTTTGTGATAATAGTCTAAGATTCAAAATTTTTTGTGTCAGAGAATCAATATATGCAATTTCTTAGTGGCAAGTTATTGCCTTTGAAAAATTTCCACTATGGTATTTGTGCCTAAATCATAACATACATAATAAAATTTTGCTAAAAATAGCTGCCAAATGCCTGTAGCTCTAATACTATGTTTCTGAAGCTAGTAATACAGTCAGAACAACTACTGTCATGGAAGTTTGGAGTAGGAAGGGCAAGTGCAGATTTGACTGGTTGGTCTATAATTCAACTGTCTGTTGCCCATTAACAGTTTTGTCTAGAAAGAGATAACTTTGGCAAAAGGGGAGCAGCAACAGTTTGTACAAAGACTGGGAAGGCCAGAAGTAGATTTTCTGAGTGAAACAACCAGTACTTTGGAGATAGAGGGATCAGAAGGAAAAATATTCCCAAATATTGAACTTTTTGTATTCACCATTTTTTTTCTTTTCCAAACCTGAATTTGTAAGCAGTGATTGAAGGCAGAATATTTTTAAGTATCTATATTATTCATATAATTGAGGGAAAAAATTGTTCTTATTTTTGTCAATCATGTTTTTCCATCAATTGACATATATTTTTGCATTGTTCCTTCCATATCTCTACATCTCAATGGAGAAAAACATATAGTACTAACATAACATACCAAACCATGAAGATCTGATCGCACTCAGTTACGTGTTGGTGGGGTTTGGCAAGGTCAGTGACAGACCAGATATCCTTAGCATTATATTTGTGACCAGGTCCACCCTCTAGCCAGGCTTTATCCATTTTGGTGGAACTGGCAGTGGATGTAATTTGTGAGAGTGAATGTCATTTGTCATTTTTATGAAGATGCTGATTCTCTAAGGCCTGAACTGACATGTTGCTGTGTGGGACTGTAAGCAGACAACAGACTGGGGTTGTATGCCCTCAAGTTTCCCTTGAGCTCCCGGCTGCAGGAGCAGAAATGTTGGTCTGAGAATGGACAGCTCCCCCTTCCCTTACCTTCACACAGAAACACTGATGTCTTCACACTGATGTAGAGCAGAAGGGTTTTGTGTTGTTTCAAGGTCTGGCTACAGCTTGGGAGACTGTGGGTTGGAAGAGCTGTGACCTGAGAAGTGTGATTGACTGCATGGGCTTGGCTGCTGCTCCACTCGGAGTCAGGGTCCTGCCCCATGCTCCCCTCAGAGTGATGAGCAAAGGAGCCACTCAGAGGTGGCTGTATTTCTCAGAAGGGTCCATGCAGTGCACTTATGGCCTTTTGTGCTTCTTGGCAGGAAATTTCTCCACTGTTTGAAACGCTGGTGAATCTGAAAGATAGAAGTAACAAGGTCAAGTCTCTTCTTTGTTTCCCCACAATTCCTAGTTAATTGAAAATGAAAATAGTGATTATAAAAATGTAACCAGGAAGAATCAATGTAACTTTCTTAGGAGGCAGACATCACAGTCTCCAGGGAAGATAGGTACTTGCCCTGCTGATCTCTGTGCATCAGGGGAGTAACAGAAGAGCACTTCTTATCCAAATGGCTCAGATAGATCTCCAAACACTGAGGCTACAGGACAAGATACAGCGATTTGCTTATCTGTCTTTCCTAATCCACTTGTACGTTCTTTTCACTTTATGAGGACACTCGCTGCTGTGTATGTGATTGATGAAGCATTTAGGCACACAAAGTTGAAACAATATCACTTTGCTGTTCAACTGCTAAAAGAAATACAGTGCTGTGATTTGTTCACGGCCCAGTTAAGTAACAGTTTATTTTGATGGCAGGAACAATTCTTGTATACAGAAGAATGGCTGGAAGTGTAGATAAGAAAATTAACAGTGCTGAAATCTTTTTAAGTTATTTGAACTGAGCACAAAAATAAATAGCAGCATCTACTGCTATCAGTAGAGGGAGACAAAGTGGGTTTTGTCCCTATTTCCTCATTGCAATTCTATCACAGTGATTTCATCTTATTCCTGAGCTGAGCAGTCTTCAGAGGGTACTGAATTTTTGCCAGGGCTGGTACTAGTGTTTTAGTCTTTAAATCCCAGCAGAACAACGTCTGTAATAACAAATGCAGCTAATAGCAGTGAGATCTTTTTATTCAGTACTTATCTGATTGGCAATTTGGACTGTTCTAAAGGATTTTTCTTTTTAAGTTGATTGATGCGTTTTTCTTTAAAAGGATAGAAATGCATTTTTCAGGGAAACTTTTTAAAATGCTCTGTTTTTGAATAAGATTATTATTCTACTGAAATATGAAAAGCAAGATACAATAGAAAACATAAGAAATAAATATAATAAAACTCCATCATGTATTAATTTTGGTTGTTTGCAAATCACTTAAAATTTACCTTCAAAATTGTTTTCTAAATCAACTGAAAACATATTCATTTGTAATTCATTCACATGCATTACTGCCTTGTTGGAACATTTATGAGAAAATAATCCCCTTTCATTGCTTTGTGTCAAGTATTCTGCTCCCATACTCATACCTTTTGTTGCTTGGAAAGGTCAGGGTTAAGTCACATCTTATAATATCTGATGTACAAGTGGGTCTTGAAAGATCTCCTCCCACACAATATGGAAGAAAGCATGACTATTAAATGCTCTAATTACAATTTTTTTTAGTCCATTATTCATTTTAAATTTTTCTGTATCTTCTTAGAAATTATCTCTTTTTTCTTCCTGAAATCATACACGGAAGACTGGCATGGAAATTAGGGGCGAAAACAGCTTTTAATTGGCAAGGCACTTAGGTGCGTTGAGAGCAGCCCTCAGCTGTTAGTGCTGCCGCAGGGCAGGGCAGCACCTCTTGACACCCTGACATCTTTCTGGGTGGTGATCCTTGGGTGGTGGGTCCGCCCAGCCACAGCACGTACTCCAAGCGATCCTTGGAGCTTTCCAACTGCCTTTGCTCTGTTGCCAGTGGAATGGTTTTCAGAAACAGAATGCTGCAGCTGTTCCCCAAGCCACCTCCAAGGCAGTGATTCAGAAAAGAGCTAAGACAGAGTTTTAAGATCATGACACTTTCTGCAGCTCTGACATAATAGTGAAAGCAGTTCCACGGCATAGTCCAGTTCCCGCAGAATAACTTCGCAGTTTGATAGTGTACTATGGAAAACTGAAAGCCTTTATTAACCTTATACACTTAGGAGTAGTGTTTGAGAAATTAGACATCCCATTATAGAAATACTGTAACATCAGATCACTCCTTTGAGTGCTACTTTGTCATGCAGTTGCATAGGGGGAAAATCACTATTTTGAGCATTAATGATAGGATCTCTGCCCACTCTAGTAATTTTTTAACACCTACTTATTACATTTAACTAAGGTTGTTTACATTTCTGGGAAGAATTTTTCTTTGCCTGGTATCTAACAGAGAACTTCTGGCGAATGGGGTACAGGTCCTGATCGGGACTCTACCTGTGACAGTAGTGTCAAACAATAAGAAAGATAAGCACCTTTCCTTTTCAGAAGGTCTACAATTACCTGGTTAAATAGAACTTTGTATTTTTTTGGTCCTTGGAAAATTGATTTGTTATATTAATATGTTGACATTCAAGTAAATTTTCTGTTAGACCCTAATTTATTCACAAGGATTGATCAGCTATAGGAAATAGAAGACAGAAAAAAAATCCCTGTTGTTTTGGTTTGAGTTTTCTTTTTTTTCTTTTTTCTTTTTTTTTTTTTTAATTTTGTGCTAAAAATTAACTTTAATTCTTAAAAATTTATTTTGTCCTTAAAATTGACTTTTAATTTCGTGCTAACTTGGTGAAGAATAAAAGTATGATCTCAGCCGTGATCCTGGCTTCCCACTTTTCTAATGATCTTATATTCTTGCCTCACAATGGATGATATATCAAAAATGATTATAATACATCTATATTCGTATAAGTACAAAAACTTGCTTCCCAACACCACACCTGGTATGTAGAGGCTCTAATAAATACATAGTTCCCTTGTCTTACTTTGATTTAAATTGGCAACCTTCTCTTTCCTTCTTTCAGATGGAATGCTAAAAAATTAATGAATTACCAGTGCATATTATTAAAACAATAATGTGGTGTAGGAATTTTTTCTTCAATTCCTGCATTAAATAGATAAACTTATTTTAAATTTTGCTGCATGGATTGTAAAAGATAATCATCTTTTAGATTCATCTGAAGGTGAATACTATCTGTCATCAGCCTTTACTTTACTTGAAAGTAATCTGTATTTTCAGTAAATGGTATTTTAAGAAGCATGCTCATATGTAGATGAAAGAACATACCCTGTAAGTTTTATGCGTTCTTATTATTATTTCTCAAATCTTAAAGACATAAAGTATTTTGAAAAATTCAAGTTTTAGACTTCTTTTCTAATGTAAAGTTTAAATTTGCTAGAGATAGAATAAAACTTTAATTTGTGATTCAAATCAAAGAGAGGTGCAAGACAACTGCATGAAATGATTAAAGGGAGAGGTTGAAAATTAAAATTATATTTTTAAGATTCCCCCCCCCCGAAAATATGGAAGGCCTTTCTCCTAGTTATTTTAATTTATCTTACTTGCTCTTTGAATGTCATATAAGAGAAATAAAATCTGTTTGTTTCTTGCTGTCCTGTGCACAGCCAGCACAGCTTCTCTAAGGACAAGTCCTGCCTGACCACTCTAGTGGCCTTGATGGAGTGACTACATCAGTTGGTGAGGGAAGGGTTACAGATGTCATTTATCTGGACTTCCATAAAGCCTTCAACACAGTCCTCCACAACATAATTTTCTCTGAATTGGGAAGAGATGGATTGGATGAGTGGACTGTTAGACTCTTTGGGAGGCCATAATTGCAGCTTTCCAGTATCTGCAGGGAGCCTACACAAAAAATGGAGAGGGACTATTTACAAGACCATATAGTGACAGGACAAGAGGGAATGGCTTCAAACTGAAAGAGAGTTGGTTTAGCTTAGATATTAGCAAAAAAAATATTCTCCGCTGTGAGGGTGGTAAGATATTGAAAAAGGTTTCCCAGAGAAGTTGTGGGTGCCACATACCTGGAAATGTTTAAGGCCTGGTTGGATGGGGCTGGGGCTGTGAGCAATCTGGTCTAGGGGAAGGTCTCACTGCTCATGTCAGAGAGGTTGGAACTAGATGATATCTAAGGTGCCCTCCAACCTAGGCTATGATCTAATGAGTCCATGACTCTTTATTGGTTGTATTTAGGGCAGCTTACTGAGATCAGTGCCATCATGTGGAGTGACCTCCCTCATATGCCCATGGGGGAACATGAGAGATTTTTCAGGTCCTGCCAGGCCTGTGCTGGTGAAGACAAAGGCAGAAATGTGCCCTTCTCAAAGGAGATCTCAAAGCACAACACTATCATAATCCTCTAGTATTCTCTCTAAGATTGTCAGTAAACTGGGACAGAAAAGAACTAGAGCAGGAGGCTGACTTCTGCAGAAAAATACAAACCAGTAGTGGCTGCCTCTCAGGGGCTTTTCTGGGAGACAGTGGTTCGCTGCTGTCAACTCCCCCTGTGACCCCTGGGATTCAGCAACTCACTTCTCTAGGAATAGGACGTGGAACGCTGCCACTCTGGCTGAGCTGAGCTTTCAGTATGAGAGGTGAACCAAGAGTCCTGTATGGAAACAACAAGGTACTGCTGATCAGCTGATGGGTGTCAGCTGGCAGCCAGCGCCAGCGATAACAGCATATTGAATCAACTTCCTTTAAATGCTGTGAGAGTAACAGTATCTTTCTCAAAGTTATGCTATATCTGTCTGAAAAAAGAAGCAAATGAACAGTAAACAGAGGGGTTACCTTCTCCAAGCTATCTTCAAAAGTATTTTATTTTCACACCTGGAAAGCACAGTTGAAGGCTGTAGTTCTCAGTAGCAGTCTTCTGCCAAGGAGCTCTGGAACATCAAATGTCTCCTTAATGTACCAGACATGATGCAGGGAGAAAATTGGTTACCTGCTGATTGGCATGACTTCTGACTCATACTTCACAATTGCTTTTTTCTCCAGGCTGAATTTGTTTGAACTGTGGGGAAATTGTCCCTGGAATGGAGGTAGTGTAGTGCAAGACAGTCATGGCAAGAGAATGTCTTCCCACCACCTCATTTGGCTTCAAAGGTTTGCTGTGGCTTCCCAGACTCATGACTGCTGCTGTCAGGAGGCAGAGAGAAGATAAAAAGCATACACTCAAGTTATGTCCCAGCATGGGCCATTTCTTGTTGTTCTCCTGCTGGTCAAACACAGAGAGTTGCAGCTGGTTGATTCTTTTTGTCATGGTATATCTCCTTCTTTCACTCTATGCAGCTGCTTATTCTTCCTTTTCTAAGATATTTTATAAAATGAAATAATAAAAAAAAAATCTGTACTTTAAATCTATCTCTTTCTGGGAAAGTTTCTTGCTTAAATTTTTAACTGAAAATGTTTTCTTATAATGGCATTGACTATTATCTGATATATCTTTAAAGATATAATTAGTTGGACAAGGTTCTGTTTCCTTCCTATGGACCTTTTTTTAGTAATTGTTTGTAACCAATTTCACTTATTATTTGAGAACTGACTATTTGCTAATGTCTCAAAACAAAAGTCCAAAGAAGCACTGTGATCTTTGAATTCACATCTGGCTGAAATTGTCTTTGGAAGTTTACTATTAATATGAGATTTGTAGCCAGGGTACAACAGAGCGAATTTTGGCAGTTGATAAACAGGGCAATAAATTAAAAATAACATCACAAAAATATAAGTAAAAAGATTTGACTAAAAAGCGAAAGAGACTACTTAAAACTATTTTAAAAGTTCAAACTCAAGGTTCATCCTAAAAACACAGTAACTAAAGAGAGCCATACCAGAACAGTAACAGCCTATGGCAGTTGTCTGTCCACCGATAAACTGGTGTTAATATTAAGACAATAATATAGGTAGAGAGATTCTGAAAATGCTTATGCCTTCTAGCTTCAGACGCCCTCTTATAAAGTTTGGAGATCATGAATAAACTACTTTACCACCTTTGAAATTTTTCTCCATTTTAAGCGGTCTTTGCATTATTAGAGTCTGTCATGTTTAATACTAAAAGCAGATTTATATGTTCCATAGTGATCTTCTGCCCAAGGGCCATCATTCGTATATATTTCTCTTTATTTCCTAATTGGCGCAAGTGCTTTTAGTTTTCTGCAAAAATGGGGGGAATATCTGTCATCACTGACCCACTGCTTCACTAAAAGGCAGAAAGTGAGGAATGAAGCCAGAGGAGCCAGTGGCTTGCTTTGGTCAGAAGAAGGGTATGGATGAAGCTGGGAATATGCTTCCATTCACTGACATTGCCTGATAAAAAATGTGGCACATATTGCATTTCCCAGTGTTAGCAGGATTCAGTTTTGGTATTTGATTTTCTTCAGATTATCTTCAGATAGTATGATTATTAAGTTTTCTATATTCATGATCCTTTTAAATGAAGTTTCTTTCAGATTGGTTTCTGTTGCTGGTTTGCATGTAAACAGTTTTTTGAGAGCTGTTTATCTAGGCATGTCTTGTTATTAAGTCTCTTTATTAACATGTGCCATGCAACTCTGATGTGCTCATTTAATGTGCAGTGGTTATAAGCATGCTTAGTCACATGGCATTGTCATGAGTAAATGTCTATAAATAAATATCTCAAATGGATATTTTAAATTAATTTTTGAATTGATGCATTCTAAGCGAGCAGAAACCGTCAACTGAGTTAAGGCAAAAAATCTCTTTTGAAATCACTCTTTGAAATTCAAAACTTGCACAATAGCTTTTTGTGGTCTAGAAAAAGCATCAAAAAGCAGATCAGTACGTGTGGAGGGAAGGGTGGGAGCAGAAGGGAATGACTGTGTCTGTTACCACTATTATCCAGATGAAAGTAATGGTTTTTAATCAGATGAAATAAATTCAGAAGCTTAAGTAAAGCATCATTTGCTCCAGAATGTGCTCTATTTATGAATATATCTGGTCTCTATTCTCAAAATGTCGATAAATGAGTGACTAGTATTTATAAAGGTCTAAATTTTTCAGCATTTTGTAAAAACGATGAAACTTGTTCTAAATGTCCTCTTACATGACAGAAATTAGTTGCCCTACCAAGAGAACTCTTGTACAAAATATTTTTAAAGCAGTTGGAAGCAGAACGATCATTCCTAGGTTTTCAACTGTGTGGGAATATCTTCTGTAACTTGTTTTACTGACACATTCATGAAGGTTGGGGAACAGAGAAGTGCAAATAGCTGCTTTAGATATGATGCACAAAACAATTTTAAGGAAGAATCCGGAATAACAGAGGAGAACTGAACATTTTAGTAGTGGGAAAACCTAGTACCACTCTCTTATTTATTAATTGATGAAGAAAAGAATTGTGAATCTGGGAATATTTCAAACTGTATGCAGAAATTAGCATATGAAAGGGAAGTGCTTCATAAATTAGAAAAAAAATTCATTATTCTAGCAACATTGGAAGTAAAAGTGTTAGTACAATAAATTATCACAGGATTATTTTGTTTTCATTAATGACACAGAAAATACAATGGAAGTTATTTATCCAATTCTAAGTTCTTTAAACAGAAATTTGAGCTTTATGGAACACACTTAAAAAATTATTTAGAAAAAGATGTTCATATTAAAAAAGAAAAGAAGACCACCTTTTACAATATGTTTATGAAAATGAATCATTAGATGATCACAATTCATCAGAAAAGTAAACATCAATTTTTCTACACAAGCTTCATTTTTGGGACAGATATTTTTCATTTTTGTTCTGTACTTTGCTCAGAGGAAGAGGTAGGGTTTTATTAAAAGTCTTATGCACACAAAAGCATCTGGGTATTCATATCGCTTTAAGTTTTGGGTTTTTTTCTCATTGAACCCCAATATGAAATTCTGTTTATTTTTAAGCTACTGTCTACAAAGAATACATAGCCCTATTTTTATGGTTATGTGATCAGCACTATAGTGACTAACAGAATAGTCACAGTGTGTAATGTTGATAATAAGCAAACAGTGTCTGGAGTAATTAATATTTGCAGGGACGAGATTCTTGTATTATAAACTGATTTGGATTTGCAGTACATGTTCCATAAGAACAGGTCAGGAAAGAACATTTGATTTCTTTTTTTCAGCAAATAATTCTTGTTGTTATCAGGAGACTCCTAGAATCAAGCAAAACAGCTATACTAGGAGAGAAGTAATTAAATTTTATCATCGCATAGCCAATTGTAAGCTCTATCAGTAGAAGGTCTCCAAGAAAACTGAGGGACAATTATGCTTCCCATACTTTCTCTCTTAACCTTCTAGTTCATTGTGTAAATGATGTTTGGGTGTCTGTGTATGTGTCTTGTCCAGCACAACCAAACATTCATTATTTCTGTCATAATAGTAGTATGATCAAAACATTCCAACTATTTTTCCTACACTGCCAAGCATAAGATATAAAGCATAGGGGCATTTCTCCACCTGAAGCATGCAAATTCGGGACAAAGTTCAGATGTCAACATGACTCTATAGCAAATACAGCAGCTTCATGGATTTTTAAAGGGTGATTCCTCTCTGTCTACTTTTTGTAAATAGTTAAAGGTCATGCTATCAGTGGACGTGGGAGCTACAGCTTCTCCACTGAGACTCGCACAGTCTTAAAGCGGTGATTATAGATTGTACAAATATGGCCACGTAAAATAATGCCAAGAGGATAATTGTGTGCTCCATTTTATGTTCTTTTTTTGTGATGTGTCCTTAGATGATTCCAATATTCCTCAAAACAAAGTACATTTCTTTGGATGTCTGTACCATGCAGCATTTCATCATCAGTGTCTGATGAATGTTCATCAGGAGTTTTCTTTTAATTCCTCTCCTGAGTTTACCAAGCATGGAGGACCACACCAACTTTCAGAAGTGCATCTGCAATGACTTCTGTGCATAAATTCACTAATTTTTTGTTATTTTTCTGGCAATATCACTCTTTGGTGGTTTTGTTTGTTTCTTTGTTTGTTTGTTTTTCATTCAGTTAGTGATACACTGAATAATGTCATCTGAAAAAAATTTTCCCAACTTAAACTCTTAAAAATTGCCCCATCACCTACATAATCAAGACCTTGTTAGTTCACTTGTTTGAAGCAACTTGAGCTGCCATCTTGCGTATCCAAAGTGTCATTATTGGGTACTTCTGGTGTATTTTGGAATGAGGTGTTCTCAAATACTGATAATAATGAACTGCACAGTAGGGTCTGAATTATCTTCTGGGAAACAACAAGGACAATCCTTGCTCCAGAGAAACTTAAAATGAGTAGGAACTGAGGTCTGCTATCTCTCCAACAACTCCCACAGTCATATGGCAGGGCTTTCACTCTTCATGATGTTGAAAGGAAAGATGGACAATAAGCAAAAAGAAAGATATTCTATCCTATAGAATATAGGATGCTGCTTTGATTTCCAATGACTGAACTATGGTTCTTTAGCTGCTGAAAATACTTGAGGCATGGAAAGAAAATCTGGAGTTCCATAAGGCAAGATAGCGTACTGTAAAGCAGATGCAAATACTTCTTGCAGGTGGGAGAGGTGGGTTCAGTAAGAAAGATCTACTCAAAGTCACCAAATCCTATCTGGCTTTTTAAGGATTGTGTCCAAGCCTTAACACCTCAGTTAAGGTGACTCACTCAGATTTCCACTTTCCTCCTAAGTGCTTGCTTTCTTCTACTTTTTCACATCATCTCTGCCTTTAATAGATCATTCACTTAAATGTTTGTTTGCTTGTTTGGCTTTTGCTTACACAACTGGTATAAATAAGTGCATTGTGAGATAAATAAAACTTATTTTTAATTGTTTTGCACTTCACAACTTTTATGTGGGCCACTCTTCTCATTAGCCAGGAATTACACTTCTGGTCATGCAAAAATACGAGCGATTGGATGGGACAAATAAATATTTTTTGACCTTTATATGCCTTCCATATTTTAAATATATATGGAATTTCACAGAATGAAAGCAGGGATGCCAAATTATCAGAGAAAGTAGTTATGGTATATAAAGTAATATATTTCCTTTTTTTTTCTTTTATTTTCTGGAGTTATTTAAGAGGCTTGGAAGGGTTCTGTAATTGCTTCTTTTTTTAAAAGCCATTGTAAATGATTCCAGCTTTCTGAAAAAATGTCTTGTTAATCTATTCTTTTGTTTTCCTTCCCTCTGCTTCCATTACCCACTTCAAGGCTTTTACTTTCCCTCCTAGGAAAAGTGCCTGGAAGCCAAGGGAGTAAAGCAGGGAAGTTTAGTTTTGCTTCTAGGATAGTGTCAATGGCTGCTCTGGGAACCAGATGTTTCTGATACTCTGTAATGGTTATGTTCCAAATGGCTTACGTGTCATCTTGGGATTGATTTCATGTCAGAGAGGCATGCCTCAAAGTAGGAACCAAGGCTGATCACACTGGTTTGCAGTGACAGGCAAATAAGCTGAATAATAATATCTTAGTATCTGCTTTCTTTTCTGCTTTTCTATTTCAAGATTTTTAGTCAAAATACATGTGTATCTTACCTTTGATAGGGTTGTATGTTGCTGTACAAAATGCCACCTGTTAGCAATCTTTGTGACTCACAGTACTGTTATGCCTCAAAAGAAATTAAACATTATGAAAGAAATGAAATATGGTGTTACTTTGGGTTTCTCCAAATCATAGATTTTTTTAGCTTGTTTTTTAAAATTTCCATGATTTTAAAAGCTTGAAAACAATATTCTTATATAGTTTTCTGTTGCTTTGGATTGTATATACTGCAATGAATATATATTTATTGTTATATTTCTTCATAGATATTTCATTGATCATAACACAGAAGAAGATAGGTATTTCACCATTGATGCTAGTACTGGGACCATTAAGACTGCCAAGATCTTTGACAGAGAGGAGACACCCTGGTACAACATCACAGTGGCTGCTTCTGAGATAGGTAAATAATTTATTTGGCACATAGGATGAAAAATAAAAATTAGAAAGGAAAATAATCACTCTCAGATTTTAAGAAAGACTACCTTAATATGTTATGTTCCTTTTAACACCAGTGGGTTTTAACTAGTCTGGACAATGGAGAGTTTTCTGTATGTGTGTGAACAGTCTAACTTCACAGAATAATTAAACAAAATGCCACATGCCTATGTGATTCCAGCTGTGTAAATTTGCCGCATTTCTCTTCATGGGACAGAAGGTTGCCAACTTACCCAGCAACATTTCTAAGCATTCAATGACCTAAAATCAGCAGCTTGTCCCATTTGTGTTTCACAATTCATACGTCTTAGAAGTTAAGACTATTTAGTACTGTCTGAGAAATTAATCTTTCGTTCTTTTATCTACCAACTATTTTGGTGAATTTTATGCTGACAGTATGCCCATGTTATTTCATTCTTCACAGATTCCTGGTAATTTCTGATTATGTCTCTGGCCTTTTAATAGGCAAATTTCCAAGTAAAGATACAATAAATGCTTACCTGTGCATTTGAAAGTCTTCTAACTTTGATGAATTTCTGTTGCCTCAGATAAGCCCTGCAATGATCAAAAACCATCTGGCTGAGTAGTCTGAGTTAATATTTCTACTGGAAGCAAGGAGAGTTTAAAGAACATTTCAGTTAACCTTTTTATTACAGTCTTTATTTTTTCTACAGTAAAAGTTTTTAATTTAAAAACACAACAAGGATAATGAAAAAAGAAAAAGTCCCGTCCTTAGGATTCAGTCCTCCTAAGTACTATTCATACCATTCTTCAGAGTCAGTGATTTTGATCAAAACAGTGAAATGCTTTTATGTATATTCCTTTTCTTTTCTTTTTTTCTTTTTTTCTTTTTTTTCTTCTTAATGATAAGAAGCTGGTTTTACCTCTAAAAGGTTCCACTGACATTATTGAGGCCTGGTCTTCTTTCCTCTGTTTCATCTCTAGGTTAAAACTTGCTCTGTTCTGCCACTACAGCACTAGCACATGTTACAAAATAAACAACATGAATATATTTCATATAGACAACAAATTGGTTTTTTATTATTGTACCGACATTCACAACTAAATTGACATTTTGGGCTAAGTAGTTTTTTATAGTAAATAATACGATCTAGAATTTTATGATTAGTTCTTTGAAAAAGTAAACATTAGCACTTCTGTGCTCTTGACAGTGTTGTCATATATAGAATGTGCTATTTCAATTTAGCATGAAATAAAATATAATTAAAGCCTAATTGTAAACAGGTGAATACTGTTAATTCAAAAGAAAAAAAAATTTAAAAGCTACATTGGGACACTGAAAAAAAGGAGTAGTCATGAGTCCTTTTTTGGAAACCATTGAATTGTAATTATTTTACAGAAAGAAATCTCAGTAGCATAAAACTTATACATAGCTTTCTCCAGATTATTTGTTTCACATAATCAAAAGAGTACTGGTACATTTATCATGCTGAGAATAGTGTGAAGAAGGAAGAAGGAGGATTCTGTTTATAACGAAAACAGATTAGAATGAATTGTAGGAATTATACCATTTTTTTCCTGTTGTTTTTTGGTTTTTGTTTTTTTGTTTGTTTGGGGGTTTTTTGGGGGTTGTTTTTTTTTTTTTTTTTGTTCTCTGCTTAGAATTCTCCGTGTCAGGTGGAATTTGTTACAGGAAAACAGAGATCTGATAGATCTGATTTTTTTTTTTTTATCCCTTACAATACCTTTGTTACTGTTAAAGCTGGGGTTGCAAAAATAAGTAAATCTATTGTGTCAATCAGAAAAGCTATTCATTTATGAACAAAGGAAGAGACAGTAGTGAAGAGGAGATGGATGACAGAGAGACTGACAGGCCTAACTGACAGACAGCCTTTCTTTGTGTCTACTTCCTCAACCATTTTCTTATCTGCAGCAATTTGGAAGTTACAACCCTGTTGTTCTCTTCCAAATCCATTATGAACTTAATAATTGAATTTACGGTGGGGCAAGGAGCATATGTTGTGTCTGGCCAAAGCTCTTCCTTTAAGTGCTGTCTATCCCATATCAAGTCTTTGGCTTTTGCTTTCAAGTTCAAGCACAAGGTACTGCAGAACTAAGACTAAAGCTGAAATATCAGTCAAAGGCTATGACCAAAGTGTTATTTAGCTGTGAAGGTGGTATTCTTCAAATTTGCCTAACAGCAGAAGGCATTTGCAGTTTCTGACACCATTTGCCTGGCCAAGAACACAGCAGAACCTGCAAGGCCCATAAAGATCGTATTCCTTCAACAACAAGATGCGCTCTGTGGGTATAAAGTGTTTATTGTAGTTAGCTTCTTGAAGTGTTTTCCTCTCTTGACTTTGTGCTATCCTATTTCACTGATAGGATTCAGTTTCTACCTATCATCCTTTTGGCCACTATTTCTAACTGGGCTCATTTTACATAAATGAAATTTAGAATTGACATTATATTTCTACCCCCAACTGTATGATATCTTCATGCTTCAGCCTTATTCTTTCTGAACCTTTCATAAGATATTTACTTTCACTTTTCATCTCTCTATGTGATATATGCTGTGTGCATTGGTTGAATGTCCTCTCTGAAATCTGAGGAAGTCCTACCACTATGTTCTGCGGGAGTAATGCTGATGTAATAATCAGCAGGTTTTTTTTTCTGTTTGTGCTGTTACTTCTTAAAGCACACCATTACTATAAGAATGGATGGGCAATCCTTTTCTTTCTCTAACATGCATTGTTCTTAAACAGCAGCATACAGGGAGGAAGAGTGGAATTTTTGTATATTGAAATTTTGATTGTTTCACAACTGGTGCTTCCTGAAATGTCTTTGTGGTATTAGGGAATAAGATGATAAGGTAGTACTATAGTTTGTGTTGAAGGATCTAGAGACTAAATCTGGGGCAGGAGGAAGGAGTAGTAGTACTAATAGTAGTAATAATATTTTAAAATACAGATTCACATAGAATTATCACCATTTAATTGACTTCCTAGAATTCTTTTAAAAAAATTTAAAATGTCTATTTAAAAGAGGAGGAATATACAATTTGCTTAACTCTAGGGAAGGTTTTTGAACAAGTCTTTGACAGGAGTAATGAGATTAAGAAAGTACAGAGCAAATGCACCATGTTTTATAACAGATGAAAGACTGATTAAGAGGAAAGAAATACAGTCATAGTAATACTGAGAATACAGTCTGTCCCTCTGGAAGTGGAAAAACTTTAGGCTGAGCTATTTTAAAGACTAGGGTAGAATCTGTCAATTACAATTCATTACAATGATAGCACTCAGTGATAGGAAGTGATTCAAATTCCAAAATTACCTCCCCAGCTGGTAAGAATTAAGGAAGATTGAGAGAGATTCATGTAGGAACGAGACACATAGAAGAATGGGCTAGATAAATAAAGGGTGAAGTGGATTGAAAATTGTCTGGAATGGCAGGTTCAAAGGGCTGTTAACCAGCAGCCCAAATTGCAGCTGGAGTCCAGTCACTAGGAAGTGCTCCCGGTAGCTTATGCAGGATACAATACTCTTTCATCTCTTCATTAATAATGTGGCATGTGGAACAGAGTGCTGTCTCAGCCACTCTCACTCTCTTTGCAAATGACACAAAACTGGCTGATACATCAGACTGTCATGTTGACAACAACAAAGATCTCAACAGCCTCTGTTCTCAATGCGTGAACAGAAAATGAAGACAGGTTTAATAACAGGAAAATTAAATCATGAAGAAATATTTAATAACAGGAAATGCAAAGTTCAATACTTGTAGAGGAATAATCCCATGCACATGCAGGGCCAACTGGCAGATGAGCAGCTTTTGAAAGGAGGATGTGGTGGAGATCCTGGTGGATGAAAGCTGGACATGAGCCAGTGACATGCCATTGTGGCAAAGGATGCCAAGCCATTCTGCACTGTGTGAGAAAATCTGTTGTCAGCAGGCTGAGAGAGGTAATTCTTCCCCTCTGTACAGCCCTGGTGAGGCCACACAAGGAATATTCCTGGATCTGGGCTCCTGAGTACAAAAGAGACATGGACATATTGGACTAAGTCCAATGTAGGGGCATGAAATCATTAAGACTGGAGTATCTCTCGTATCAGGAGAGGCTGAAAAAGCTGGGATTGTTCTGCCTGGAGATGTGAAGGCTCAGAAGGAGCTTGTCAGTGTGTTTAAATAAATGTTAGGGGGAGTCTAAGAGGTGACTAAAGATGATCAACATGAGAAAAGATTCATCTGCGTAGTATCCACTAAAATGACAGGGGGCAATGTGCGCAAACTGAAGTACAGAAAATTCCATTTAAACCAAATAAGAAAAATGGTTTTATTTTGATATTGCTCAAAAAATGGACCAGGTCATATTGAGAGGTTATGGATTCTCTGTCTTGGAGACATTCAGAACCCAACTGGACATGTCCCAGAGAATGTACACTTTAGATCCAGCTTTGAGCAGAGGAGTTGGGCTTGCAGATCCATGGAGGCACCTTCAAAATCAATTCGGTGATTTTTTTTTTTTTGGTACTGGGAACTATATTTTTAATGTTAGGAGAAAATAAAAGAAGAAAACAGAACAAACTGTCTTCCTGATACATTTTTCAGGTGATATGAACATCAAAAGATTATTGGAGTTCAAAAAATACTGGACATTTAGATGGATAATAACTGTGCTTATAATTAGAAATGTGATTTTTAAAAGCAAGATAAGTGCTTATATTTTAAATATTTTAAAAGTACCCTCTACTGGGAAGTTTTCACATATTTCTCTAATGCAGCTGGTTATCATATCAGTGTGTAGAATGGATTTCTAAGTTTATTAGATCATCAACAGTTTTGGGATCAAGCTGTGGTGCCCCTAAGTGTCTCCAAAATGCTCTGCAGTGACTGAAAATGGAAAATCAGGCCATTTTCCACTATTTGCTTAAAGGACCAATTTGAGTACAATGCGTGCAAAAATGTGTGTTTGAAGGGTCAGTAAAGAGTTCCCAATTTGTAAAGATGTGGAGAGGCTGTATAGAAGAGGAGAACTGAAATAATGTTGTTTCATGACAGCTTCTGTCAGCTCCCCCAGACTGTCCTATCAAGAGACAGCAAAAACTGACAACATGAAAGGATACTGTATATACAGAGCTTTGAAACCGTGATGGATTAGAAATCGAAGTACTGAAGAGACATCATTATGCAGTTGATTTTACAAAAAGAAACCCCCAAAAAACACAAACAGAAATCTCCAAGATGTTTTAAAAAATCAGATATTGGAAAAAAACCCCAACAAAACATGTAGACTTGTTTATATATCTCTAGTTACTTTGCCAATCATATTCCTTATATGAACTTTGGGGGAAAAAATACCAAAGAGTTGAGTTAGATCAGTACTTCATTGACAAACTATGCAATACCCCATGTGCTATGGAAAGGACACCAGGAAAAAGCAATTGCAAGAACTACTTGAAGAAATAACTTTTAGACACATTTTAATAGAGTGCCAACAAACCCTGCTCATAATTTTAATATGTGAAAAATCAGGATAACTCACAAGAAAAAAAAATGGAACAGTTATTTTACAAGACCTAAAAACATTAAAATGCCTTTTCTAATTATAACTTAAGTAGTTCTTTAATAAGTCTGGGTAAAAACAATAGCAGAAAGATACAGTTACATAATTCAGAGGAAAACAGGATTCACAGAGACAACTAATAATATGTAGCAGTAAAATATAAAAGCCCTTGAGATGCTGAATAATGAAAATGCTATAATTACATCAAATAAACAGATAAAGTGTGTTGTTATAAGGAGGTGTGGTTATTTCTGTTCTTTAGAACCACAGGGATGTTGCTACCCATATTACCATCATTAAACAGCAAGTTATGAGAAGAATTTGGCAGTTCTTTTTCAAATTTTGTGTTTGCAGAAAAGAAATTACTAAGATTTGGGTAGAGTATTAAAGTATATTACTCTTGATAGCACTGCATGAGGTTGTCATATGGAGACAGATAACTGAAGCCAGAGGGGAGGTATGAAGTATACATAGTATTTCTGTTAATGCTATTAAGAGGCAAGCTTATTTATTTTGCAAAAAGTGAAATCAAAAGACAAAAGTGTACAATTAATATCTATTAATTTTGAAACACATGAAGAAAACATATGCATTGCCTGAAGGAAATAAGTCTTTGGAGGAATAACTTCCTGGCATACAACATTAAAAGAAATGAACAAGAATTTGTGTCAATTTATTTCCTCATTTAAAATTTTTACACATAACCAAGAATAACTCTAATATCTTGTGTCAAATAATTAGTTTTTAGAAAATATTTCCTTCACAATCTTTAAGAAAGTAATCTAAATCAGAACAAAATGCTGTTGCAGTTTTATAAACTCCTAACAATTTCCATCTGGTGGACAGCAGGATGATTGTTTAATACCAGTGAGTTTGTTGACAGATTAGTGCCTCATTTTTGCTTTGGAATGATTTTTTTCCTTACAATAAATATAAAATGTCCTCAGATTAATTTTTGTTCTCTGCTTCTTTTTTCAAAACTGATATTTTTTGTAGCAATAGAGAATAGACTTAAACAATGAAATTCATTACCTTTTAAATTTTAATATCATTAGAGGGAAATGTTGTCTTTTATATTGATTTTTATATTTATGATTATCTCTATACATTACAGAAACAGAAATAAAGTTTTTCAGAAACCCTGACTTCACCAAGGGAAAAAAAAAAAATCACATTTATTATTTATCTTTGACCTCACTTACATTCTGCCTTCTAGCTCAGCTTCAGAAAGACTTTTGGTATTGGTAACATTTACTTTATTTTTCCAAGAAATAGAAACTGTCACAAAAGTATTTCCCTAAATCTGAAAGAGATTAAAGTAGATTGTAAAAACAAAACTACAGGGTCTGAGTTTTGAGATTGTATTGGTCATGGTGTAGTGACAAGGACCCGGATATTTGCTATCTTCTTACTGGTGAGAGCTGGACACAGTACTGGTACCCCGTCCAAACTTACCAAGGGTACACAGTTTACTTTCAGCCTCTGCAAGCTGCCTACTAATGCATCACAGCAACATGAATTTATAGCACCATATGATCATTAAGGTTGGAAAAGACTTCTAGGATCATTGAATCCAACCATTTAGCCAGGAGAAAAGGAGGTTCAGGGAAGATGTTATTGCTCTCTACCACTGCCTGAGAGGAGGTTGCAGCAAGGTGGGGGTTGGCCCCTTCTACCAAATAACAAGTGAGAAGACAAGAGGAAATTGTTTAAAGTTGTACCAGGGGAGATTTCATCTTGATATTAGAAAAAATTTCTTCATTGGCAGGGTGGTCAGGCATTGGAACAAGCTGCCCAGAGGTGATGGAATAACAGTTCCTGGAAATGTTGAAAAATCATGTGGATGTAGGAGCATCTGCTGTTATTTTAAATGTGCTTATCAATGCAATATAGAAAGCCTACAAAAAAACTGCTTAAAAAATCCAACAGTTGTTGAGAGGCAGTTAGTTCTCCATCCTGTTCAAGAAATGATGCTTCTAATTCCAATTTCAAATTATTTCTTATTCCCTGTTTTTTATTGGTGTAGTGATTGGCTTCTAGGCATGCTGGATTTTCTTCTCTTGTTTCTTTGGTAAAAGCTAGGATGAAGATATTCCTACATTATCACCTGAAAATGTGGTAGGGAATGGCTATTCTTAGCTACCAAGATGGGGCCCCAGAGAAGGGGTAGAATTTGGAATCATATGGCATTTATTTCCCCATTTGAAGATTTTTTGACAGAAATCTCAAAATGAGCATTTCCAGACACAAAAACAGTACGTTTTGTGGCACCCTGTTCCAATCAGGCAGTCAACACCAACATGTCTGTGAGAATTTTGTTTGCATTAAGGCAAGAGAGGGTTTCCAGCTTGAAAGTTCTAAATGGTTTCAGTATACCTCAGTGCTATGGTTATTACTATTGCTTCTGTAGTTGCTGCTGCTGTCACTACTACTGTGATACAAGAAAAGTGAGCAGTGCCTTCAGCTTAGTGTTCATCAGTAAAGAAGTTAAATTTTGCTACAAGAAAAAAATAAAAATGTTTGTAATCCATCTTCAGGTGACATTATTTAGAAGTACTCACTTCCTTAAAAAAAAAGACTATAACATTACACTTATTCTTAGATTCTGCATAATTTTCTCCTTGCCAGAAAATTTAGTTTATCACATTTATACCATCCTGAATTAAACCCAGTATTTTATTAATATTGCCACTCTCATTTGCATGTTGGAAATTCTTTCATCACTTTAGCTTTGTTTTGGTAGTGTATTTCATCCTTCCTGGATCTATATTTATTCTTCTAATGTGTTAAAACAAATCTTTATTTCAGAAATGTTTTGAGTCCTTTTTACTTTTCTTTAAAAAGTAATGATAGAGCGCTATTTGAATATCCTAAATATTGGTTTGCATAATAAGGTCTTGAAAGGATGTCAAAATGGGCTCATATACTAAAGAGTTATGAACAGTTAGCTACAGTTAGCTAACTTAAAAAACAAAACAAACAAACAAAAAAAACAAACAAAAAAACCCAACAACAAAACCAGGAAAAAGCAAATAAACAAACCCACAAAAGATCATTGATGTCAGCACTTCTATTCTGAAAGTCATTCAGGTAGAATAGGAAGTCTATGGGAATTTTGTTAGTGTAAAAAGAAAGTCTCAGACATCAGTAACAGCACTAAAATTCTTTCTTCCTAAATAGGGGTTTAAAATTTTGCCCACAGAAATTAATGGAAGAGAAGATTCAAGGCTTCATCTTGGCCTGTTAATTGGGTCTTCTGTATTGGGTCTTCTGACACTTGCCAGTGGAGGATCTGATAATGAAATTGATTTGCTTTACAGATGTCTAAGATTCTAGAAGAAAAACTATTTATTATGGGAAAAGTCTCAAGCATAAGAAAATAAGTCTCTAATATAGGTGAATGAGAGCAATATTTCTGCTTCAGTTACTGCTTAAAACAGAGAGCATTCACTTCAAGAAGTATACTCTTTAGGCATGCTCTTAATAGGACACAGAATATTTTGTAATGCACAGGCCTGAAATGTATGCCAGCATCGATTATCTTAAAACTGGAAATCTGCCAAACTGCTGCAAGAAATTTGTCTAATTAAGAAAAATGTGCTATCAAAAATGCTAGTTTTTAGGTTGGTTTGGAGATTGCAGGTGAATTGTGTTCTTGAAAAAGGTTTGAGTATATGTTGATTCTCGAAATCAAAACTTAAGAAAAAGAAAAAACCCTTGTATTTCCTTCAATTCTTTCTCATTCTCTCCCCCCATTATAAACTCTTCTCTCACCTTGCATGCAAATTTGTGTTGCATGCACACTGTTCAAGACTGTTTTGGTAAGCGTAGTTAATACTGTACCATTAACATTTTGCAGTGAGTGCCTGTCAGTATGGAAATTCGCCTGTAAATATCAGTGATCTCATGAGGTACCAACTTCCAGAGAGTTACTAATATTACCTTGCACATAAAGAGCTCTTTCGAACTGAGGAGGTATTTATACATTCTTTGTACTGCACAACAGCTGCAAAAGAAATAAAAGTAAAATTTCTGAATCTCCATAAAAAATATCTCCCTAAAACTACTGCAAATCTAACAGACTAAGATTGCTCTGGGCAGTAATGACAGGCATAAAAGAGGACACATTCAAGGTGGGGCAAAGAGGTCTGCAGCACTGTACTGAAACAAAAGTACTTAAGTCTTTTTGTCATGGACTGGACTAAAAACTTTGGTGTTTGCCTCCCCAGTAACTATTGCAAACAAGCCAGGCCTACAGAGCAGTCCTTTATCTCTGGTACCCACTGCCCTGTGTTCTCTCTGTTTTTTTAGCTGCCTTCCTCTTAGATGTATTATGGCCCCTTATACCTTTGAAGATGGCCCTGCTTTGAGCTGGAAACTGGACCAGTGACCTCCCAAAGTCCTTTTCAACTAAGATTTTTCAGTGATCATATGATTATCTGATAATCACTACTTCTGTTGCCTTCTTGCTAAAACTCTTCCAGGTTTTCTGTAGTATTAAGATGTTTAAATTCTTCATTATAATTTGTAAATATCTTCAAAAATTAATTTATTAATCTGTAACCCTTTACAGTAATCCCTGCTTTCTAGCTCCTTATTATTCTTTATGTACTCTCTCTTTATGTGCATTCTCCTCCCTTTCATTTATACCACTTTCTAGTTCATATACCTCACGAATTATGTTCAAGAACCGCCTGAAAAAAAACCTCAAAACCAAAGCCTCTTTGAGCCATAGATAGCATATTTTGTAATCATAATTACAAGATTTTTTAAAAAATTTCATTATCTGATTATATTGACAGAGGACATTACCTAAATGAGTTGCTAGCTATATTTAAGTGAGCAGTAAGAAAAGCTAAATCTATACTGCCTGTGCTGTTCTGCACAATCTTTTGACCTGATTTCAGGAAAGAAACAAACACCTTTTTGTATTAATACTCATACTGCAAATGTTCTCCTGGAGAGAAGATTGCTTCCTTCTGAAAAAATAGCAAAGATAGTTAAAGGGCTCCCTTGTCCCAAATAATTAGTGGACAGCCAAGTGTCATTCTTCCCTCACTTATATATCCCTAACATTTTAACTTTCTTCAAAGTTTTCTACTAAAGCAGATTTTTAGATGGCAATAGAAAGCCTCATTCTTGCATAAACACAGTTGAGAGAGTCCAGTTTAGTCTTTTAGTTCACCTCTTACAGAGATATTCATAGATTTGGGGTAAAGCTGAAAAAAAGAGTCAAGGAAAATTTCAGCAACATAATGGAATTTGCAGGCCTATAAATGTCTTCTGAGCATGTTCTTCTAACTTCAAATGTTAATGGTTATTGGTAATAGTATTCCTGTGTTAAAAAGAGAATGTGAAAAATCTGAGGGAACTCCTAAGACCTAGGTGCTTTGGCTATTATCCCATGTGAAAATAGAAAATGAGAGATCTCTCCACTTGTCTAATAAACTTCAACATTCCAAAATATCCTTTCATTGTGAGCCTACATCCCTGGTGGTTTTAAAGCCAAGTATGTGTCTAGTCAATGCTTCCCAGAATTAGAGCAGAGATCATTAAAGCTGTGACAAATATAAGGCATTTTACAAATGACCCTTTTTAACAGAAACATGGTAGGGATTAATTATGATCAAAATAACCATGGTGAATTAAGTTTCCCCACAAATGAAGCTTCTCATGTTTCTCTCTCTTTTTTTGGTTTTTTTTTCTTCTCATGAACTTACACAGAGACATGAACTTTTAAAATGTCAATATGCAATACCCCATTCTTCCATTTTATTCCATTTGAAAGACTGACTTTACTGTTTTCTACTGATAATCTCATTTATTTGGTGAATGTAAGATGAAGTTTGTCATCTAACTGATTGATACTTGTACGGACACCAGTAGGCATGTATTAGATAATTATAAGAAGTTTAAAGACATAATTCTTTCAACAAAATAAAATTACATTAGTACTTAGAAGTAAGATCAAGGGTATTACAGACTGAAATGAATTATTTTTGCTCTGTTTTCCATTTTATCATGGAAAGTGCATTCTTATTGAAAGGATTCTATTTATTGGGTTTTTCTGAGGATGTAATCTTTCTGAGGGTGAGTTCTCATGAAAGTTCTCATAGCCTAAGGCATTGGTACTTTAAATATTGTTTCTTTGTGCAAAAAACAGACTCACCTCTGCTAAACTTTGTTTCTTTTCTTCTGCTAAAGACACACTCACTAACTACTGTGTGAAATACTATAGCAACTTGTGAGAAACCAGAACTCAAACTTGGGAAAATGTTATATATGCCTATGTGTTTTATTATTATATTTGCATTTTATTTTCTAAACTCTTTAAGAAATTGTGAAAAAGAAAAATGCTTTAATAATTTTTGCATTAGATTTAATTCAATACCGTGACGACGGTTTAACCTTCATTACCAAGAAATTGATCATTTCTTAGCATACGGTGTGACAGCACATGTTGAGCAGCTTCCTCCCTGTTCATTTCCAGAGCAGATTGTGGAAATTACTTAAGTAATTTCCAGAGTAGCTTGATTTAAGTGACCTAAGACTCATGCCATACTTCCTTCTCTTTTTAATTGCTAGTTTTTCAAAACAGTTAGTGAAGCACAACAAACATCTTTTAGTATGTTGTTACCCAAATTTCTGTAGCTGCATCCAGTTTTCATCTAGTTATTGTGTTAATAAACTACTTTTAAATTGAGAATGACATGCAATATTGAGTATTTCAAATGGCTTAATACCATCCTGTGTGTTTTTCAGACAATCCTGCACTAGTGAGCCACGTTCCAGTTGGTGTTAGAATCCTGGATGTCAATGACAATCCTCCTGAGCTTGCCAGAGATTATGATGTAGTCGTCTGTGAAAATACAAAGCCTGGTCAGGTAACTCTCATAGCTACATTTCTTCCAGGGATAAAGAACAATTACTTTGTTAATGTCACATATGTCAGAAGTTTGGAACATGACATAATTCATTCTGATTTCATTTTAGCATTTTGTATTTGATTTAAATTTTAATTTTATTAGGCAAACGGGGGAAAATTTTGGCATATTTTTCAATATCTGTTTCTTGTTGCTGCAAAAAAAAAAAAAAGTACTCAAGCTTCTGTAAAGACAGGTAGAACTTTAATCCTGTCAGATAAGGGATAGAATTTGACAAGCTACTATCCTGAACAAAGTAAATAAAGTAGATTTAACATCTCTTATCCGAGTGCCACATAGTAGCAATGTTTCAAATGCAGCTCATTGAAATGGCTGGTGAGCATGGCTCACATCCTCACTCTTTGCTAGTTGGTTGCCCTTGTCTATGAAGTGTCACTGCACAGAAGATCTTGAATGGGTTTTTCACAACTGTGAGCATGAGGAGGGCCAGAACTGCTACTGAATAGCTGAATCATATTCTAGCCACTGCTTCTCTGAATAATGCTGCTAAGGGTTTGACAATTTTGCCAAGTTCTTTTGCTTTTCCGCATGGATCGAGTTTTTACCACAACTTTGTTCTTGTTTGGCATTATTGCACAGTATTATGAGCTCATATCTTTCCTGAGGAATATATTACTAGCAACAACATTATTTTCATCAAATCCTTAAAAAGAGTGTATTTCAGAAAAATTGTAACGCTAATGCATAGTGACTTATTTCTGTTTTTAAACCCGAGACTATAAAAATGCCGTATATCATCTGACTGTAGCCTGATCAAAGTTATCTTCACTCCACCAGTAGCCAAAACCTGGCACCTAAAGCACAGTATAAGAACTTGTCAAGTGTGTATGATACTTACCACAAAGACTTCCCTGGTATCAGATCATTTGCTGGTAATTTCCTGATCTAAATGTGGTTTGCATATTTTTAAATAAGCCTTTAATAACCATCTCATATGAATCTGTCTAAATTTTCCTACAACAACCATAAATTTTCGGTATCTGCTACCTCATGCACCAAGAAATTTTGTAGTTTAATTACATGCTTCAATAAGATCTAAAACTTTTTTTTTTTTTTAAATCTTTCCATACTGTCTTTAATCAATATTTACCATTTCTTTTGGGAGAGAAAAAAGGAGCACAGTTGATCTCTATTTACTATCGCTGTGACATGCATAAATCTCTAGCACATTGTCCCTTAGCTGTCTTTTGACCAGACTGAGTCAGTACCGTTTAACTGCGGCAATCAATGATAAAGACCTTCCACACTTTTGATCACTCATCTTTTCCTCCTTTAAACTTTCTCCAATTCCTCTCTACTCACCTTGAGATAGAATCAAGATTAAAGATGCAGGTATGCAGTGGTTTACAATTCCTAAATTATTCTTAATTATTCTTAATTTAATTCTTAAATTATTGCTATGAAGCAAATTCTTATGCTTCATAGTATATGATAATCTCTGCTTTGATCTTTAGTACTTTAATAGCAATTCCTAAGAATTAATTTGCTTTTTAAACACTACTAAGCCCAGAATGCAAAAAGCTATGCCTGCCATAGCACCAATATAATTAAAGTAATAGTCAGATCAGAGATCATCATCATGTGTGTGAAGTTAAGACTTTATGTCTATGTATAATGAAATACTTTTATCTTCGTACTGCCTGGCCACTGAGTATTGGAAGGTCTTTAATGTCAGCCCTCCCTCTTTTCTTCTTTGAACAATTCAATGTCATAAGTAGATTTGGTGGGCTGATAATCATACTCTTTATAAGACATTTATTATTTCACTTATCAACAAGTGGCCCAGCATTAGCAGGAAATCATTGTGGCTTTCTCTCCTTGTGTAATATACAATTTGCAGAAGAGATACAATTTCCTGTCTTTAGAGCAATTATGTGTGCAGGGACCTTCCCTCTTATCTAATGACTGTATAGTGTTCTTCAGCGTTCGTTCTGAGATACTGCAAAATCCAACTAGGTCTGTCTGTCAACTGAATATCTCTTATTAAATGTTTATTAAAGTAAAAAAAAAATGTTCTGAAAACCTCAAATAAAGGCAAATATAGAAGAATAAGAACTTGTCAAAACTAATGTAAGAAAAAAGAACTCTTTTAAGCATTAGTTGCAACTGATTTCAACTTTTTCTGATGTTTTTAAAACTATATTATTTACCAATAAATGTTAAATTCTTATAACCAATAATAAGGTAAAGTATGCAGTGAAGCTGTCTCAGAAATGTTCTTTGCTGGGGCTGTTGTTGCTGGTAAATTGCTAATATTTTGTAGTGAGGCTTTAATTCTCTAATAGTAGTTTTACAAATGGTAATTTATGGGCAAGATCTTTAAGAGATACAGTAGCATTTGCTCACTGTTTGGGTCTGCCTCATACTTTTCCCCGAGCTACTGTTGCACTTTTAAATGACTCCTGACCTCTGCAACACCGCAGTTTAATACCCGGGATTAGTGTCGCCATGAGGGACTCTACAAGCTGCAGTTTAATAGCAAAGGCTGGACCAGCTTGATGTTGTATTCTTCAGCTAACAGGGCTCCTTTATATATGTGCTATGAACTATTCTTTATTTGCATTTCACAACAAGATTTCAGAAAAATTGTAACACTAAGCAAAAACCAAAGCAAAACACAAAAGCACCTCTCTCTTGCTCAGATATTACCATCTAGTCTTAGCAAAGAAAGACGTCAATGGTGTTCAACAAATATTAGGGAGGGGCAAATAAACTGATTGCAGAAGAAGACAAGTGTTCCATGTGCTAAAAAGAGTTCTCAGCTGTGTGGTTCACTGAAAAGGTAGTAAAACTTTGAGCTATCCAGCATCCTGTGAGACTGTTTCATAAGATTTATGCCTAAATTACAAATTCTGTACGGCTGGGGACATCTGCTTGACTTGGACTTCCATGTTGCACTGTTCTGTAAGATTCATTATTTCTCTCTTCAGCACATCGATTTTGTAATTTTTATGTGTGAGATAAACTAACCAGTAGACAGTCACTGAAAGACTTTTTGTGTTTGCTTGTTAATTATCAGAAGACCCTTCTATGGAGTGAAATCACCAAATTGCAGAGCCTGTCTCCTGCTTTTTTTTCCCTCTACAGCTCTACTTTTTGGAAAAAAAAAAGGAAAAAAGAAAATAAAAAGCAAGTTTCAGGTGTTTACTGCCTAAGCCTTAAGTTTAAATGACCGAACCTAAGGCACATCAAAAAGAAAATGCTTATGAGGAGACAATCATTTCCATGCTGACCTGGCAGCTTTAGTCACTTAGCAAGCATGTGGTTGAAAAGATAGACTAAGTATCTGCGACAGATTCCAAGTGAAGCCTCGTTGATATTATATATTAAAGTAGATGAAGTAGTCGTGATTTGATCTTAGATGACATTCAGACTTGGAGAATACTGACTTCTTGACATATACGGATTTTGTGAATGACCCTGAAATTTAGCCAATGTAGGAAAATGACATTTTGCCATCTTCCAAAAAGAAAATCAATGTTAGCTGGCAAGGCATGCCTCCATTATGTGCTTTTCATGTGTATATTTGCTTGTTTATTGATTGAATTCCAAAATGATTCTGAGTAGAATTTAGCACCTGCTCTCTGTCCTCTTCAATTAGTTCTTCTCAGTTCTTGAAACTCTCTTTTCTCATCATGTCTTGCCTTCAAAAAAATATCATGACCCTTCAGTTTATCCTATCACTGTTGTCAGCTGGGCTTTACTGAAGCTGAGATTATGTGTCTACTTTTTTATTTTAATCAGGCTTGGCAAGGTACATGTTAATGTCTGCTAATAGGCTATTAAGTACTTGGCCAATTAATTAGAAAAGAGTTAATTGTACATTTGGATGTCAAGATGACACGTACTTTTGTTTCTCACTGCTGAATGAATGTCTTAAAAATCTTTTCTAAAAATGTGTGAACTTTCTGTTTAAAATTAGGTCTCTAAAAATGTTTTGACCTATCCTAGTAAGCATACAATATTTATTTTCTATGGGAAAAAGCATAACTTTTATACCATCTATACTTTTTACATACATTCATGAATTCAGGGAATACTTGAATTTACATGCATGAAATCAGGGAATATAGACAGTGTATTTTGAATAAAAAATTTAGTTTTAAAACCAAATGCTTTTTACACTAGTCATGTGTCACTGAGGCCTTGATCAAAGGTATTTTTATTGCAGAATGGCATGCTCTTGAAGCAGCATTCTGTACAATGTCACTGAATGTTTTATGTAGCATAGGGCAGCAGGATGAAAATTTGTCCACCATGGTGTCAAATAAAAGCTGAAGATGCATGGCAAATTGATTTTATATTTCACTGAGAAACAACACTGAAAATTTACAAAAAATTTTAATAAAATAATCTTTTTCTTATTGTCTTACCTGAAGTTTTTACAGATGTGTATGGTATTTACTGGCATTTTTCATATTTGAACAATAACAGAAATTGATTCTTTTGAACATATTCTTCTAGTACCCCTTTTTTTTGTCCTGCTGTACCAAATACCGTTTCAACATCATGAACTAAATACATATAGCTAAGAAAATCCTATATTTCTGGTTTGACATGGTAGTTTCAGCAACAGTTGTGCCCCCTTGCAAAATTCAGTAGTGAAAGATTAGCTTTTGCCAAAATTTTCAACCGGTATTGCCATGACTTTGGTAAAAGTCTTATGCATGAATATAGATGTTTCAGATTTTTACAGATCGGTCTTACTCTTCTCCACTTCAGGAAACAGTATTATGACAAACTAGTAAAATATTATTGGCAATCATCGCAGGTACTGTTATGTCTTAGATGTATATAGTCAATGCAATGCACTTTTCTGTATAGAGTAAATGGAATGAGCATTATACCCTATTGAGTTGTCATGGTTTAACCCAGCTGGAAATGAATCCCCACACAGCCACTCACTCACTTCCTCACCAGGACGATGGGGAAGAGAATCAGGAAAGTAAAAGTGATAGAGCTTGTGGGTTGAGATAAAGACAGTGGAATAGACAGAGCCAAAGCTGCACATACAAGCAAAGAAAAGCAAAGCAATCACCACTTCCCACAGGCAGGCAGGTGTTCAGCCATCTCAGGGAGAGCAGAACATCACATGTAGCAGTGCTGACTTTGGAAGACAAACACCATCATTCCAGACATCCCCTGCTTTCTTCTTCTTCCCCCAGCTTTATAAGTGAGCATGACATCATACGGTATGGAAAATTCTTTTGGCCAGTTGGGGTCAATTGTCCTGGCTGTGTCCCCTCATAACTTTTCCTACACCCCTACACCCTTGCCGGCGGAGTGGTACAAGAAACAGAAAAGACCTTGCAGTGTACTGTGCAAGCCCTGCTCAGCAATAACAGAAACATCTCTGTGTTACCAACACTTTTTTCAGAACAAATCAAAGTCACAGCCTCATATCAGCTACTGTGAAGAAAATTGACTCCAGCCCAGTGCAAACCAGAACGTGGTTTAAAAAAATATGTTTTGCTTCTCTTACTTGAATGGAGGTAGAGAACGCTGTGGTGTCTTTCAGTTTTAAAACAGACCGAGCCACTGGAGTCTGTACGGTTTATGTTTCACGTTCAGTCCAGACAGACTAGAGCTGAACACTGAACAGATAAATTCTTATGAAAAGAGCACTTTCCCTCCCCCTTTTATGTTTCCCTCTGGATATCTATCAGCTCTGTGCAGCAGTCTGTGTGGGCTTCACTGCCTATATCACCAGAATAACTTTTATTGGATTCCACTTTAGCAGTTGAGTTTCAAGACCCAGCATGAAAGCAGACGTAGAAATACTGTTTGGTCCCACATTCCAAGAGCTTAGATCAATTTTAGTTGAAAGTAAATTTAAAAAAAAAAAACACCAGGGCTTTCAAAGGCAAAGGTCCTACCTTTCAAAAATATCTCTCTCCAACATGGTTCTGCTGATTTTTGGGCAAACTAAGCTAAATTTAGGAGTGTCTGCTGTTCTTCCTGTTCTGTTCTCTGGCAATTTAGAACTGATTCTTAACAGGAATTTTTTTAGCAGAAATATGGTTAATGGAAATATTTTAGTTAATAGTTTGTCCTTACCAATATTGAAGTACATTTAATTATTAGGACAACAGGCAGATGACTCTTCACATAGACCATCCCAGTTCAGCCTGTCTTTTGGCTCCATAAAAATAGATATTTAGCTAAAACTGTAATTCAGGAAGTCAGCAGGATACAATGCAGATTGTAATAATCTCTACACCAGATCCTGACCATATCAAAACATCAGAAAGTATAGATCCTTTAAATGCTTTTTCCTGGCTATGAAGTGCAGTTCCTAAAATATTTCCTGCTAGAGAAATTGAGTTAATGACAGAGTCATTGTATCTGTTGAATTCAACAGCAGTCAAGTAAAAAATTAAAATAAGGTAAACCTGTGCATCCTGCTGAGGTCAAGTACTATATGGGTCAAGTTCAAATTTCAACACATTCACTGTTTTTTGTTGTTTTTTGTTTTTTTTTTCAGGTAATTCAGACTATCACTGCTACTGATAAAGATAACACTGCAAATGGCGCAAGATTCCATTTTTCTCTTGATGAAGGACTTTCTTTGAATCCCAACTTTACTCTAAGGAACAATGAAGGTAAATCAAATACATAAATCTCAAAGAAATGGGCTTCTGTTTTGTCTAAGATGTCTCAATTGAACAGAACAATTTCCATGCATTTCCTGACAGAAATGGAAAACTGTAATATGCCATCACTGAGCTGTTGGATATCAAGGACATGTGTACACAATATATTGTAA
>WBMY01015912.1:157311-178266 GCA_013397315.1 Donacobius atricapilla
AATTATCAAGGGCTTTTTTTCTTTTGAAGTTAAAAAATAATGTATAAATTGTATTGCAGCACAACAGGATACTGTTACCATATTGCAAAAGGAATTTACATGCCACAGGGTGTCATGGTGCATGCATGAGGCTATTTAGGGATGCTTAAGGATCAGCAGACTGTTGGAATAATGTTGAGGCAGGAAATAAACCTGGTGCACTCTTGTCCATACTGTCTGAGAAGGGTCACTGGTTAATAACAGTGACCGTGCTTGGGTGTTATGCAAGAGTCCTAGTTGGCCCAGAACAACAAAATACAAAATATTTTGGGGGCAGGATGTATGTGCAACAAATAACTTTGCAAAGTATGTTACATCATGGACATTTTGTAATCTTTATGGAAGTATGATTTCTGCAACATGGTGTTCTTAAGTTCTGTCACAATTTTTCAGATTAAAGAATTATCTGTTTACCTCATTCTGGTTCCAGTAAGGTTCTGTAACTTGAATGAATATAAACAGCATAATCAGTGACTGCTGTCATTGGTCATCAAAACATAATCTTGTAGAAGTAAACTTGACATAAACAAGTAGAAGCAGGACTCCAAGGCCTACAGCAAATAAACAACCAACCAAATACCTTATATTGGGCCCACTCCAAGTGAAAAGAACAGCACTTAATGCATTTATGACAATCTCACCATGCTGGATATTTGATATGTCCAAAATGGGGTGTGGAGGGCTGTGGCGGGGTGCTGTGGGCATCTCTTACGTGAGGAAGTAAAGCAAAATTACTTCAGTGATTAGTTCTTGGCTTAGCCGCAACGGTATCACTCCCCAGCTCATATATGTATTTTTTGTGTGAAACCTGTTACCAAATATATTATCTTGTGATATTATGCTGATGTGGGATGATATTACCAGTTTTTCTAAATATCACTGTCAGATGGTGTGCAAAATAAATGTTCACAAAAGTGGGTTAAAACAAATATTTTAAAATTTTGCACAGAGCTTCATAGAAAGTATAGCATGAAGAGTAATCACCTGGAATAGATCTTCTATCCAGTTTAAACAGATTTTAACTCTTTATGTGTGTGCATCTGTCCAATGGGAAAATATATGCCACACTGGCTATATTGTTGCACTAGATTTTCACAGAGTGACATGGATTTCATTGTTCCATAGATTGATAAACCCATTTAATACTGTAGCTACAGTGGTAAAGAAACATACGAAAATTTATTGTTTGTTTGTTTGTTTGTAACAGGAAGAGAGACTGGCAGATGTATTTAGTACTTATTACCCTTCTGTTGTTTGCTAAAAAATTCCAATCTCATAACCCTACAATTTTGAAACCATGTGACAAGCAATACAAGAAGAAAAGTCTTTTATTCTAATGTCTCTATCCATTTATTAATCCCCATCTCTCTCTCTCCATAACTGCTTGTGTTTCAAATTCTCACTCTCTCCAACCTTTTTTTTTAATTTATCTTGGACTTTTATTCAGAGGCCAGTAATTTCATAGTGGTGGCAACAAGCTGGAAATAAATTTTTAATATATGAATACTATCTATTACTATATAATGCTGTAGCAGTTCTTCCCCTGTATTCTCTGTATGCCTCTTAATTTCTTGGATTTAAAGGGATATGTGTGGCAACTTCCTACCCTCCTTAGTGCCTACAAAGGCTCTTGCAATGTGTTTGTAGTAAGCAGTAGATTTTCCTTGTCTGTCTGTGCCAGATGGCCCCGTAGGTAATGGAAGGGTGACAAAGTCTTATGTCACTATCTCCCCCTTTCTTATTTATCTTTGAACTCTACCAGTTTAGAATATGTAATATCCACTCTTTTTTCCTTCCTTTGACTTCCTTTGACTTCCTTCGCCTTCCCTCTTCCTGCAGACCTCTCCAAAGCATATGTCTTTGGTCACTGTTCTTTCAGATATTTTCTAGAAGTTCATTTAAACTTTAAAACCTTTTGAAAACACTAAAACATTAAAGTCTTATTTTAGCTTTTACTAAAGAAATTTTAATATTCTTCTGAGAATCAAGAGGATTTTGTGTTGTACAAAAATTTCACAATAGATATCTTCATAATTCCAGGTATTCAAATGACAAGGGTCCATATGCTACCAATGGCATCACGTGGGATGAAAACACTTGCAAATTGGGCCCAAAATGTTTGTCTAAGATCACTTAGATTCCAATAAAAATACAGGAGTTTTAAAAACTCTTATTTATGTAATGTTAGTTTCTTTCCACCTCCTTCCCTTTTTCCTCTATTGGCCAGAAAGTCTTCCTGATAAATTTTAATTCTAGATTGTGCATTTTCACAGATTAGGACTGGCTAGTTTTAAGATAGATTGTGCATTTTCACAGATTAGGACTGGCTAGTTTTAAGATGCCCGATGCTTCCATTTGACAGCAAACAAGCAGTAAATAACTTTTCTTTTTCTTTCATTTTTTTACGTCACTGAAATGTTGTTCTGGTTTTGATATTGTAGATAATACAGCCAGTATCCTGACAAGACGAAGGAGATACAGTCGAACCACTCAAGATACCTATTACCTCCCAGTTCTGATTTCTGATGGCGGCGTGCCCCCTCTCAGCAGCAGCAGTACCCTCACCATCCGGGTCTGTGCCTGCGAGAGAGACGGACGAGTGAGAACCTGCCATGCGGAAGCTTTCCTCTCCTCGGCTGGCTTGAGCACAGGAGCTTTGATCGCCATCCTGCTCTGCATTGTCATTCTTCTTGGTAAGCCCTTTGCAGTACTGAGTAATGCCATCCCTCCAACGCCCTCCGGAGTCTGGCAGGGCACTAGGTCTCAGTATGGTATGCTTTTGAGCCAGGGGTTGCCTGGTTGTAGGAGGCAATTAGATACACATAGCTGTAATGAGAGGGGAAAGACTTAGCTAAAGTTAATAGGGAAAAATGCCTTCAAAGTACATTTGTGAATATCTGGAATGCAGTAGAATCTCTTTTTTTCAGAGGTTATCGAGTAATTAGCACTGCAGATCTTTATTTCAGTAATTTGGAAAGATTTCAAAAAGAGACTGACTATAATTCCATGTCTTGAACAGCATGAAAAATTATAGAAAATAGATGGGAAAAGCTTTTTGAAATCCATTTTGCTGTAAGAAGCATCATTAGCACTCTACAAAAGCCATTTCTTAATTACCTTTGTGTAATAAACTGATAGCAATGCACAACATAATCCACAGGGACTAGGGACATAGGAGATTATAAACAGACTCATAAGATTAATGCCGTTGCAACTGCATTTCCTCTTGACTCTTTTTTATTTTCCCAGGACAATTCCAATGTTATGCATTAGGAATATTGTATATATGCATATATATGTATAAATACTATATATATAGTATCTATGTATGTATATGCATTAATCCATATTGTGGTTGGTATTGGTTTGGGTTTTTTCCTGTCAGAGACACAAATTGCTGCATACATGACTGTGCTACTCGTGTGATTTTCTTCACTTTTATAGAGATGGCAAGAAATAATAGTAATTGCAGTGCAACTGAGAGCATATTTTAAGTTTTTTTTTCCCAAAGACTACATTTTCTAAGACCTACTTTCCTTATGGCTTACTTCAGTATTTTCTTTTTAGAAGGCTGTTTTAAAATATGTAGTTATACATTTATCTTGTAATTTTCTATTTGATTACACAAAATTGAATATTCATAAGAAAGAAAAAAAACCTTTTACATAGTAATTCAATTTATATGCTAAACATTGATTTTAATGAAGCATAGAAAGCCCTGGATTATGCTTCTGAAAAATGCCAACTTTAGTTACTCATTTTTCATTTACCTGAAAGAATGTTTTCTCCATTTATCTCCTTTATGAGATCCCTAAACAACTAAGTAGCAGATGATCCCGAATACCAGTACTGAAAATACCAGCCTGAAAATATTACACCTCTGTATTTTTGACTTAGTATCTGCTATTTCTAGAACATATTCAGATGTAAATTTAAAACCTACTCTAATATCTGCAGTTTTCTCTTTAGCAATTGTGGTCCTTTTCATCACCCTAAGACGTAGCAAGAAGGAGCCTTTGATCATTTCAGAAGAAGATGTCCGGGAAAATGTTGTGACATACGATGATGAGGGCGGTGGAGAGGAAGACACAGAGGCATTTGACATCACAGCACTGCGGAATCCATCTGCTGCTGAAGAGCTAAAATACCGGAGGGATGTTCGTCCTGAAGTGAAGCCTCTGTCCAGGCATCATCCCTCCTCAAGCCTTGACAGTATAGATGTTCAGGAGTTCATTAAACAAAGACTGGAAGAGGCTGATCTGGACCCCAGTGTGCCCCCATATGACTCCCTGCAGACATATGCCTATGAGGGTCATAGATCAGAAGCTGGGTCTATCAGCTCTCTGGATTCAGCAACAACACACTCTGACCAGGATTATAATTACCTTGGAGACTGGGGACCTGAGTTCAAGAAGCTAGCTGAACTCTATGGGGAAATAGAACCAGAAAGAACAACTTAGTTGTAATTCCCAGAACAGAGAAATTCCTAAACAACTGGACAGATAATGAAAACAGTGGTTAAAAAAAAAAAAAAAAAAGTGAATTCAGTACTTGGAACTGAGTAAGTTGTATGCAGTTACTGTAGAACAAGTGCCCTTTTCATATTTGAAACTGGGTTCTGCAATTGGAAGAAAGTCAAATTTTGGAAAATACAGAAAAAAGAATCTATTGTCCCTTGTGTATTTTTTCTAATTGCTCATTAAAGTCTCTGTTACCTTACCTTCAACAATACCTAAAGTAAAGCCAAGAAATGACATTTTTATTGCAATATTTGTAACAGCTCCAAGCTGCAGTAGGTTTATGATCATGTCTGTTTAAGAAGAGTGCTAACAGAGAATCAAATCTCTTGCAGGTGGTTGTGATGTTGCATTTCTAGCTATGCTCTAGGCCTTGTGATCCTAATGAGGTAGACAATGAGGTTTACTATCAGTGTGAGAAGCACTACCAGTCTGTTTCCTTTACAGAACTGATAAGCCACACCTGTCCTTTTAAACAAATGGTCCTTTGATGATTTAATCTTATTGACTTAGCAGGTTGCAGTGAGAAGCTGTCATTTCATTATGTCCTTCATAATCTTGTCATCCATAACCAGCTAACAGATGGAGGGCATCATTATCTGTAGCTCAAAGACAGCTCTAGCCCATAACCCCAGACCTGTTCTGTTACTGCGTGCTAGAGGAATTGTTGTTTATAGTGTCGTGCTTTTTCTTTTTTGTCTTTTCACGGGAATATCATTCATCTAAATGGAATAGGCCCAAAGTATTCTTTATGCAGAGAAGCAGATAAAGCATAGGATTTTTCAGTAAAGACAACAATGGCAGCACAATTAAACTATGCAGCTGTTTGGCTCACTGTGCTTCACTTATGTCAAGAGCTGAAGCTTTTAAAATCTTTTGCTAGTCTGAATCCAGGAGCTACAACAGTCTGTTTAAAACCCAGAGTTCTTAATCATAATGTTTTTCTGTTTTTGTGTGTGACTAAAGGCAAAATAGAGCTGCTGGTAAGACATTGGGATAGCGAAAAATTGAAGCAAGGAGAATAAGATGATGATGCTTTTTTTTCCCTTTTAAGTTCAATCTACTGATATTTATTTCTCTTAGAGTAATTGCCACCTCAGCAGAACAAGATGGTTTTTCCCTATTTCAAGCATCAAGGAAACAGAAGCATTTTAAGTCAGTGAAGGAAATATACCATTTCTGTGGTTCCTATGGATTAAGTAAATTGATTTCTTACATTAGTAACTTTGGAGCATTGCTGAAATGATAGTTCTCCTTAACATAGCAGGCTGCTTAACACCTAATCCAGCACTTTTTTTCTTTTTTAGCTTTGCAGCAGCAGAACTGCTAAACAGTTCTGCTTAACATAGCAGCCTACTTAGCACCTCATCTAGCAGATTCTGATTTTTTCTTTCCTTTGTTTGGAACTGTAACCTTTTCTTTGTCTTTCTGGTGATAATACTATGAGAGGACCAGGAACTCATAATGTCCCATGAGAGATGATGACCTATAATACAATCACTATTAACAATCCTCTGCTTCTAATTGTATTTCCATTTTAGGGAAATGGATTTCTTCCAGTATGCATTTAATTGGAAAACTGTCCAGAGTAGAAGCTGAGTACTTTTTTCTTACTCTCCAGCCTGGTGTACAGAGTGATACAGATTTGTAGGATGCACTAGATTCCTCCCACCCATTTTAGGCGCCACTTACATTCAGCTCAGTAAAGAGTCTATATTTATTGCTGATCTACTGTGAGCCACACAGGTGAACCAGATAATCAAGCCTTCTTTTCTTTACTCTGCGGCTGGATAGGTCCTGGACATGACTGAAATTTCTCATCAGTTTACTTTGAGTTGTTTTTTTCTATTTTTCCCTGAGATATGACTGCTTTTGGTTTAAACAGCCTTCTGGAAAAAATAGCAAGTAACTTTGTAAGCAATTTTTACACTCTAAAAAGTATTAGTTGTACTATAGTTGCAAAATTTTTTTTTAGTACACTATTTTGTTAAAAATTTGTAATGTTTCTTCCGTCTTTTAGAATCTGAACCCACAGGAAAATTTAGTAGGGAAAAACACCTGAACCCTAAGATACTCTGCTGATGACCTGAAAGTAGTTTAATAACTTATATTAATTTTTTATACTTTATATGAAATACAGAATCTTTTAGAAAAGCATTTAAGGAGGCATTCTTACAGTAGTGTGAAGTTAGATACCATAAGAGTTACACAGAAGCTGAGAATGGTTGTCTTTTATTGTCTTTTTTGGGGGTAGAACTAGGATATGTTTCAGTTTTGTCCCAGATAAAGCAACTAGTAGTGTGCAATTTTATTAGGAGGAATTTTGTTTTTATTTAGCTCACACTTGCTTTATGCCGACATCTAAAATTTTATACTGTATGAGTAGAGTGTTAAAAACAAAGTGTTTCAGCATTACTACTACCATAATGCTTTGTGTCACAGCTGCATGAAAATTGCATTCATTGTTGTATTATAGTTTTGAGAACTAGGTATTAGTTATCCTTATGTCTATTCCCCCTGGCCCTACACCAAAGCAGAGAAAATCAATTGTATTAAGCAGTGTTCGTGCCATTGTTTATTTTATTTTCATCACAGAACATTCAGGCTCAAAGACAACAGAAGTGCAGTGATACAAGGAACTAGTCACTCCTTATGCTAATGGTCAGTTTAAGTTAATAATATCACAGAGAAATAATAATCCCCTTTTCGCCATTCCTGGTGCTCTCTTTGCTGCTATGCAGCCTATGCATCGTACCCCAGGAAACCTGAATCCTTGAAAGCTCTGCAGGGTTATTGAGGCGCTGCTTCTGTGATGCTGCAGTGTGTCCTGTTTGGTACATCCTTTCCACTGTGATCGCCAGATGTGCTTTTCTATCATGATATGTCTGCATGCTTGCTATGCTTACTGTGTTTTATTCAAATACTCATCACAGTGTTGTGTTGTCTGCATGACAAATAACAGAATAACAGATCTTCAGGGCCACAGAAGAAGGCCTCACAGTGCAGAAATAACAGGTTTACAGTATTATTATCCCAATCTGACTTTTTTTCCTTTGGTCCTTTGTGTCCTAAAAACAAATTCAAACTGTATTTGAGAAATTCTATGTTGACCTAGACTGAAGTGAAAGAAAATTAACACTGGATGGCACAATCATTTTGTAGCATTGCTGATTTAAACAAAGTATATTTTCAGTGAAATTATTGTGGGAAACTTTTTCTCAGTTTATGGTTAAGTCTGATTATATAGACTATGCTTAAAGCTTTCATGGATCTTTTGTGTACTCATATTCTCAACTATTTTCCTATTAGCCTAAACAGTAATCCTGTTGCTGCTTAACAACTAAATGCTGAAAACTGCCAATTTGACTTAAACCGGAAATATTGAGTAAAGTTAAATGGCACACGCAAAGTGATACTTAGGGGCTTTTCTATTTACAATTTGATTTCTACAATAACCATTCAACTATTAGTAGATTTCCACCAAAATAATTAGTTGCATTTCTTCATATAAACCCTCTTTCTTGTAATGATGAGGGTAGTTGGTATGCTGTAATCTTGACAAGTCAAAATAATCTGAAAAACTGGTCAGTATAAGAATTGTAAAACATGAAAATATATTGTCAAACTAAAACCTGTCAAAAATGTAGTTTAGTGCACTTTAAAGACAAGAAGGAGCTTGAATTCGGTTGGTGTTAGGTTAAGATTCATGCATTGAAAACAAATTAATTTGTTTATCAGTGTTACCTTTCATTACATGCACATACAATACTGTAAAAGTTGAAAGTAACTTCACTCTGTTATGCACTTTATTTTTCTGCATTCTTTGAAAACTAAAATAGCTGCAAACATTTTTGAGTTTCAATTCTAGTTGATGCAGTTTTTAAAATTCTGAATACTGAAAGAAAATGTCTATGGGAAAGTATTATTTCTGGTATTTAAAAGGAATTACAAAATATTTGTGGTCTAAGATTTTTTTTTAAATGATCCTTTAGAAATATAAATATTGGATCAGTCTGGAATTAACGAAACTCATAAGCTCACACAGTGGTAACAAAAGGAATATTTTGAATGTGAAGAAGGATATGAAATTATGCTGCCTAGCATTACTTTGTGGATTATAAAGTGCTAAGACCTTGTACTTGCAGTACATATAAATGGCACAGTGCATTCTAAGGAACATTAGAAGTGTGTTGCAAGTTTTGGGCCATTCTTATTTTTCCAAAGTCTCCAAAAATATATATATTTTTTTTAACAAAAGAGTAATGTAAAGTATACCTCCTTATGCAAGTGTTACAGATAGAAATTGTTACATTTTCTTTTAATAAACAAAAGGGACAAAATCTTTTATTCGTATTTTTCAAATAAAATGTGCTCTTTGCTATGGTGATGGGTTATTGTATTCCTCATCACAACCAGAACGGGTTATTTTGTCTTCATTCCTGTCTTCTGTACTTACCAAGGAACCAGAACATCTAAAGATGCTCCATCTTTACGCCTCAGGTGTGATACAGTTGTATTTATGAGGCCAGTGTCAGAAACGGTATGGGAACTTCAACTGTGTCTGTAATGCCTGGTACAGTCCCTTGGTTGTGCCACTGTTTCAAGGACTGTCTCACAGGATCATTCCTACAGATGGATAGGGTTGGAGAGAGATGCAATAAGATACTTTACAATAGACTGCAGTATAGCTGCTAAATGGTTCATTAATTTTACTTGTGGCAACCGTTCCTCTTCAACCATCACTGTCCTGAAACCAATATACAGTGTTATAGGATGAATACATTATCCAGATGAGTGAATTGGGGAATTGCACATCCATGAATCCAGATTGGTGGTAAAAGCCATGGTTATTATCCTAAGTTGACACAGTAGACAAAAGCAGACAAGGACATTTACAATGAGCAAGCTCAGGCACATGTAATGAAAGTGCACAGGAATCATTCATTCTTACTGAAAGAAACTAACAGGCTTTTTCAACAAGCAGCATCTTAGAAACTAATGATACCATAGCTCACGACAAACTTGTTGCATGCAAGGCTGTCTTTCCCAGACTTTCATAAAATTCAAACATAAAGCTAGGGTGGACAGGAAATGAAAGTAGAATTTTCTTGCTGAACCCTACTTACTCTACTTTATTGTCCATGGGTCAGTTTAGATTGTGTACCACCATACTATGCAATTGTCACATGTGCCTCGCCACAGACCCACAAAAAAAAAAAAAAAAAAAGGTAAGATAATAGTTGCAAGATAAATATTCAGCATGAATCTGAATGCAAGTTCAGGGAGGTTTTTTGGTATTTGTTTTAGTCCTCAGTTAAAGTGTTAGAACTTTCAAAAGAATTTTTAGAAATATTTACATAATATTTTATATTTAAAATTGAATTTTCTTCTTTTTTTTACCGCTTAGCAAAACTTACCACTATCTTATCCTGAAATTGATTTTTAGTTTGTTTGGAGTCCATACTACTTCTATATGTGTGGCAAATATATTATTTATACTTAAGTACTGAGAATCTTTGAAAGTTAGAATATTTTGCTTGTGAGTTTAGCAGACCTTTTCTGTGGACTTCATGATTCCATGTAGCATTTCTGTGTTCTTGCAACTCCTCACAAGTCCATCAAGGAAGACTCAAAGATCCAACAGAATTTCCACACTAGCTGTCTCTTAATCTGGTTTTTTTTTCTGGAAGTACATGCAACAGAGCTGATAGGCAAGTCAGTGTCTGCAGAAACATTCTCATGCAGCAGAGATACCCTCAAGCAAAAAATGGACATTGGGATTAGCATTCTAGAGGATCATAGGACACAAAGACCTTGGAAGGTGGTAGGTTCCTAGCCAAAGCTGAATAAAATCAGGGTCGACAGGAACTTCCACCATAGTGGATGTTGTCATCATGCATGTTCAATGCCCAAATACCTGGTGAGCTCAATGGAAAGCTCAGTACAGGTACATGTAAATAAGTGAACTGCTCAAATATCAGAACTGCCAAATCTTCTGCTAGAGTTCTGGGCAGGAATGGGTCTACCTTAATACATTTATCAGGCTAACTGTGTTAACAATTCTGAGACATTCTGCAGTTGTTACACACAAATTTACCTATCACATTAACTGTTTTGAAACAAATAGGATTACTCTCGACCTTATTCTTAAGATTATGCATTGCTTCTTTAATTCTGAATTAATATCCTTGGTTTAGGAGTAATTCTTCCCTTTATCTTCTAGGATGGATCTGGGTACAAGCACACACATCTAACAGACAGTTTCATTATTGGATTTGGGCTGGGCAAAAATCAAACACTGCTTGTGTATGAAAAGTAAAATTCACTCTTACTAAGCAAACTATTTTTTTGCCTCTGCTAGTGTAGGTCTATTGATTAAAAACTATGCTTGAAGGGAAAAAGTGTATGAAAGTACACACATCCTGATTCTGTCATATAAACCACATTTGGATTTCTCAGAAAAAAAGTAAACATGGCTCATAATCTGTACTACTTACAAACTATATTAACTTTTTGAAATCAAACCTAAATTTTCCTGATAGTTTCAATGTTTTGTGCTGCAGAAATTTTCATCTCAGAAATGGTAACATGGAAAAGAGTAACTGGGAGACCAAAATCTTTTTACTCTCTAGCTGCTCCATCTATTAAAAAGGAGAAAACTTGAAAATATCTTTCTTTATGATAAAAATTGAATCATCATCTCTGAAAAACAAGTCTCTTGCATATGATGTTGGTAGCAATAAAAAGAATTAAGTTACTGTTCTTTCTTACTTGTTTTAAACATCTTTTTTTAATGTAGGATGCCAAAGTATGCTGTTAGTGTTGACTAAATGAGTTATATAACTAAGTCTATGGCATGCGATTCTCTGAGAGAAGGAAATGAAATGTAAAGTAAAATTCTCAAATCTTGTAAGTGAAACAGAAAGTGAGACACTTTAAGTGTGTCATAAACCACCACCTTGAAGTTGTGTCCTGTCCAAATGACCTTTTAATGTATATTTATTAATTTTTTTTTTTTTTACTTTTTTGGTAAGACTCACTGTATTTTTTTGACAAAATTTCTTCTTTTAATTTCCCCAGAATATTATGAAATAATTTCCGTTGAATTTGATGGAAACATTATCCGAAGGACAGTTCTTTGACAAGTCCAGGATAGAACTTCTCACCAAAATCTGCAAGGACTAATCAATTACTAACTGGTCCTTGTTTTTTATCATGGATGTGCAAGATAGAGCAGGATGTAACATGAGGATCTTCCACTTCAAGAATTTCTTTATCATAATCTCATGTTAGAAGTTTCAATGAATTTTTACTGATTGTTTAATGATTATTTTTGAGTAAAACAACATTCTTTTTTTTCTGTCAAGATCTGTGGGAATGAGGGATCCTTAAAACATGACTTACATATTTTTTACTTTGTATCGTGCTTTATTGTTCCTTTTAATTTTTTTTCCTTTCTTGTTTTTTCTTTTTTTTTTCCCTTACCCTCACAGTCCCCATTTTTGCACTGGGTGCCTGAAGCACTGCAGTATGATAAGTCAGGTTAAGAATAGCAGGGGAATCTAGGAATACAACTTCATCTCTCTGAAAAAATGGAAATACTTTTCAGTGGTATCAGATGCTACATGTATTAATCTTCATTTTTGTATCTTGGGGCAAACATTTGAATTGGACTTTATCACAGCTGAAGTCCTTGCCTTTTTTTCTCTGCATGATGTTCTGAAATTCAAATCACTTTTTATTATAACTTGAAAAAATCTTACTGGTTTTTAGAATTTATATTGTCCAAGACCCTAGTGTCTGAGGTCACAGAGAAAATGATATTATTTTCCTAAGCAATTACTTACTCCAAAGGCAAGATTTCTGATTTCAGTGCTACAAAGTAAAGACTTATAGTGGAGGAAAAGGAATTACAGGAAACATGAAGAGCAATGGAAGGGTAGTAGAGTAGACAAGAAACAGGACAGATGTGATTACACAGAAATCACCAGAAATGCTTCAGAAAATAAAGTACATAGTGATAAGAGACAAATTTTTCAGTGAGGCATTACAATCGTTATTGTAAATTTTATGAATTAAAATTGCAATATTTTATGACTAGTCCCCTTCAAGTTAAAGAGACAAAAGATATATGTGATATACAATGGTGATAAGTTAGGAAATCCAGAAAAAAATCCAGTGGAAAATAGACATAATTAAAAGTTATTTATCTGTTTCTTATTGTGTTTCTTTATATTATTCAGGTGATGCTAATTTCTATTGCTGATGTTGCAAATAACCCTTCTGGATCTGTCATATACACACAGATTCGCACTGGTTTTTGTCTTGCTAATTTGACATGGATTTTGAAAGTATTAATTTGTTTTGCAGGAAGTTTTGGACTGTACTTTTCTAACTAAAAACTGCTACAACTTCCTTATTTGTGGAGCAGAATTTTGTTGGTTTTTTTTGTTGTGGTTTTGTTTTTTTGGTTTTTTTTTAAATTATAGATTGCAGGAACAGTGACAAAAGCTACCAAAATTGCTGCAGGTGAAAATAGTTATGTACCTACTTACAGAAATCTATTACATTTTGTAATAGATTTGTATCCACACAAAATATTGTCAGAGCTCAAAGGGCATTGGAGAAAGCTGTGGTCCTGATGTACATAAGAAAACCTTTGCTGACTCTGTTCTATTTCTTTCACATCTGACTAAATGTCAGGTTAGGTGAGTCTAAAATTACTTCATTGCTCGCCTTTTATTTAGCTTGTGTGAAAAAAACAAAAAAACCCCACAAAAAATATAGACATTACATAAACACAGAACATAAATGCACCATATGTGACCTTATGCTATATTTAGCTTACTATCCAAGCTTTATCCCTAAAAGGACAAAGTGAAAAGGGGCAAAATCTAAGGCTATCTTGGGCATTCATCTTCCACACTGGAATCTCAACTATCAGGTCAATGAAATAATGATTTCAATGTGTTCATGCAAAGATGCAGTGTGTCAATTGAAAAGTAAGTGACTTTGGACAGCAGTTTACACATGAATTCAGACTCTCTTCCCAAGTTATATTTTAGAAAGGAAGAACACCTTTTGATAAAAGGGGTCAGATGATAGAAACATCGTAATTCAAGTGAGTGGAAAGAGTACTCGGTGTCTTGTAGTGTTCTACATAATTCTGACAGCCAGGAAGATGCTGCTATGATGTGTTACTGTGGAAAAGAAAACTTTTGGCCTCTGAAAGTGAAGACTCTCCTTGTTTTTGAGGCATTTTATGACAGACAATATCACAGCTTGAAAGGATTTATCCTGAATGTGAGAGGTCATAATGGTCAATCTGTATTTTTGCACTTTGGGCAGTTGCTGTTGATGGTGCAGTCTGCATGGTCCCTGGTACTGCTCAGCAGCATCCCTTTCTTTTTAATGTGTATGTGTGGTAAATGTACTTGGTTGAAAAAATTACCATGAAACTCTGAGCATTTCAGTTCAAGGTCACAAGTTCATATTTGACATGGAAATGTGAAATGCAGACATGAGTAGCAGTAAATGACTACCTCTTTACAGGAAATACGTTTCTAATCTCACTTCAGTGTTGGTACAGAAAATCCCCAGGATGGCAGTGCCAAAGAAATAGTCACTCAGTATGGTCATCATACGTGCATCTCTCCTAATTGTATTCTGAATCTCGTTTGACTATGGGGATTTGGCAAGTAGTCCTGCAACAGACATATCCAAATTTTAGGTAAAAGTATTATGTCTGTATTCACCTCAACATTTCATCTTCAGCTTCCACCCTTCCTACATCAGTGCTGTTGCTCTCCCAGATTGCAGTAGAACTAAAGAATTTATGTATGATAAGGATCTGAACTTCTTGCTGCTGAATAAACACCAGCTGAAATTTGCTACCTCAGGAACCTTAACATGTACAAGAGGCTGATAAACACTCTCATCCAGTGTTGACAGAAACAATATGAATAAAAATAAAATAGATGATGTTTTGCAATTGAAGTCCAAGAGACAGATGAACTAAGGAAAAGATAAGATTGAAACATTTCTGAGAGAAGTGGAATAAATAACTTGATGCTTCTGGGTGACTTGGTATATCTGGTTATTTACAGTGGAAATGTATGGATGAGCAGAAATCTTTCTTACACTTTTTTTGAAATTGATAAAGGATAATTACCCAATGCACACAGGAAAGATGAATAGCCATATGGGATCCAGTAATAATGGACATGAAACTGCAGTTCATTTAGTGATAAGAAAGCTCTTTGTATACTCAGTGATAAAGAATCAAGGCCAACTATTTCATGTAAAAGAACAGTACAGTAGAAGAAAACTTGTTTCTTGAGTTTAGTAGAACTAAAAGCAAGATTCTGTTCCATGAAAAAGAGAAGATGTTGCATCCATAAACAAATATACTTTTCCTGTATCTGTCATTGATTCCCTATCTGTCCTTAGGGAAATACCTTAGTATATGCATATTAGCAAGCCATTGACATTTTTTTCCAGTCCTGAATTAGTTAGACCTCACTGTTCAGGTATGCTTTATTGACATCAATCCTCTCCATATATAAGTGTACTCTAAACAGAAAATGCTAAAACAAGAGGTGCAGAAGTTTCCAAGTCATAATTTCTACTAATAATTACTTTCTACAAAACCATAATTTCTATGTAAGAACCTTAAATCCAAGTGATTTAGAATTTCAACTCTAATGTTCAGCTTTGAAAAATCCCTTTTTGCTAGGTACTTTAAGAACCTGAAAGTGAAAATGTTGGAAAATTCCAAAACCTACATATTCTATTCTGAAAATATTCTTAGGAATTGTCTAGAAACAACCGCAAACAGGAAAATCATGTGAACCCAGCAATTCTTAGGACAGGCAAGTTAGGAGTAAACCTAGTTTATATAGAAACCTAATCTTCTAGGTTTTGTTGAAGTACTCACTAAGACTTTGCATAGGGGTAATGTGATTTAGTCACTTGGATTTCCAATAAGATTTTGATAGTCTTTCATCAAACTTATAAGGGAATTGTATGATCTTAAAGACAGATTTAAGAACAGGAAAAAAGTACAGGGCTACTTTGTAAGGCTTCTCAGGGTAAAGTGTACTGTTAGGCATTATTTTAGCATTGGAATTGTTTGATATAGCCAACGATAATCTAGAAAACCAAACTCTGACTACTTGAAAAGCAATCAGTTGATCATTACTGAATGAACTGCTGTGGTTGAAGCTGAAAAAAATGCAAGGTAATGAGCAAAAGCAAAACCTACCCAAAAGGCACCTGCTTAATGAACTCAGAAAAAAATTATTACTCAGGGAGAATATTTTGAGTTGCTGTTTCTAACTAAATATCTGCTAGGTAGTGGCCAAAACCAACATAAACAAATCTGGTATTAAAATATATTAAGTTATAAGAGAAAAAACAATTAAAATGTCGTTATGCTTTCAAAAATTCAGAGTAATTCCACATTTTAACTACTCAGTAAAACAGTCTGGTCTCATTCGAAAAATGAGAGACGTGATGACAATGAAGCACACAGACATCAAGAAAATGATTAATAGTTGGGAAAGAGTATGCATATCAGGAGTTTTTAAAAGTTAGGACTTTTCAATATGGAATAGAAGTGAGTGATGGGAATAATATCTAATAAGTCAAAAATTTCAAAATTACAGCTGACATGGGTTAATAAATGGAAAACTATTATTTTTCACAGGAGAAAACTGAAAAGAAAAAACTCGGAACTATTAGCTTTTAGTTAACAGATTTGAAACAAAAGTGAGAAATTTTTTCACATGGCATACAACAAAGTGGTAAAAGTCAAGAGATGATATAGTCTTTTCTCCATGACAGATGTGGCTTTGAAACTGCCACAGCCGCAATTTTTTCTTTAGCTATGGTCTTGTTGACTTGCATTGTTGTCCTGGGGTTTTTTGGGTTTGTTTTTTTTTTACCTGGTGAAAATGGAAAAAAAAAATCTGGCTTCTGGCAAAATACTAAAAATGAAACCAAATATCAACAGCATTAAAAATGGTTCCAGTGTTTCATACCTAGCAGTTTGGAAGAAGTCATCAACTGATTTCCAGCCTTGTAATACTTACCTCCATGCTCTTCTGCATCTTTTAAATCGGCCAGTTACCCAGTTACAGAAGTAGTTCATGAACCTTCTTCAGCTGACTTGGCTCATCCATAGATAATACCAGTCAGGAAAATTAACCCGCCAGTTCATTTAAATTCCAATGAATTATGAAATGGAAGTCAATGAACTGCTCGTGTCTACTCATCCTGTACTGTCCACAGGCTTCTATTAGACCATTCAAAATGCTCTGAAGTGAATCATTACCTAATTAAATTACTGAGAGCTGAGATTACAGAGAAACCACATAAAATATTCAGAGAATCAGGTTTAAAGAGAAATAGAAATATGAACTGTTATGTTTCTCAACTATTAATCACATCACCTGTGCCATTTGGGGTTCTTTCCTTTTATGCATGAGACTGTAGCTGACAAAAATACCTGTTGAGAAAATAACTCAGCTATGTGTTTTATTCAGTATTAGGATACCTCAAAGCCAACTTGGAAATTAATGATTCCAATTATATATGTTAAAACTTGGGAAATTCAGAGTAAACCCAACTGTTTAAATCCATCTATTGCTGAAAGCAGTAATTTAGAAGAATACTTTGAACTATCACACCTTTTCTTCAAATATGACAAATTGAAAGAAAGGAAATTAATATTTGAAGCATATGAAGTTATAAATTTTACATTGTCCATGTAATAAGCAAATAAATTATTCATACTATGCAGAAGGAAAAGACACGTGTGGCCAAAACACATTTACTTCTTACATGCAAATTAGTGAATGAGTTTATTATAGCTACTCGTCTTCTTTCCAGTACCACAACTTTTTAAAGAAATCACTCTTAGTTATATTCACTGATAAAATTTTATACTTTCTATGTAAAAATATACTGTTTTGTATGAAAAAAGCCATTGGTTACTTACTGAGGAAAATAAAAAGTCATGCATTTAATTTAGCAAAATATAGCATAATCATATTGATTATGATAAAACAGATGTACAGGACTGGGACTATAAATGGCTTTATGGACGCCTTTCTGTGTTGTATTGGTTTAGCATAAANTACATTAAAACTTATAATTCTTACTTCCTCTTGCAGAATGAAGATTGCATTCTTTGCTGACTAAGACTTTTTTGCTAATACACAAAAATTCTGTATGGTATCAACTGTTTTGAAGTGAGCTATTTCTTCCTTCCTTCTTGATCAGTTGAACAATTATCTGTTTCTTGTCATTAAAATTCATCATTCTACCCAGGCTTGTGTCTAGCTTCCAGCATTTTGTTAGGTCTGTCAATGTCATTTGCCAATGTGACAGCTATCACTCATGGTTAGCAGCTTATTTATTTACATAAAAATCACACCAATATACTGGCCAAAATAGTCATAAACCCCAGTTAGGCAGAAGGCATTTAATGAGCTTCGCACAAAATGCAAGGGAAAATATTGGTCATATAAATAAATAGTTCTGCCTAATGCATTTAGAATATTTTGAATGTTCCAAGGTAGCCACCTTATATCACAAAGTTCTGCTTAAAGATCCAATTTTACACAGTAAATCAGATAATCCCCTCCCAAAGAGTCACACCACATATACATACCCCTGATACACTATTTCATGTTAAACATGCTAAATATATAGTAAAATTACAAACTTGGTTTGAATAAACAAGCAGTGGCCTAAAGAAAGAAGCAGGGCCATAGCAGACCAGCTAATTTCTTGCACTCGCATCAAACTATACAGATTTTATTATTGTACTAAAAAGTTTCAATACATCATCTTTTACTATTGTGTTTATTTGATAGAAGCAAGGGTGCTTTTTTTTTGGAAAAAAAGTATTTCTGGCTGGTAATATATACTAACTGACTGGGATATTCTTTCTTATCCATTTGGGATAACATTGTATTATTTCTGTATGATGTATTTATATTTATGTGTCTGGTTTTTAGGATTTATCACAAGACAGTAGGGACCACTTAGTTCTGGGATGGTTCTCTTGCTCTACTGCTTCCACTTGCTATAGACTCAAGGGCTTTTTTAGTTCAAAGATGTTATCCTGATAGCCTTCCTGGGGTAATATTGTTTCACATTACAAGATGCTGAGGTCATATTAGGGTAGAAATGGCAGTGGGTGGTGTGTGCTTAGAGGCATTTAATTTTCCGTTTCAAAATAACTGAGATGGCCACAGTTCTGATCTATATTTTAGTCATGACTAATGCCTTTATATTACCTAAGAGCCTTATAGAGCATACAAAATATGATTTTTGGGAAAAATATGACTGTTGCATGAGATTCAAACATTTTTTAGTCAAAAATTTTCTATTTTAACCACTCTATATGGGACAAAATGTAGATAACTGCCTATAAATCAAGGTTTTTATGTTAAAAGAGATAATGATGGGTATCGTCCTTCTGTCTTGCAGAAGTACAGTGGTAGGCTGACCTACTTTAGAATAGTTCTTCTCATGAAGTCCAAATTTTGTGCAGCTGGACATGACGAGCTATCTTTTGTATGTTGTTGGATGGAGTGAAACTGCTTCCCAGCGGGGAGGGCTTTCTCAATGAATTATTGCTGTAAGTCACACATCCAGCTGCAGTATATTCACACTGCTGTCAGAGACACAACACTGAGAAAGGTTTCTGTATGAAGAAGTCACACAGTTCAGCACTTGGGAGTTATAGCTGGTGATCTCTTATCATGGACTATAAACGTGAGGGAATAAGAAGCTCTGCTTTCCCCTGCCCCTGGGAGCTGAAGTATTTGTTTATGTTGCTTGGCACTTAGACCTCTGTCTAATAGAAGACTTGATTTAATTTTTTAGCCTCAAGACTACGTGGACAAGGTCCAGACTCCCCTAATACAATTCCACTGGTTAGTTTTTATTTTTATTTGTAGGTAAACTTGATTTTAACTTATTGTATGACTTGACTCTCGGGCATGGCAGAAATACAAGTAAACAGGAAATATAGAGAAGAAAAGCCCTTCTTGAACTCCGATTTTCTTACATTCTTCAATTAATGGAAAATAAATCATTAGCAACTCAAAAACTTTCAAAAAATTTAATGATTAATTTTTGCTATCTAGTTTGGGTAGACAACTCTATAATGATTTATGTTAATGTGTTCTTGTGTATTTAACCTGACAACCATAAGCTGGGTTTACCCCTGTCCCAGCGATGCTGGGTGATGAGTTGGTCTCCATCTCCCCACAGCCCTGAACTTCCTGGCCATAGGCACCACTAAGCACCCATTCTCAGGCCCAAATCCTGCCCACTCCACCCAGGGGTCACCCCTGCAGCCCACCCTTGCTGTCAAAGTCTGGACATCTTGGCACAACACAGCCATGATTCGTCCATGATTTTAATATGCCTGGCATTCCTTTTTCAGACTGTCTGAAAAAATGTCTCATCTCATCTCATCTCATCCGTGTATTTTCCAGGCTAACTTCTATAAAAGCCAACAAGAATGTTGCTGCCCTTTGGAGTGCCCTCTGAACTAACTGTGCCTACAACCTACATTCCATAAATTTAAGAGTACCCCCTCCTGTTTACTGGTTAGAAAAGGAATGGTCTCAGATGATGCAACATTTTCCCAGTGAACTGGGTTTGCATGGGCAGGTTTTGGTAGCAGGGGGGCTACAGTGATGGCTTCTGTGAGAAGCTTCTAGAAGCTTCCTCCATGTCCAACAGAGCCAATGCCAGATGGTTCCAGGACAGACCCACTTCCAACCAAGGCTGGACTAATTAGAAATGCTGGTAAACCCTCTATGGTAACATACTAAAGCAGAAGAAAAAAAAAAATATTGTGCAGTTGTAATTGCAGCTGGAGCAGAGCAGGATGAGAACATGTAAGATGAACAACTCTGCAGACACCGAAGTCAGTGGAGAAGGGGAGAGGAGGTGCTGCAGGTGCCAGGGATGATTCCCCTGCAGTCCATGGTGCAGACTGTGATAAAGCAGCTCTCCCACTGCAGCCTGTGAAGGGACACATTAATGCAGAGATTCACCTGCAGTCCAGAGAGGAAACCCAGGCTAGAGCAGGGGAAGGCCTGAGAGGAGTCTATGAACATGTGTGAGACTTGGCGGCAGCAGGCTTCTGGCAGGGACTTGCTGAGCTGTGGAGAGTGGAGCCCATGCTGGAGCAGGTTTGCAGACAGAACTTATGTCCCAGTGGTCCTGACGGACCTGAAGGACTATGCCTTAAGAACTGCAGTCCATGGAAGTGAGACCCATACTGCAACAGTTTGTGGTGAACTGTGTCCATGGTATGGACTCATTGGAAAAGTTCTGGATAACTTCCAGAGCAGGAGAAGGACTCCTCTCC
>WBMY01015914.1:0-33398 GCA_013397315.1 Donacobius atricapilla
TTATGCTAAACCAATACAGACATGTAGATTCTTTTTTTTTCTTTAAGTGCATATTGATCTCGAAACATAAAAAAATCCACGTCTGTTATTAGAATGTGCTTCAGTGTAAATGGATATATGAACATATCATGGGAAATGATACCTAATCTCACAAAGTTTGGCCATTGCCACAGGAGCTCCTTTGAATATAGATTCTGAACTTCTGCAACGACACTCCACAAATGTTTTCAGTGAGAACAGCCTAAAGAAGGGAGTGCTTGTTTAGTGTTCCAAAAAGAATATATTATAGTCACTCAGGGAATAAATATTTTCCCTGTCAAGTAGTTGGAATCTTTAATTTATGGTTAGTAAATCCTCTAGCGAATGTTTTATCCAGACATCTCACCCTTTTTTCTTTAGTCTTGTGTTCATGTTTGGCATGTGTTATTGTACTCAGGTAGAAGAGCCATATTTCCCTTCAGATCAAATTACACTCAGTTTCCTCAGAGAATCCACTTTGGGATTTCTGCTTGTGATATCTTTTTTTCACTCTCCATAGATTCAGAAGATTTCTAAAAATTATTCAAATGCTAATTGTGGGCAGAGAACATAAGGCAAGGAATCCTATATTCACACAATACCAAATAATACAAAAAGAATTTGAATTTCATATACTGACTAGGAAAAATTTCAATTTACAAAACTACTATAAAATTATCAGTGTTTACATGTATGGTTTTAAAGCTGAGGTGTGCATAGTCTACACTATATACTTGGTTATTGCAGGATCTTTCTGATCAACATAAATTTTATTTTCCTTTAAATACCATTTATAGTGACTTTCATATATGAGAGGCAATTATGAAAAAAGAAGTCTAACAAGGCTTTTCAGGAACAAACTTTGAGGACTGGCAGATTTATGATCTTCTCTCTAATATAAATATATAACTTGTAGGACCATAATTTACTAGCATGTGTAATCATCAGATCACATAATATTTTCCCTGATTTTTTTTTTCTCTGTCTAATTTCCTGGTGAATTGAAAAATAGAAATGTAGGTTATCAGTCTTCAAGTAAAGACTGATGCAGTTTTTACATCAGCTGTAGAAAACCATTTAAGTGACCTTTGTCACTTGAAGTTTCCCTTTTTTTTTTTCCGGAACTGTTCCAGAGGTTTAAAAGGCATTCTCTTCGACCATATAGGTTAAAGTTGCTGACTGCAGAATGGTAGTGGTGAGACTTGGGGAACTTGGGTTCCATTCCAGGCTCTGTGCCTGAACAGACGCAGTATTTACGGTTCGTTCCTCTCACACATAGCCTTATTTGTCCCATTGCCTCTAGTCTATTCCATTCTTGTCCTTATTCCATTGCCTTATTGTCCGAGTCATTTGCCTGGCTTCATGTCCTTTCGTTACAAATTTTATCTGAATCCTGATTCCTTGCATGGTCAGCTCCTGCCCCTCCTCCTCTCCCTGGTTCTCATCCAAGCTTTCATTTTTTTTCCACTTTGACTTCATGCCAACCTTCCTGCCCTTCTGTCCCACTTGTTTACAGTCCCAATCTCCCTTGTTCAATCTCAGTGTTTCCTTCCTCACATGTCACTTTCTTCTTTCATTTTTCTGATTTGTCTGTCTCTACCTACATCCTGGCTCCTTGCCACATTTCTCGTCTTCCCTTTAATTTCATTTATTTCATGCTGTTAGTTCCAGATTCCAGCTTTTTATCTATGCCCACTTCCATTCCACAAGCTCCCTCTCATTGCTTTTTACCCTGCTGCTAGTCTTATTCCCACAACCTACTTTTTCTAATCTGTTCTACTTTGCTGACCACAGCTGGTTATGGTCTCCTTTTCTCTGTGCTCAAATAAACAAACAAAAAAAAATTCTTCCTAATCTATAATGTATTAAGAAGGGAGATCTGTAATGAGTTTCAGATATTTTCCTGTGTTTGGAGCAGTACTTTGGATCAGATTTGCAATTGTAAAGGAAATAATATTTAGCCTCTGAACACTATTGCTCTTTTCTAGGGCTTTACCTATGAAATTTTGTCTTTCAGGGAGACAGTTATCTAAGGCATACTATTATGTAATGGAGAACAAATACATGATCTTAGAAGCTGAACTAACAGGAACTCTAAAGGCTTAATAGTTACCTTACTCCTTAATATTGGGAGTCTCTGTCTTGGAATTTGTTTCACTCCCCAGGAGTAAGGTTCCTAACCTACATATTTCTTTTTTATGTCCTTGATGCTTGGTAAAGTGCTTATTATCACCCCATTTAATTAGTTAAATAGTCTGCAGTGTTATTCTAAGGAGTTATATTGCTCCATGACTTATCTGATCTTATTTATTCTATCTATGGAATATATGGTTAGCATTAAACTACAGGACCTCTGTCACAGAAGCTCAGTTAATTATAATAATAATAGTATTGATGAAAATGGAAACTGCTTCCCTGATTTTGATTCTTTTTATTGCAAATCTTTTGAACATCCAACTGTTTATTTAAATAGAGCAGCTGCTACTGGTTCTACTAACATGTAGGCCTATAATGGACTGTACTAGCAAAAGGAGGTTACCTGATTTATCCATTATAATAAAAAAACGGTCTTACAAGCACTAGGTAGCTGATTTTTTCAAAGTTTTGAAACTTGGCTAAGTTTTCATGATTTTCCAAGCAGACAACAAAAATAATATTCTCAGCCTATGGATTTCATCTTCTACCTAATAAAAGTCTTCAAATTATACAAATACTGCAGCTCATAAGGACAAGTAAAATATTTTTCCACACCCGGCTACCAGAAGCACCTCATTTTCGGTTGCTTTATTTTTCTGTCTAATTAAAAAAAAAGAAAACTGAAACTGAAAATCATAAGTATTCACAGGCAGCAGTCCTAGCAAACTGCCTAACAAAAATCACATTCTTCTGAAATGCGCACTTTTTAAACCAGTAAGATAAATTTTAGTCATATGAGCAGTAGAAAACTGGTTCTTATGAGTGCAGAAACAGGTAATCTTACTCAGTGGTGAAGACTGTAGATGATAATGGTGTAACCAGTGGTATTTCTTGTGCTCTGTCCAGATGTTTTGTTGTGCTTAGTGAATATACACCTTAGATATTAAAATGATAATTGGTGATTTAACTGCATTTCACACAATCTTGTGAAACTGATGGTCAAAAATAATACTGATTTTGATCCAAGATTGTTGTTCCACTAGTTTCTTATTGTATGTCTTTGTCTCACTGTGGATGAGGACATGATGGGGACATATCGAGCAAAAATGAAGTGGTAACCTGAGAAGTGACAGCAGGTAGAACAAAATTGCAGGGAGAGAGTGGTGAAGGTTTAGGCAGAGAGAACTGAGGAGTGGATATGAAGAAGCGCCTGGGGAATAAAAAAATGGAGAAGGAGGTTAGAAACCAAAAGGTTGATGGTGAGCCAGGTCACTTAGGGATTATAGAATATCAGTGTTGAAACAGACAAAGAGGAGTGGAGAAGTGGAGAGAAATATTGGTGTTGACAGGGAAGAAAAGTGAAAGACTGAAGGAATTTACTGTTGGGGGTTCATGCAAATTGGATAATGCATATTCATTGCTGTGCAAAACAGCACATGAGGATATTTGCATAAAAGCACCAGCTTTCTGAATTTAGGACTTAAGCAGGTATCCCCCTGGTGGTAAAGAAAAGAGAATAAATGATCTGAGTTAGTGGCTCTGGGACTTGGATAATAAGAGCTAAAAGCTCAGGCAGAGCCAGCAGTTTATCCTTTGAAAGTGTTGGTACATGGCTTCAGAGGAAAATATCTAACCAGACAAGAGAGGAAGACACTTCTCAGGAATACTGGTTCTGCTCTCCAGCTAATTAATTACCAGTAAAAAATAGGTTTGAGAGCAGTTTGGAGATGCCTTTGCAGCCTCAAGTGCATGGGGAGATTCCTGAGTAGTCTCTGTTGCTCCTTCATGCCCCATATTTCCTACTCCATCACTACAGTTACTTATCTGTGGCAAGAGGCCTTGTAGTCTTGCCAACACTGGTGCTCCTAAGCTTTGTTTTATGAACTCAGAACTAGGGTTTTTTGGGTGTTTTTAGCTAACATTTAATGCATGGTAAAACTTAGCTTCTTTTTTTTGGCACAGGACAATTGTATTTGGAGGCTTTATAGTGTGTATATTGCAGTAAATTTATTTATGCTGCCTTATGCCACAGAATCACAGAAGGGGTGAGGTTGGAAGGGACCACAGTGGGTCATCTCGTCCAACCCCCCCCCCCAGCTCAAGAGGGATCATCCCAGAGCACAGGGCACAGAATTGTGTCCAGACAGTTCTTGAATATCTCCAGTGAGGGAGACTCCACAACCTCTTTGGGTGATTGGTTCCAGCGCATAGTCACTGGCATGTAAAGAAGTTACTCCTCATGTTGTGGTGAAACGTCTTGCAAATCTGTTTCTACCCATTGCCTCTTGTCCTGTTGCTCAGAACCATGGAGCAGAGCCTGTCTCCATTCTCTTGACACCTTCTCTTCAGATACTGACAGACATTGATGTGGTCCCCTCCCAGTCATCTTCACACTCAACAGGCCCAACTCCCTCAATCTATCTATGCAAGGGAGATGCCTCAGTGCCCTACTGATGTGTCACTAGGCACCACTGAAAAGGGCTTGTCCCTGTCATCTATATACCCTCCCTTCAGGTATTTACTCAAATGGATGAGATTACCCTGAACCTTTGTTTCTCCAGGTTGAAGAATTCCATCTTTCCCAGTTTTTCCTCATATGTGAGGTGCTCCATTTTCTTAATTATCTTAGTGGCCTTTTGCTAGACTTTTCCATATCTCTTTTGTATTGCAAAATTCAGAAATGAGCACAGCACTGCACGTGTGATCTCACCTGTGCTGACCAGTGAGGAAGGATCACCTCCCTTCACCTATGGGGGCAATACTCTTCCTCATTGCTGTTCAGGAAACCATTTGCTTTCTGTGCAGCCAAAGCACATTGCTCGCTCATGTGCAAAAGGTACCAGAACCCCCAGGTCCTTTTCTCCAAAGCTCCTTTCCAGTTGGGTAGCCCTCAGCATGTACCAGTGCCTGGGGTTGTTCTTTTGCACTTGGCCATGCTGAGCTTCATGAGGTTCTTGTCTGCCCATTTCTACAGCCTGTTGAGATCCCTCAGGATGGCAGCACAACCCTCTTGCATATCAGCCACTCCTCCCATTTAATGCCATCTGTGCACTTTGCCCCATCAGCCAGATCTTTAATGGGGATGTGAAGCCGGACCTACTGCTGATCTCTGGGGCACAGTGCTGGTTGCTGGCCTCCACCTAGTCTGCTTGCCACTCACCACCAGCCTCTGGGGCCAGCCATTGGGCCATTTATCAGTCCATCTGAGTGGTGGAATGGCCTATTGCCTATTTTTCTTCGGCAAGCATCACGTCGGAACAGGTTGTGAATGGATGTTCAGAACGTAGCTTTGCCAATAATTTCAAGACTTCCTCACTAGTATAAAGAACAGTTTGAAAGTACAGAAATAGGTATATTAAAATGTATTCATGATGGCCACAGTCACAGCCCAATGTGCAGTGGGAACTGAGCCAGAATGCTGCATGAATGGGAATACATAAAGTGTGGAGAATACCTGAATCTTGCTCCTTTGAAAATGAGGGCAAGGATCTTCTGGCTTGGTGAGAAAAGAAGGAGCCAGGGGAATCTAAAAGGTGAGACTTTCAGATTAAAGCGTGAGACAGGAAAATGTTCTTTGCAGTAGTATTCTCAACAGTCAGAGGGTAAGATAGCCAGTAAGAGGTGTCAAAGAGAGGTGAAAATGTTGCAATTTGAGCAGAATACCAGGAAAAGAGAGACATCTATGCTTTATGAATACATAAAAGGTAACTAATTTTGTATATAGGGAAGGAGGATATTCAGAGATAAGATATGAAAGAAGAAAATCAAGGTCTGAGATGTTTCCCAGTGTTCTTTCTAAAGGTACTAAATAAATAGTTAAGAGTATAAAAGGAGAAGAAAGACTAATGATATTTTATAAGCAGATATTTTAAATAACTGCGATTACTGAGGCATTTCCTGCACAGTGAGTCATAACACTGTCTACTTCTTTTAATTTAAAGGAATTGGCAAAGACTACACTGGAAAAACAGGAATATATATACACTAATTTTATTCATAGGTTCTACAATAATTCATTAGGTATGTTATTTCTTGACATAGTCATATGTCTATTATTTGTAACTCTGCAATTGAAATACTTCTGCTTAGTGGTAATTTGCTGTAATTATTCTACAGATATTTCTTCTGTCTTCTATTTGGGCACAGTTCTGAAGATACGGTAATTGTATTTTAAAATACTCCTTACAAACCATTAGTGAATGAGGCAAATTGCAACACAAAAGAGTTGCATATCCAATATCCAAAAGCAGGTTATTGAAATTGTGTCAGTGACCTGAATACCTTAGTCTTGGTGACATGCATCAAGGAATCCCAGCAGGAGATATTTCACTGGCAGCAGGAAGCACTGATATTGGAGCATGGTATTTCTTGTGGTACAAATCCAAACCTTTGATAACCCAAAAAGCTGTGTACTGTTAATAAACTGAAAATGCATTTAAAGCCTCCTTCCTTTAATACAACTACTACCACTTTTCAGATGCAGTAGCTCCATAACTAAGCATGTTCCTTTTTCCGAATAAAAAAAGACATTTATATGTGTATATTTTTACATGTATTGCAAGTTCTCACTGGAAAGCAGGGTTAATTGGATTTGGAAATAAACCTGTTATGACTTCCTCACTTCTTGGAGTTTGCTGAATTTTCTGCTGTTACTGCAAGAAAAGAAAGCCAGCATTAGAAATCTGAGGAGAGCAAGATCTTCTAATTATTATAGAAATTTGAAACGTTATTTTCATGGTTTTCTATGATTTGAAGCTTGGGATCTTCTTTGCATTTAATGAATTCCTTAATACTGTGGTCTTTTTTATTAAGTTGCTTCCTGTATACTGAACCACACTGAATTTTTTTCATTGCAATGATTTCTTTCCTATTTATTTGTTTGTTTATTTATTGCTTGGGTTTATGCCAAATGACTATCCTTTGTCTTAGCTGACTTCCAGTTCATGTCTTACCTATCTCCAGGTCTGTTCTTCTGCTCTGAGCAATCCTTTCTTTCCTTCACAGCCTTTTTCCCCTGTGCTCATCCTCGTCTCTCCTGTTGGGTGTGCTTATAATTATTTGTTCTATTTATTTTAACATGTATTCAAAAATGCATATAGGTCTGTCATTTAGTTGGGCTCTAAATTCACATTCTAAAAGTTTTTTGTTCCTTATGAAGCCTTTCACTCATTTCTGACCAGTTGATCAGGAAAGACATTGCTACAGCCTTTGATGGGAAAGTATCTCTAGAGACTTCAGTGCAGCCATAGAAGAACTCACTAGAAACAGTTCCTTGCAGGAATTGAAAAATATGTTTTAGACTTTTTCATTATATGATACTCTACCCTTCCCTACTGTGCTGTAATTTTTACCTTTACTAATAGATTAGATGCTTTTGGTAGTCATAAGAGAAATGTTCCAATTTCTACTACTGACTGAGAACAGATTTAACTTCTATCATGGTGGCTGTGAGTCAGGCCCCTTTGACAGTGCTGGAACACCGTTGTCAGATTAGTTAGGCACAAAGAAATATTTGTGATCTAAGTCTTAACAGGTGGTGATTGGTATTTTTTTCCTTTGTGAATTTGTTTCACATGTATGAGTGGAAGGAGATGTGGGGTGGAATTTTGGCAAGGGTACACTGAAATTGTAGGAGAATTGATTTTTACTCTGCCACTTGTCATTTATAGAAATGTATTTAGTAGCTGCAGAAGGTGGAGGTTGGGAAGTACTGCCTGTGGTTTATCATGATTTCAGATAGTGCAGAAGGAAGGAATAAACTGAGTGACAGGCACTTGTCCTACTTCTCCCATTTCAAACACCTCTGATTTTGCATTTTTTAGACCAATCTTGTGAAGCTGCTTTTGATGCACCAGGCAAATCCCAATCTTCTTAACTGCAATAATGAAAAGCCTTCAGGTAGGTGAAAATCCATGTACATAGTGTATGTATTACCTATTGTGACACTGTTTTCTTTCCTTCCTGCTTTTTTGGCTATAGTTTATTTATTGTGTAGACCAAATATACATACTATACACATAAACGTGTGTACATTTTTACATACATTACTGAAAACTGCTGGTCATGGTAACTAACCCAGGATATCATATCAAATGACAAGTCCTTCCACTTCTTTCATTTCCTGTTTATTTTTTGCTCTGTTTCTTACTTGAGAGTTCTTCCATGCCTTGGTGGTAGTTGCATTTATACATTTTTGGTGACTTGTCACTGAATTCCTTTCTGTCTCAGCTGCTTACGATACATGGCCTCATGAGTTGGAATTTCTATAGCTATCGTCTGCAAACAATTTCAACACCTAATTTTGAAGTGTAGCTGCCAGTTTACTGCAGAAGGTACCTTCTTAAACCAGATAGCAACAGGGAGCTGAGGCACTGACTCTGAAGATAATAGAATTGTAGACTCTATTAGGTTGGAAGGGACTTCAGATCAACTGGTGTAACACCAAGATCAAAGCAGAGCTAATGTCAGTAATGCTAGCTAGCAGTGTGGAAAAGAAGAAACACATGGTTGCTCAACATTCTATGCCTAGGATAAAATGAAGATGGAACTCAGTAATGTAGATAATAGAGACTTCCTGTGAGGTTATGAGTGAAACTTCCCTTGCATAATAAAGCAAAATAAGTTTTGCTTCAAGCACTGTACTGCCTACAAATACATTCACAGGGAACTTCATGGCACTTAACCTTAGAAGTGTTGTTTGTGATCAGATACAGTTTTTATTTGTAAAAAAGGCTGTGGACTAAACTCAGATAACCTAACAATACAATTAGCTGACCATATTTAGTAGGTATTTAATACAGTTGAAATAACTGTCTTTCTGGTCTGCAAACAGAACTGATTTCAGTACTTCTACATATATAAAACATATAAATCTAGTTTGTGGAAATGTAAAACAGTTGAAAAGGATTTATGTTTTCACAGAAATAAAGTGTTGAAAAATTTGTATTGTTTTTCCTGAAGTCCTGTAAATTATTGAATACTTTGGTTTGCTACACACCAAGAATGGTTTTGAAGTTTTGCAGATGACAACTTAAGTCTGTACTGAATTTACTTTGCCTTTGTTTTCCCAGTAATTTCAAGTACTATTTTATGATTTATATCTGAGCAACTCCTTTTGTGTTGTCTAGCCACATGTTTAGCCTTAATCTGATCTAGAGATTTTAATTCAAAGGAGCTTTTCCGCAACATTTTCTTGTCTGATATCTTGGTGTTCTGATGTCTTAGATGTAGCAGCTTCTGATTTTATTGAGGAAATGCTTCTGAAGGCTGAAATTGTTTGCGAGGAAAAAATGAAAGACCCTTTAGCTGTTTCTACTTTATCTCAAGAAGAGCCATATGAAGAGATCATCCATGATTTGCCCACAATTGCCAATAAACTGTAAGTAAATGGTGGTGTTGTTATAGAGCAATTCCCTGAAGCCAGATTATCCTTTGAATCATATTTGTCAATCTGTGAATCCTAGTTGTGTGTGCTTGGAGATATTCAAATCCCATCTGGACATGGTTCTTTACATGTCTGAGCAGGATGAATGGATCAGGTGCCCTCTAGGAGGGCCCTTCCAGCCCCAGCCATTCTGTGATTCTGTGTGATTTGATGGATCAAGTAACTTTCCTTTTGGAAATCTCCTGAATCATCTTTTCCATTTGTATCTCTCATATCTTTCTGTCAATCTCAGTTTTATAATTGTATTATGAATAATAAAATATATTATATAATTGCCTGCAGAAATTACCTGAGGTTGCCTTAGCAGAATTATTAGAGGCTAATACTTTAGACTTGAACATCATTTTGTTAAGGTGGATGGATATAGTGTAAAAACTATCATTGCCTATGAGAGAAGCAAGGACAAATCCTGAAAAGAGAAAAAGCAGATATGTGATTGAAAATGAAATGATATGCAAAATTATCAAAATTATGTTTGCAAATTTATATTTAGATTTTTGCTGCTTAAAATTAAAGTGAAATCAAGTAGCAGTAATCAGTGAGGACTTAAAACTCAGTATTGAAGAGTCAATTTGTGTCTTAAATTGTAAATTTTGATACTTCTGTATTTTCTTGTGAATCTTAAAAACAGATTGCCATGGGTATGTGAAAAGAGATGTATAATAGGTATGAAGCACAACTGGCTGTTTTATCATAGTACAAGACATACTGATATTTCAAATTCTTATTTTCAGATACTGTGATCCAGGGAATTTTAAGAGTTACAAATAGTGGTTTTATACAGTGTGTAGTTGCTGTATATTTGAAGTATATATTTGTTAGTTGCATAATCTTGCAAAACACCGACATGAATTTTTCTATAGTAATCACCAAAGAGTGTGTGAGGAAATTAATGAATAAAACCTCTTACAGTGAGACAGATTAGGTATATTTGCTTCCACTTCATGGTAGTTATAAATTATGGTTGGCAGAATGTGTTTGGACGTATTAAAATTTTGAAGAGGTGAGTAATTGTCATGAAATGATTAATCTGTTGAATTGAGAACTCCATGGGTTATACTGGTATTTAGTAAAAATGGCATATTTCATGGATGGTAAACACAGTGTGTTGTTCTGCTTCATGATTTGTAGTCATTAATACATGTAGCTGGGTATATGATACTAATGTTCATGAAATTACTAATTTTTCATGGTTGTTAATTCCTCATGAGATAAGCAGTCCGCTAGTCTAACCTGCTGCTTTAATAACATAAACCATACTTCTCAAATTTATGTGGCCTTCAACTGTCTTTTAAATGAAAAATTCTAATTTCAGGGCATAAACCTAAGCCTTTAGATTCTGAAATGTAACTAAAACTTTTATTTTTCATTATTGATATGTTGTAATACTAGAAGTAGACTGTAGGTCACTGTAGGTCTAGTATCTATGTAAAGATGCCTAGCAAAAGTTATTCATAAAGATTTTAGAGACTTTGAGAAGTTAAGTCATTATTCTTGCATCTAGATATTTATATTCTAGAAGTCTGTATTGTGGTGCACATATTGTACTGAATACTGGTTTTAGTGCTAACACCCATTAACCTCTGGAAGACATGACTTGCACAAATTTTAAATGGTCTGAAAATATTTTTGCTCTCCTCTTTCCTTCCTGTAATACATGGATTAAGATAGCTAAATTTTGAGAGTTTTCCATATAGTGACTCTTTATATGACAATAGGACAGTCCTGCCATATGTAAAAACTGTCCTTGGTAGTTTTGAAAAAGCAAAGTCCACTGAAGAGAAAAACATAGAAAATTGATTTATGTGTGGAATTGGATTTGGCTTCTATTGCCAGCTGTATCCCAGTGTGGGACCGCATCTAGTTTGTGGTGCCTGAATGAGAATACAGCACCAGGTGAAGCCAAAGCCTGTTCAGCTCTGTGCTCTGACTTTGGCAGTGATCCTTTGCACATAGCCAGGGGGCCATTGTTAGGATACAGTAAGCTTGATGTAATGCCACTTCGGCAGGTTCTTGAAACTTTTAGCAGTCTTAGGTTTAGAGACTTCCTCAGCCAGAGCTTTGCAGTACCTGTCTATCAGGTCTGCTTTCAGTGCAGGAGAGTATCAACAGGCCAGCCAGCTATTCTGAGATGGGAGCATTCTTGGAAGGCAAAATTATTGATGTATTTTTCCCATGCGTGTCTCAGCTATCACTACTGAATATGGAAAACTGTTAGTGAACTATACCACACAGAGTTCCATAGTACTTATAAGTCCTCTAATCTTATTTTATAGAGGCTGAAAACCAGGTGTCATCTCAAAGCTAGTTATCTCCACTCTTTAGTACCATGTTTATAATTGTGAAACCCAAAACCTTGCAGAGAGGTATTATTCCAAATGATAGTAGACTTAAGATATACTGAATTATCCTCCAGAGTGGCTCCATGCTGCCTAGTGGAGAGGCAGCCAAGATGACTGGTTTCAACTTTCTTTTTTTCTAATGGCTAATGTTGAAAACAAAGAGTTTCATCATGCTCTGTTAAGAATCTGTAGGGAGATATGTAATATGCTAGATTCAAGATAAATATCTGTGTTGTTCTTGTCTACCAAACCAATTTTTAGTGCTGAATAGGAGTGCACAATAATAATCCACAGGTACCTTTGCTTTATTCTTTATTGCATTCATTCTTCATCAGCTCTCCTGGTGTAAGAAAGTAATCAGAGGTGGAAAGTTTTACAATAGTTCCTAGTAACTCTATGTTGTGCCTATATTGCTTTGTGGGCATTTCTCAGAAGAAAACAGTATTCAAAAGCAGACTCAAAAATTGTGAACAAACAATTATAAATAGCATGTGTTCTGTCGGCAAACCTAGTTTTGCTGGTTCAAATTTAAATTACAGCATTGATTTCTGGAAGAACACTGTGAAGAGGAGAATTCAAAGAATCTCTGCTCAGATAGAGGAAACAAAATTTAGTAGTCACTATATTTGAAATATGCTGTTACCAAGCAAACCTGGCTTTCTGTATTGCACTCAATCTCATCAGTGAGGTGTGCGTGGCACAGGACAGGGTTGCAGTTATTTCTCTGTCATTCCCCTTGTCTTGCTCTTTTCTTGTGCTTTCCACAGGCCCTCCACAAGCTGCAGCGCCTTTGAGGCCATACTGCTCCAGTGTAGTTCCTTCATCATGACTGACCAAGTAAATTAACTGAAGGATAGAATATTAGTAATGTCATGAAGTTACTTGAAGGTTGACCACTGCAGCAAACCTAAGGTCTATGTTGGAAAGTTTTGCCAGCTTTGATTCCAGTGATACAGTCAGAAGAAAATTTTTTACCAGCAGAGAATATATAAATTGACATAGCTTACAGTTCAGAACATTAAATTGACCATAACTGGTTAAAAGGGACTTTAGGCTCAGGCTGTGGTCACAGTACTTCTACTCCAGTACATAAGCCTGTATAGCATGGATAGTGCAGTCATCTACGAAGTGATAAATACTAAAAAATTAAGAACTAAGTCTCTAAGTAATGCTAGCTTAATCACATTGTATATTTTTTGATGCATGTTTAAGTAAATATTAATTATAGTAATGATGTGTTTCAAAATCAGCACAAGAATGTGGAATAAAATAGAAATAGATGTGTTCAAGGCAGCAAAACAGAACAGAGATTCAATTTCTCTTACATTTCAATTCTTCTTTTCCTTATAACCTTTTATGTAGCTGTAATGGTTTCACGTTCATCAAATCCTTTCTCCTAAATCTAGTGTAGTAGCTTGAGTGTCTGCACTCTTGTGGGATTTGACTAGGAGAAAATAAAAAGCACAACAGGCCTAAACTTGAAAGTCACACATATAATTTATTTTTACACACTAAAGGAATGAAAAAAGGGAAAAAAGAAAGAAACTTGAAAACCCTTCCCCTCCTTCCACACACAGATGTCACCCTCCCACAGCCAACACACAGAGATAAAACCACAATCCTCAGTCAGTCTCACTAGTCAAACACAGTCTTTCATTACTTTGGGAGAGGAGTCCCCCCGCAGTGTCCCATGGAGACATTTGCCATATGCAAAAACAAAAAAACAGTCTGGTGGCTCCCAATGTCACAAATTTGCAACCACCCGGAATTTTGCAGATTGTGCCGTCCCGCCCATTAGCAGCCTTTCCCCTGGCTACTCATGGGCCTCTCAGAGTATCTGGGGTAGTGTTTAAGAATGCTTCTTCTAGTTTACAACAAAAATTCTCTTCTTCTGTCTCTGAAATTGTCTCTGTCTCAAGAGACCTCCTTTTACCCTAGAAGCAAAGGGCCAAATCTGCGTCTCAAACAGCTGAGACCTCCTTTTATCCCAGGAGCGAGGGACTTACTCTTACAACACTCTCAACTCAGTCCACCTTGACTAGAACCAGCATTCCCCCAAATAGCATCCAGCACGGATATCCCTCCATGGTCCACAGCCAGAGAAGTCCAGTTAAAGTTGTTCACTGCCTCAATTTCTTCTTCCAATAATCTTATCAATTCTGTCACTGACTTTGCATCATGCTGTCGCTCTGTGTTTCAAATCTTTCTGTCCTTTCCTCTCTCTCAGGGAAAAGTTGGAGTTCTTAAAGTTTCACCTTGCTAGAGAAGGGGTTAAATCTTGTTTAAGTCCTGCCTCTCACCCTCGGCCGCCAGCGGCGGCTCGTGGTGTCGCCTTTTCAAGGCCGAGCTGCAGGGGAGAGCCGAAGGTCGGAGCTCGGAGCAGCCGGGCAGTCAGAGATCATAAATCCTTATCAATGCCCCCTGCCCACCCCTAGGTCTGACGGGCTGGGCTGAACCCGTACCTGGGGCTGCTCCTGGGGACCCCCGGCCCCGGCCGGCTCGGGGCTGGGCTTTAGAAGCTCATTAGATGTTGAGCTGCAGCCTTTTCTTTTCCCTGCCCGCGGCAGCCGGGGGCAAAGGGCCCCGCGGGCCGGGCCGGGCCGGGCTCCCCCCGGCAGCGGCTCCGGGACCCGCCTGAGGGCAGCGGGGCCGGCCGGGCCCGGCGCTGCCCGGGGTCACCTGTGTGCCCGACAGGAAGGGAAAGGGGCCGGCTGGGACAAACCCAGCTTTATATAGGTGTACTCACAAAGCCGTTTCTCAGGGGCCAAACAATATGCCAATATCTAAAGTAGACTCTGATAGGTACCTGTCCCTACCAAAACAACTCCGAGGTCCTAACAGGGCAATAGTCTGTATTTCTCTTTAGCTAAAAATCAAACTGTGTTAACCCATAACAGTAGCGCTTGCCTTTTAATTATTCTAGTGTTTTCAAACACTCTTCTAATGTTTAATCTATTCTGAAGTTTCTTTTATGTAACTTTAAGAAGTTTTTTAGACTGAAATTTCAGAGATTATGCACTTTACAGATGTCCACTGGCTTAGAAATTGTTTGAAGCATCCAAGAATTGCCTGTGGAAGGATTACAGAAATTTTCTCCAACAAAAGCTATAGCTCAGTGGTCCCATGAAAATATTATTGTACATTCTACCTTTATATAATTCTCTTATCAATTTTGCAGGTGCCCAAGTGCTTCCTATATTGATGGTAAAACCTCCAGTTATTTGATTGTCAGCTCTTATGTATGTTTCATGTGATTTCTTTTTTATTTTTCTTTTTAAACGACATGGTAGAGGATTGCAAGTTACAGAAAACCATCTCACTTTATCTAAAAAAAGTCCAATAAAAACACACAATACTTCAAATTAATTCTCCACATGTATGCTTCTTTGCATAAAAGTTAAAATCACTGTTCCTCCATATAACATTCAATATTTTTTTCTAGTCAGATAGGCAGGTAGAAATTCCTACCATGTTCAAATAATATTACCCTAGATAACACTTCTTCCTGTCTGCTGTGCAACATTATTTTGGCATAAGTCTTCCTTTGTGGTTAATTATTTATTAATTATCCATTAATTTTCATAAAAGAAGACAGTTCATGCTAATCTACTTGCCTACATTAACATAAAATCTTCCCTTGCACTGTTCTATAGTTGAACTTTCAGAGGCATTGCTTGACATAATCTTGTGACAAATAGAAATACTTTTCCAAAAAGCCAGTGTTTTCTGGAAACATTTTATTTTGGTTTATTTTTCATAGTTTCTTCTTGAACCTGAGTCATATTGAATTGTTGGAGTAATTTTAATATGTTTCTTTCTTTCTTTCACAGAATCATTCACATTTTTGTTTTAATATGAATTACATGTCATCCTTTCCATCACATGAAGTCCTATTAATATCTCATAAATGTATGTAATTCAAAGGCTATTGTTATGTACATCAGTGCATGAAATGTGCCTGTTAAATTAGGTTATTATTGTCCTCTTAAGTTCAAAATGCATCTATCAATACAGTAGGCATTCATTTTCCCCCACACTTTGCTGTGATTTACAACCTACTTCTCTTTAGTGACATCTGAAAAGTTTATTTGGTTGTGAGTTTATAACTGAATTTTAAGAAGTGTTTCTAATGAGTGTTGTGTAGCTACCCCAAAAGAGGTAAGGTTAAATGGGTACGATTCAACTTCACAGCAAAAAAATCCTGGATCTTCACAATTTAGAAGAAACATCACATGAATATTAAGAAAGATATACATGACAATGCTTTGGTCTTAAGTGGAACTTTTGTCACCGAATTGTCTATGGTGAATCTAAGCAGTAAATATAAATTTTTATTTTCACCAATGTTCCTCTAGATGTCTTACATTTAAATGTCTGAAGCAAAATATCTTGAGGCAAAAAACCATTTATATTTCATTATAAAATGTTTAAACTAATTCTTTCGATATTTGCAGACTGACAGTTTCATCAAAAGAAAACTTCTGGTTTTTCTGTCTTTTATTCAGTGGGAAATAACTTTATCTTGTTTTTCAGTGAATTCTGTCTAAAAGGCGTTTTCTCCTTTATTTCTAAAATTACGTGTGTATTTCTGTTCTGTATTATGTGTGTATTTCAGTTCTGTTTCCAAGAGCAGCTCTTATCCTGAGTTGCTATCGGTATTAGCTATGAGTGTTCATTTGAGTTAACTGTATAATCATGGGGTTTTTTATAATCAGTGATTAAACTCAAGGAACTAAGAGTAAATATGAGATTTATTTTAACTAAGTTTGGGCTTTGTTCCATGGTGGAATGCACTATTCCCACATTCTCAGATTGAGTCCACATTTCCTTTCAAAGAAATTATGTATGCATTTTGGCAAGGAGCTCAAGTACACTCCGTGAGATTGTCTCCTTTGCACTGTCAGAATCCAGACAATTATTTTTTAAGATAATTGTATTCTCAAATCCTGCAGCTGATTCCTCGCTAATTACTTGGATGTACAACTCTGAAAAATCATTCAAGATGTTGGCATTGCTTTTTTTCAGAAGTGTCATGTTGTCTGAACTGCCAGTAGGGAAAACAACTCCATGTGTGTAAGAATAGTTTTTATGTGAATGAAGAGTATTGCAGATTGTTCAAGTAATTTCAGGAGTCTGCTATTTGATTGCTTGTTTGTTTGATATTTTTCCCTTAGCATAAATTCAGAGTGGCTTCTGTTCATAAAAGGTATCTTGGATATTGCCAGATTAAGCTAAAAAGTGATGGAATTGAATTTTAATAACTGCAATGGCAATATATATATATAAACATTTAAATATACTATTTTTCAAAATAGGATTGTATAGTTTAACTGTGCTTTTTAAATTCAGTTGCAAAATTGGCTATTGATTTGCCAACCTAGTGCTGTCAACAGCAGACTCATGCATATTCTCTTTGGCTTGCTCAATTCTGCTTCAGAAAAGATATGCATAAAGGTGAATTTTAAATCAGAGTTTCTCTGTGTCTTTGGGAACAGACCAGCCTATGAGAACAGTTTATTTCTTACCAATTTCTTTTTAGTACTTATCTAGGACCTTGTGTTTCATCCCTGAGTTGTATCTCAGTTCTGTGGTTGTGCCATCCACATTTGATTGTCTTCAGGAGGAGTCTAATTGCTTTATTGATTCTCTTTGTAGCAATCCCCTGGCTTTACCAATTGCCAAGCAAGACAGTTTGCTGGAGAAAGATACCATGTTCAAAGATGCAGCTAAAGGCTTATGTAAGCAGCAGTCTCAAGACAGTGCATCTGAAAATATCACTGTGAACACCACAACCAAACTCGAGCAGGTAACAGCATGCAGTGTATTGAAATTTTCATTAGTGCTTAGGTCTGGAAATTGTAAACTTAATGAAGCTGAAGACCATAGTCTTTTTTTCCCCCTCACCGTACAGCAATATCATTTGCACTGTGGAGCCTTGTCACCTTGATCTCTCCCTGCAGAGATTCCTCTGCAAATTGAACAGCTGCTCCCTACCAGCTGCTGGTGGCAGGTCAGGGGCTGTGGGGAGGGCTCAGAGCCCCTCAAACTATTCATGGATCACAAACAGGGGAGGGACAACTGTTGGTGGTGCCCAGAGTGTGCGCTTGTGTCAAACTTGAGTTACAAAAGAAACACAACCTGGGAGACTGAAAGAACAAAAAGAGAAGCAAAGGAATATCAAGTTGCTAAGTAAGTGACTGTAATTCAAAGCTAGGAACTGCCAGATTTACAGCTGCAGTGTTAACTCCCTTTCTTGTGATAATGCATTAGATTGTGAGCACTGATTATTTGGATACACTTTACACTTTTCTCCACAGGAGGAAAATCTCATTTGGTATATAGGATGAATGCAACAGGAGGCAATTATCTATTGCTTAGAAATCTAGCATGTCCCAGGTTTGAATGTTTAGGACTTTTTTTTTTAGGTTTTTCTTTGTGTTTAGTTTGGTTTTTGTTTTGTTTCGATTTTTTTAATGATACAAAAGGGCTTATTTTCTGTTACATGTATTTGGAAAACACATCTTCCAGAAATATTTAGCCACTTAAGAAGAAGCTGCTTTAGAATCAAGGGGGTAGGGGAGTATTTCCATTGAAAATAATTTAATGTAAATTTGAAGCATAACAAAGGATCAAGATACTGGCTTGAGCCATGTTAGGTTCAAAAACGTTGTGTCTCTGTCTTGGCAGAAGAACACATGCTCCACTGCTTTTTATGTGGATGTGTTTCAGAGGAATAGCTTGATCATATGAGATCAATCAGTGCATCTGTAAGTAAATGATATGAGTCAATCTGTGAAGGAACTTCAGCTTTGGAATCCTGTGGAGTGCTCGGTTCCCTATCCCGTCAGAGGACATCACAACATGTTCTACACTTGGCTTACATCTTGTTTTCATGTCATGCACTTTCTGATGTTGCTGACTGATGTGATTTGATGGTAACTGTCATTCCAAGGGACAAGCGCTGCTGGACAGAAAAGTGAATGCTTGCAACCCTTTAAGGAGGAGTCCTCCTATAACTGTAGGAAAAAAGGGGGGAGTATTTAGCTTACAGTCCTGTCAAGATTATTGCTTGCTTCTAGATGTTCAACAGAAGTGTGTACAAGAACACAAATACTTCTTTCTGCCTGATTCTCTTCTGATGTAAGCCTAGCCAAAATTGTTCAGGTTTTAATGATCTCTAAGCTAAACTTTTGCTTTATAGTTTGTGCACTAAAACATACACAGAAACAAATCGGAATAAGAACAGCTAATCTTCCAGGTTAAAATGAGCAAACAGAAGTCTTTATGCTGGTAATTTCATTCTCCACTATGACGTTGAGTCTCTCAGGGTTCCAGGGCAGATTTTCAAAAGCACTCCTGTTGTTTTGCCTTACTACAGTGGAACTTCACACAATAGCTACAATTCAAAAACAAGAGAACAGACTTAAATGTGAATCTCTGTTAGCTCTTTTATTTGAGAACTTTCTGCCAGAAACAGTCTGAAATTCTGCTCTAAATAAGCTAGGAGTCTATATCCTATGTTTTTTAGAAACAGGGAAAATGAGAAAATATCTGTAGTTGCTGAATTTGGAGTGATGCTCCCTAGCATGGAAGGATAGGAAGAGTCCTGCCTAAGAAATTATCATTAACAAGGTATAGGTTAGAAATGGTGCTATTTTAGTGGGTTTTTAAATGAGTGGTTGCATTAGAAAAGAATTAATACAACTTTTCAGTTGGCAAGGCCTTAATGAAGTTTAGCTCTTATGAAAGAAAGAGAGTAAACTACTTCAATCGCTTCAATAGTTAAATTTTAGGAAAGAGTCCCTAGATTTTGTCAAATGAGATTATATAATGTTTTTTTTTGATGCAGTTGTGATCCTGGAAGTAGAGGGATTGTAGTCTCTACTACTTGCCATGCGTTATGAACTGTAGATCTATATGTATCTTATCTGTATTTCCTAAATAATATTTAGACCTTATTTTTCAAAGATGAAATTTATCCATTTAACACTTTCTTCTTATTATTATTTTTTAATTTCACAACTTGAGAAGCAAAGTTTTTATTTAGTGCTGATACCAAAGGTAATCTTTGAACAACCCCTTCCTTCTCTTCCTGCCTTTTGGGTATCCTAACTCTAATAAGTTTCTAATGAGTTGTCTTTTATTCTTACCAGATGCACTCAAACTACATTCAAAGTAATCACGTTCTGTTTAATTTTTCAAGAGGTTATGTGGAGTCATTACTTGGATTTCATGTTCATATATTATNAGAAACATATATATAAATAGATTATATATATAATTATAAAACTATATATAACTAAAGATTATTATATGAACAGGTTCTGAATGTTGTTAAAGTGTATGCAATATAATAGAGTAAATAGAAATCTTCATTGTAAGCATTACAAAAATCTAAAAACTAATCACTCCCTGAGGCGTATTTATATTGGAACTTATGCTGTATGTATGGCTATTTTTTTTTGTCTCATAACATATACATCATGCAATTGGAATGATAGCCAGATAGATGCATTGAGCTAAAAAACACATCTGTATGCTCAGAGAAGTAGTTGAGAATGGAATTTAAGATGCCCAAAAATAAGATATTAATAATGTACATAACATGTACTGTTAAATCAAATCAGTTGTGAGTTTAAGGGATTTAGAGTTTCTTATTTTTATGTGATTATTTGCTTGTTGAACTGTGAAATTTGATGCAATGAGTCAGGTAGAAAATGCTGAAACACCATGTCCTAAGCTTTGTAGAAAAAAAGAGTTGAAAAGATTTTGATTTCCTTACTTGGAATTTTACTGAGAACTTCACCTTTCTAACCATACCTACAGAAAGAGTATTTTTGGCCAAACCTAGATTATGAAATAAATGCAAGCTAGTGCCTGTTTGCTGGCCTAGGTGTGTATGGGATGAGTCCATAAACATCTGTAAGGCAAAACCTTTCTCCCTGCAGAGATGGAGCCTATGGGAATGGGCCAAACGGCCTATGGGAAATGATTATTTTCATGTGACCTGAATGATGTCTAGGTTTCATCTGCATGAGTGCTAGCTGATAGGAACCAGGAATGTATAAGGAAGTGTGCTAAAAAATTCAGAAAATATGGAGAATCCCAGGGCAGTACTTTTAGCCAAACCTTGCTTTTATTTACAAATACGTAGCAGAGGTTTAATCTATGGAGAGACAGATTAAAAGAAGCTCATTCTATAGCACAGTTGTTCTGAGTTTCGATAGCACACAAGGGAGTGCAGTGAAGGCTAATGCCTGTTTTGTTCCTGCATGCCAGGTGAGCACACTATTAAGGAAAGGAGGCCACAGACTTGTCTCTCTGTTCACTCTCTACAAGACACTTAAAAATGTTCCTGGAATTCTTTTGTTAATTTTTTTTTCTATTCCAATGTACATCATCAAAGTCAAAACACCAAAATGTAATTTAATTTTTTGTTTTGCCAAGTGGAATTCTTGTTTTCTAGTCAGCTGTACATCCGACTGCCATGCTTAAAAACAAAAAGAGCAAGAAATGCCATCTTCTGTGTGACAGAGAAATCCTCATTCACTTCAATGGGGTGAGGAACAAATCTCTCCAATAGACATACACCTGTAAGGCACAGGTAGTGAAATCTGAGTATCAGATTTTCTGAACTCGAACTTGAACCTATGGCAACTGAGTTGCAGCTTAGAAGTTCTGTGTCAGATCTCCAGTACTAAACACAAGTATCCATAGTGTTTGGGCTCTTTCCCATGACATAAGCGTGCTCCATGTTCCCTCCAGTATCTCCCAGTTTGTCTCTGGCACTGATCTCCTGTCACTGACAAAAACTGCAGGTGCTGAGGTGTTAGGTGGGATCGTTGGTTGGAGACAGAAACGACAGNCGATTTTTTTAATGATACAAAAGGGCTTATTTTCTGTTACATGTATTTGGAAAACACATCTTCCAGAAATATTTAGCCACTTAAGAAGAAGCTGCTTTAGAATCAAGGGGGTAGGGGAGTATTTCCATTGAAAATAATTTAATGTAAATTTGAAGCATAACAAAGGATCAAGATACTGGCTTGAGCCATGTTAGGTTCAAAAACGTTGTGTCTCTGTCTTGGCAGAAGAACACATGCTCCACTGCTTTTTATGTGGATGTGTTTCAGAGGAATAGCTTGATCATATGAGATCAATCAGTGCATCTGTAAGTAAATGATATGAGTCAATCTGTGAAGGAACTTCAGCTTTGGAATCCTGTGGAGTGCTCGGTTCCCTATCCCGTCAGAGGACATCACAACATGTTCTACACTTGGCTTACATCTTGTTTTCATGTCATGCACTTTCTGATGTTGCTGACTGATGTGATTTGATGGTAACTGTCATTCCAAGGGACAAGCGCTGCTGGACAGAAAAGTGAATGCTTGCAACCCTTTAAGGAGGAGTCCTCCTATAACTGTAGGAAAAAAGGGGGGAGTATTTAGCTTACAGTCCTGTCAAGATTATTGCTTGCTTCTAGATGTTCAACAGAAGTGTGTACAAGAACACAAATACTTCTTTCTGCCTGATTCTCTTCTGATGTAAGCCTAGCCAAAATTGTTCAGGTTTTAATGATCTCTAAGCTAAACTTTTGCTTTATAGTTTGTGCACTAAAACATACACAGAAACAAATCGGAATAAGAACAGCTAATCTTCCAGGTTAAAATGAGCAAACAGAAGTCTTTATGCTGGTAATTTCATTCTCCACTATGACGTTGAGTCTCTCAGGGTTCCAGGGCAGATTTTCAAAAGCACTCCTGTTGTTTTGCCTTACTACAGTGGAACTTCACACAATAGCTACAATTCAAAAACAAGAGAACAGACTTAAATGTGAATCTCTGTTAGCTCTTTTATTTGAGAACTTTCTGCCAGAAACAGTCTGAAATTCTGCTCTAAATAAGCTAGGAGTCTATATCCTATGTTTTTTAGAAACAGGGAAAATGAGAAAATATCTGTAGTTGCTGAATTTGGAGTGATGCTCCCTAGCATGGAAGGATAGGAAGAGTCCTGCCTAAGAAATTATCATTAACAAGGTATAGGTTAGAAATGGTGCTATTTTAGTGGGTTTTTAAATGAGTGGTTGCATTAGAAAAGAATTAATACAACTTTTCAGTTGGCAAGGCCTTAATGAAGTTTAGCTCTTATGAAAGAAAGAGAGTAAACTACTTCAATCGCTTCAATAGTTAAATTTTAGGAAAGAGTCCCTAGATTTTGTCAAATGAGATTATATAATGTTTTTTTTTGATGCAGTTGTGATCCTGGAAGTAGAGGGATTGTAGTCTCTACTACTTGCCATGCGTTATGAACTGTAGATCTATATGTATCTTATCTGTATTTCCTAAATAATATTTAGACCTTATTTTTCAAAGATGAAATTTATCCATTTAACACTTTCTTCTTATTATTATTTTTTAATTTCACAACTTGAGAAGCAAAGTTTTTATTTAGTGCTGATACCAAAGGTAATCTTTGAACAACCCCTTCCTTCTCTTCCTGCCTTTTGGGTATCCTAACTCTAATAAGTTTCTAATGAGTTGTCTTTTATTCTTACCAGATGCACTCAAACTACATTCAAAGTAATCACGTTCTGTTTAATTTTTCAAGAGGTTATGTGGAGTCATTACTTGGATTTCATGTTCATATATTATTGAAATATATCAGGATGATATTTTATATGCTTTATGTCAGGAATACCACACATTCTTAGGCAATATGGCCTGCAGATTATGCCTTTATTGGGGGATCAAAAAGAAAAAGTTCATTCTAGCACATTTCAGACATGCATTTTTAATAGAAAAAGCCTGTAACTTTTTTGGTTTGGAAAGAAATAACTGTTCAAATTTATATATCACTTCAGGTTTTTTTTAATTGCAAAAATGATGAAAAAGAGCCTTAAGAAAATATTATTTTCCATGATGATTTTTTATTGCTTGAAGTATAAGAGATGGGGATGAAGTGACTACTTCAGTAAAGCGTTTTGGATCTCTCTTGGCTTGTATTAGCTTTTGCTTTTTTCCTGGGTAAAAGGTGGTCTTTGATCATCGGTAATGTCAAGATATGTGCTGCCAAACAAAGAAAGCAGTATGAATAATTTCCAGAATTTTTATCATATTCTCAGTTTCTTTTCCTTTAATCTAGGAAGGATATTTTCCATGCTCCAAATAAATATAAATTAAATATTTTCTTTATCTTAATTGAGTCTTAAAAAAAAAAAATTGTCTTATGGTTCTTGTTTTTGTATTGTTGGCCACATGTACCATGTGATAGTGTATCCCCTGATGCCCTTTTGATTGTTCTACTATCAGTTATGACACAGACAAGGCTCAGCTGTGCATAATATGGTATCACAACTAAGAGCTGGGATGTATATATATTTCTGTGACACAAGTATGTAGAAACATATATATAAATAGATTATATATATAATTATAAAACTATATATAACTAAAGATTATTATATGAACAGGTTCTGAATGTTGTTAAAGTGTATGCAATATAATAGAGTAAATAGAAATCTTCATTGTAAGCATTACAAAAATCTAAAAACTAATCACTCCCTGAGGCGTATTTATATTGGAACTTATGCTGTATGTATGGCTATTTTTTTTTGTCTCATAACATATACATCATGCAATTGGAATGATAGCCAGATAGATGCATTGAGCTAAAAAACACATCTGTATGCTCAGAGAAGTAGTTGAGAATGGAATTTAAGATGCCCAAAAATAAGATATTAATAATGTACATAACATGTACTGTTAAATCAAATCAGTTGTGAGTTTAAGGGATTTAGAGTTTCTTATTTTTATGTGATTATTTGCTTGTTGAACTGTGAAATTTGATGCAATGAGTCAGGTAGAAAATGCTGAAACACCATGTCCTAAGCTTTGTAGAAAAAAAGAGTTGAAAAGATTTTGATTTCCTTACTTGGAATTTTACTGAGAACTTCACCTTTCTAACCATACCTACAGAAAGAGTATTTTTGGCCAAACCTAGATTATGAAATAAATGCAAGCTAGTGCCTGTTTGCTGGCCTAGGTGTGTATGGGATGAGTCCATAAACATCTGTAAGGCAAAACCTTTCTCCCTGCAGAGATGGAGCCTATGGGAATGGGCCAAACGGCCTATGGGAAATGATTATTTTCATGTGACCTGAATGATGTCTAGGTTTCATCTGCATGAGTGCTAGCTGATAGGAACCAGGAATGTATAAGGAAGTGTGCTAAAAAATTCAGAAAATATGGAGAATCCCAGGGCAGTACTTTTAGCCAAACCTTGCTTTTATTTACAAATACGTAGCAGAGGTTTAATCTATGGAGAGACAGATTAAAAGAAGCTCATTCTATAGCACAGTTGTTCTGAGTTTCGATAGCACACAAGGGAGTGCAGTGAAGGCTAATGCCTGTTTTGTTCCTGCATGCCAGGTGAGCACACTATTAAGGAAAGGAGGCCACAGACTTGTCTCTCTGTTCACTCTCTACAAGACACTTAAAAATGTTCCTGGAATTCTTTTGTTAATTTTTTTTTCTATTCCAATGTACATCATCAAAGTCAAAACACCAAAATGTAATTTAATTTTTTGTTTTGCCAAGTGGAATTCTTGTTTTCTAGTCAGCTGTACATCCGACTGCCATGCTTAAAAACAAAAAGAGCAAGAAATGCCATCTTCTGTGTGACAGAGAAATCCTCATTCACTTCAATGGGGTGAGGAACAAATCTCTCCAATAGACATACACCTGTAAGGCACAGGTAGTGAAATCTGAGTATCAGATTTTCTGAACTCGAACTTGAACCTATGGCAACTGAGTTGCAGCTTAGAAGTTCTGTGTCAGATCTCCAGTACTAAACACAAGTATCCATAGTGTTTGGGCTCTTTCCCATGACATAAGCGTGCTCCATGTTCCCTCCAGTATCTCCCAGTTTGTCTCTGGCACTGATCTCCTGTCACTGACAAAAACTGCAGGTGCTGAGGTGTTAGGTGGGATTGTTGGTTGGAGACAGAAACGACAGAACTCACCGAGGGTCATCGACAAACAGCCTGGTTTAGTGTTGGGAACTTCCTTTTATAGGGGCTTCAAATTTCCCGGGCTTGGACAGCCAATTGGTCAGGTTTCAGCACTGCCCAGCTCTCTGGCCAGTGATATGTCTGCAGTTAGGATCAGTTGGCATTGGCTGGGAGTCGCCTGTGTAGGTTTGAATCCAACCTATCCTTACCATACCCAGGGACTTGTTTTTCTTCTAGGCCAGTCGAGTTTGTGGGTCCGATAGGGCCAAATTTATCTGGCAGCTACAGGCCAGCTGCAACCGTGACACTGAGGTGTTCACCACAAAGGGGCAGTGTCTGCTTTTCTCCAGAGCCTTCATTTTAAGCAGAACAATAGAAGAAAGAAGTGTCATATTGATTGTCCATTTTCAAAATAGTGTTATTATAATAAACTCTGAAAAATTTACTTAATTCTATTGACATTCATATAAGCATTTTCTGTTTCTGGGTATTTTGCTGACATAAAAAATGAATCAAACTACATTTTAAGTGTAGATCATTGTTTATAAGCACACTTCTTAGTATGTCAGTGTTTACTTTGTCTTTAATCAAATTTCCATTATCACTGATTCTTTTTTCTTCTGTCTCCCATTTTAAGTACCGATCATTATTTATAAGCATACTTCTTAATGTGTCAGGGTTTATTTTGTCTTTAATCAAATTTCCATTATCACGGATTCTTTCTTCTATCTCCTGTCTCAGTCCTTTGGATCTTTTCTGTTCCATTACGTTTTACCTACCATTGCTTACCATAGTTTATATTATTCACCCTAATCTCAAAAGTGTGAAACAGTTTCACTCATCAGTTTTGGCTAAAGTGGATACTTCTGATTGTCTTCTGGTTCTCATAACAGCACATTTTCAATTTCTTACTAACTGACTTCTGTTCTGCAAGAAAAATCCCAGTACAGTTTCAAATCTCATAGGTTTAAGAGTAATCTGACAGCTTTGTTAAATACTGCAAGAAATACCTTACAAGTCCACTAATTTCTTGATTTCCTCTGCTACAACCATTTAATGAAGAGAGCAGGAAAATTGCATTTGATCCAAGAATCTTTATGGATTTAAGGATTGCAAATGGCACTCTGGTTTGTTCATAAGAGTCCATCAGACTCATTCAGTTATACACCATATCACTGATACTAATTTTTATATTCTTCCCTTGATTAGGATTAATGATGTGGATTTATTTGGGGGTGTCAACTTTCCAGTTTCTTAATGCATTTTTTTCCCATAAATTCTAGAGGTCTTGGTTTATACTGTGAGTTAGAATCTTACGGTACAGAAAGATTCATTGTGAAGTTACTTTATTTCTCTAATTTGTGTTTTCTAGATCAAGCTAATGCCTCCAGCTCCAAATGATGACCTGGCTTCTCTGAGTGAGCTAACAGACAGCAGCCTGCTTTATGAGATTCAGAAGCGTTTCAACAACAATCAGATATATGTGAGTTGCTATTCATCTGTCAATAGTAAGCTTTCAAAAAAGACCAAAGAGAGAATAGGAAAAATAGGATTACTATCATGACTACTGGACAGTAACCTGCCCCGAACTCATGACTAGTTTTAAATGGATGATGGCATGTGTTCGTGTGTAATTCCTCAGGTTTGTGTAGGAAAAGGAGAAATAAAAAAATGGAATATCACTTCAGACAGGTTTGAATACAATTTATGTGAGTTTTGTTCATGGAGAAAGTAAGTTGGTAAACATTGGTGAACACACTTGTCATAAATGCATCTTTTAAGGTCGCTGAGATCACAGTGTGGTTGGGGCAGGGGTGCACCACCATGATTCCTTCTCAAACCACCAAAAGAGCCTTCCATTTTCACTGCTGTGTCAATTTAATACAGCATAATTACTGGAAATGTAAAAGGAATTTAGACTTAAACAGCTTAGAATTCAGCATGGGAGATTTAATTACTCATTTCTTCCAGCATCAGAGAATTATATTGTAATGTTAATCATCTAGATACCAAAATTAATTTTTGTATCCCTGTCCACATCTTACCCATAACTTATTACTAACTTATTGAACAGCTGAGTGGAATATAAATGTGAAACATGCATATTATTTTTAAATTTTTAAGTTGATGTAGTGGTTTCATATTTGCCAAATTTGTTTTGTTAAATTTAGTGTAGTGGTCTATTTTTCTAGTATGGAATAGGATTAGAAGAAAGGCAAAACAGGCTTAACTTAAAGATAAAAACAGTTAGATTTATTAACATGCACTAAGAGGAGAACAAAAAAAACATGAAACCTTTTTAAAAGCGCTCCCCTCCCCTCTACCAACTGTTTACTTTTCCACAAAACAATGTAAAGAGACAGAAAAATCAGAACTCTAGGTCGGTACCACTTAAAAATAGTCTTCCATTCAGTCTTTGAGAGAGACAAGTCCCTCCTGATTTTGTTCTGGTAACTTTCCACAAGAGACACAGTCTGTTTGCGGCTTTCAGCTCCCACAAAAGCAGACGGCCGGAGAATCTGCATTTGTGAGCTTCCCAAAACGTAGCCTTTCCCATGACTACAAAGGGGCTGTGGACTTACACATGGGGTTTCACCTTTTAAAGATGCACAGCTCCACAACAAAGGATTTCTCATTCTTCACTGGTGATGAGGCTTCAAACATCTCATAGGATCACTAGATTACAGTTCCTAATTCAATATCCACTCAGTGAAATCGGACACTTTTGCTTGAATCCACAAAATCATCCCCCCATTCATAGTCCACGATTTAAAGGAATATTACAGTCTGTTACCATAAATCAAAGGAGATTTACAGCCTAGAACTAAGGCAGTTCGTCATCTCTTACACTTAAGAAGTCACTCTTCCTTAACGGACTTTCATATCTTCGTATTATCCCTTTGCATACCTCCAATTTGGCCTTTCCTCTCTCTTTGAGAAGGATTAGAGTTTAAAAAAAGTCTCAGTCTGTGTTAGGAAAGAGTTAAAATTTCCTGCCTGGGCCTGCAGACGGCCACATGGCCTCTGCTGCAGTATCTGTGAGAGCCTCAAATCCACTCGGTGTAGAAAAGCTCAGAAAAGGCGGCCCGGATCTTCTCTCTCCCTCCACCTCTGTCTTATGGGGTGGGTTTGGCCCAGCCTGGGCTCAGTGCTGCTCTCCGGGGACCCGGAGGCTGGAGGGGAATCATCTCCCTCAGCCCGGCCGGCGGTGTGGTGCAAGCCATGGGACCAGCTGGATGTCAGCAGCCGTGGCTCCTCTTTCTCTGCCGGCGTCTGCTGGGCTCGGGGCCCGGCTCAGCTCCAGCCAGGGCCAGCCCCGGCACGGCCGCCCCAGCCTGACCCCAGGGGTGGTGGGGCCTAAGCCGGGCCCTGCTGCTTCCCGCCTCCCCGCCACAATGTTACCTCATGGCAAGCCCACAGCTCAAAAAAGGCTTTCCCAAAATTCACCTGAATTTAAAGCTGTGTGTCCCAGAGGTTTACACTTGTATCCAGTTGGCCAACCTGGCTGTCAGTTTTCAAGCAGATCCCTAATTGGTTTTTACCATTCCTGCCAAAACAATACAGTTGATTACACTATTTAGACTAAAGCAATATGGGGAACTGTTATGTTGCTGAGAATCCTTTTGAAATTATGGGAACTTTAGTTTTAGGTGTTGTGGCGTGCAATGGTAAAAAAATTCTGGGGTTTGGAATGATGGATCAAATGCTAAAAAATACTCCTTATATGAGTATTTATTTTCCTTTATCTCACTTTCAAAGATACAAGATAATTTTAACTGAATTCATGGAAGATCCACAGAGGAAGTCTTTTATTTTAAGATACTGAAGGTTTCACCTGAAAAGATCACTCTGGAATTCTCTTGGCCTAATAGAATTTGTAGGTAGCGATCAGTAGTATTCTACCCAACATCAGCCACTGTGCTTTGGTAGAATGTCAGCATCAGTGCTGAATATGCTTTCATCTTGACTTGATTCTTAGGCTTAGAAGGAAATTCCAAACCAAAGTCCTCATTAGCACTAAACACTCCCTGATTAATTTTTTTTTTTTTTTTAAGCTTTATAAAGTTTCATTCCACTGGAAAACCCAACAGTGAAGTCGGGGTGGGTGAGAGAAGGGAAATAAATTGAAGCCTTTTAGAAGAAAACCAGTACATTTACTATGAATGACTATATTTTCCACCTCCTGAGATCCAATTGCTTCTTCTTGAAAAAGACAACCCAACTGGAACTCTTCACATGATGCTTTGCTGTCTAAACTCTTCAGAGACAGAAGTCTGGCAATTTTTGCATTCTAAGAGTGTAATAGAGTAGCAACTATTTATGTGGAGTGAAAAGTATAGCAGCAAGAGTGACCTACAGTCTTACACTTAAGTGCATAGAAATGTAGAATGGTTTGAGTTGGAAAGGACCTTTAAGATCATCTGGTTCCAACCCTCCTGCCATGGCCAGAGACATCTTCCAGTAGAAAATGTTGAACTCAGGGCCCCATCCAACCTGTCCTTGAACATTTCCAGGCACTGGGCATCCACACCTCTTCTGGGCAACCTATTCTGGTGCCTCAGCACCATCACAGTAAAGATTCTTTTCCTAGTAGCTAATCTAAATATTTTCCCTTTCAGCTTAAAACCATTCCTCCTCGTTCTGTCTCTACAGTCCCTGATAAAGAGTCCCTTGCTATCTTTCTTATAGGCCTCTTAAAGTATTGGAAGGTTGCTGTAATTCTCCCTGGAGCCTTCTCTGGGCTAAACGGTCTCAACTTTCTCAGCCCGTCTTCACAGCAGAGGTGCTCCAGGCACCTTCGTGGCCCTCATCTTGTCCTAACAGGTCCACGTCTTTCCTGTGCTGAGGACCCCATAGCAGGATGCATCACTGCAGGTGGGGTCTCACCAGAGCAGAGCAGAACAGAATCCCCTCCCTCACCCGGCTGCCCATGCTGTTTGTGGTGCAGCCCAGGCCACAGTTGGCTTTTTGAGCTGCAAGAGCACAGTGCTGGCTCATGTCCAGCCTCTCATCCATCAATAGCCCCATATATGAAGTAGTAAAAGGTTGCAAACATGCAATCATTAGATATGGTTTACTCTTTCTGATACAGTCAGGATAGTTTTTCTAGGTGCATGCTCATATGTTCCTATACACATACACATGCATAAAGACTTATATATGTATCAATTACTCCATCTCACCCCACTAGCAACAAATTTTAATGTATCGGCTCTGGATAACCACTATAGCATTTCTAAATTATGTCATCTATTCCATATAAAATCACTTGAGGTAGGCATGTGGTAGGCATGCCAGGAGTTAGACTTGATGATCCTTCTGGCTCCCTTCCAACTCAGCAGCCTCTGCGATTCTGTGACATTTTTGTAGTTTAGGAAGTGGTAAGTTGCAAATTAACTTTCAAATAATCTCCCAATAATATATGTAGTGCAATTTTTCTCTGCATAATTTTCAGTTATGAAGAATTCAGTTTTATTACAAAAATGCTAATTAATTCTGTTCAAAATGCAAATTTAGATCTCAAATTCAAACTGTGGAGTTAAAAGCTCAGAATTCATGAATTATGTTTAGCACGTTGTTAGCTAGATTTAAGAGGCTTTGCTGAGAGTTCTTTTTGGAAGAAAGCCATTAGCCTCCTTAAAAAAATTAATTTATTACTTAATAAAGCAATTATATCTTCTTTTTTTCAGACCTACATTGGTGATATACTGTTGCTTGTTAACCCATTTAAAGACCTTCCTATATATTCTACCATGGTAAGCATTCTCCTTTTAAAAGTTTGTGGATATTTTTTCATAGTTCATATAGTTTATTTGACCAGCCAAACCCCTAATATTAATTAACAGGTATGCCCATTTTGTGTGGGGAGTACCTTAGTTTTAGTATTTTATCAAAACCTTAAAAATTTCTTCTAAGATACAACTATTTTTCTGTGTCTTATTGGTAAAACAGCCATCTTGACAAGACCTTGAATGAGCAGGAGCTCTTTTGATTTTTTTAAAAATACTTCCTGATCACCTTGGTGGTTTCTGCCACAGTCAAACTTATAGAAATAGATGCATATCATACAGTGGTTGTTTGAGTTCACACTCCCTTGCCCAGAACATGATTATGGATATAAGAACCTTGGATGGTGCACAAAGGATCCAAATGTCTGTCTGTGCGCCACACCAGGCCCCTCATCTGGAACATGGTACAGCACCGAGAGCAGCACGAGCGGAGCGCTGCCCTGGCCTGGGCACAGGGAGGTGGATTGTGCCAGGCACTGGCAGTGTTGGGGCTAGGGGGATTGAGTTGTGTGAAAACAGTCAAGTGTTTTGATCTCTTCTTCATCTTAACCCACACATTTTAGAGATACAGTGCTAGTGTAACTGTTAATTTATCCTCCCTTTTTACCTTCTCATTGATGCACTGAGATCACAAAGCTCTGGCTCCATGATAGGGAATGTTCAAATATGTCTATTTAAGTTAGAAGAATTATAAAGGATTAAAAATTTGATAAGAAGATTATAATTTGTGACTGCTTTGTGTGTAACAGTAGTAAATCTGGGAGAAAGAAATGCTGTGACGTTCATGGTAGAAGCAACAGATTCCAAGTTGGGAGTTTGAATTTACTTCTAGAAATGGAAGTTGTCCATCACCCCCAAGGTTTTAGATGATGTTATTTTTTGCTGTCAGTGTGTATTTTATATTAGATACATGATTTTGTGCACCAAGAGAGAACTGTAAAGAGAAAGAAGAGTTTACGTATTAAAATGTTTCCTGAATGTTTGCTGCATCTTTACTTCTCTGTGATAGATCTATTTAATTAAGTTCATCATGAGACACTTTTTGTCCTGTAATTGTTTGGGTCACCTTGGATAATAATTGCTTTCACTTCATCATTGTTATCCGCACACTATTGTGCACTATGCAAGTATTTCCCAGATGATCAAGAAACCATGGTTGTAAAACCACTTTGTTTTCTGTAATGGGTTAAAATTCAACAACCGGGCAGAAACACCAAAAAAAATATGTAGTGGTTATCACATTCGCCTAATTTTCATTTTAGTGGAATAGGATTAAAAGAAAGACGCAGAACCGGTTCAGTTCAAAAATAGAAACAGTTAGATTTATTAACATACAGTAAAGGTAAACAAACAAAAACCAACTACGAAACCCTCTCAAAAACAACCCCTCTTCCTCCCTAGCAACAATCTACTTTTCCACGAAAAAACAATGCAAAGGGACAAAACATCAGAACTCTTAAGTCAGCATCACTTAATAAAATAGTCTTTCATTCAGTCTTTTGAGAGAGACAAGTCCCTCCTGATTCTTCTGGTAACTTTCCACAAGAGACACAGTCTGCTTGTGACTTCCAGCTCTTATAAACACAGCCCGCCCGACACTGTATCTGTGAGCTTCCCAAAATGTAGCTTTTTATATGACTACATAAGGGCTTGTGGATTTT
>WBMY01015914.1:33689-141889 GCA_013397315.1 Donacobius atricapilla
GCCGCAGCTCCCGGGGACTCCCGGGGCCTCCCGGGGCCAGCCGGCCCCTGGGCCCGGGGCCCTCCCGGCCCGGCCGCGATGTTACCTCATGGAAGGGGTCCGTAGAAAGAGAGCGGGTCTCCCAAGATTCCTGTTTTTAAGCGGTGTCCCAGGGGGTGTACACCTTTTACCTGATTGGCCAGCTTAGCTGTTAGTTCCAAAATGGATTAACAATTGTTTTTTTTTTTCCTACCATTTATGCTAAACCAATACATTTTCAAAATGCTCCAGTATACTGCAGCAGCTTATCTGATACTGTATTAAAGTCTCTAAGTGTTAGATGGTGTATGTATTAAAGTAATAAAAGGTGATGATGTCAATTCCTCACTAAATGCCGACATGCTATATGATGTGGCTCATTTTTTGTTTCAGGTGCGTAGTTTATTAGCTGTCAAAAAGAAAAGGAATGCAAACATGTATTGAGCATGATACTATTTTTAAAACAAAGATGAAGCCATGAAAATATTATCATATATGTCTTTTAATAGTAGCAACATTTATGTTTCCTTTTTTAAAAAAATACTGTATATAACTTCTTGACAAAAATTCTGTTATTGTGCACTGACCACCCACACTTTGTTCAAATTGAATACTACTAAAATAAATATTTTATAAATGGTTATTCACTCTGAGATGACATAAAGAATCACACATTAATGAGCAGTGATGTACTTTGCTTCTTAGGAAATTCAATGCAATGGTTAGATGGTAATATTATTGCATGTTTACATAGAAATACACTGTACAACTACACTACACATTATAATACCATTATACAAGGAACATGCAAGTACAACTTTGAAGTTATCTTAGTGACTGTAGAAGTGCTTGAGCTATGGTCATGCTGCTTTGTCACATTCCTGAAGAATTTACTTGTGCCCGGTCAGGGCAAATATATCCTTGAAGCTCATGTTAGACAAATATGTAAACTTGCAACATCCTGCATTGAGCATATTTGTGTGATGGTTTTCCTTTGTACTTTGTGACATTCTGAAATGATTCTTGGAGAACTGGTGTGGATTTAATCTTTTTTTTTTTTTTTGTCCGGTAGCCCTTAAGGCCTGACTGAGAATATATCATGGAGAATTCATTCAGCTACAGTTTTTTAGATACCCCAGGATTGAATAGTTTAATATCTAAATAAATAAGACAGGCATGGGACAGAAAGGTGATACCCTCAGGAAAGAAAAAAAATAAAAAGTGGTTTCTATAACAAATAATTGGATTTACTCAAGCTTTAAGGATATTATATGATGGCAGCTATGTGCGTCAGGAGTCATTCTATATTGCAGAGAGAGTATTTGTGGGAGACTGCTCTGTCGTAATAAATTAATTCGTTTAAAACTTGTCCCTTTGATTTCAATTTTAACTTTTCATGGGATGTTCATATTTCTTTTTGTAAATTTTCTGGTCAAGACATTGAAAAACTCTAAATGTAAGGTATTAAAAAATAGCTTACTAGGTTTTGTTTTACTTTATGCACAAACCAGTACTGTTAACTACTCTAGTCAAGTTTTATTTTGTATCTTAATTAGACTTTCTATGTTTAAAGCTCTATTTTCTGTAATTAGGATTTTCATAGCTGTTGTAAAAGTATCACTTCTATACATAGAGAGATTCTGTTCATAATGCTCAGAAAGCTTTACAAAAGACCCAAGATTAAAAGAGTGAAACATAATTGTTTTGTAATGTATTTATCATTTTAATTTTCTACAATTTTTCAGGTCACCCAGCTTTATTTAAGTAACTCTGGAAAACTGTGTTCCTCACTTCCCCCCCATATATTTTCCTGTGCTGAAAGAGCTTACCACATGCTATTCCAGGAGCAGCGTCCCCAGTGCTTTATCCTCAGGTGAAAATTTATCTTTCTAGTAATTAATTTGTACCTCCTGCCTTTCAGCTTTTTCCCTTGGGCCTCAGCAGTTGAAATTTCCATTTTATTTTTTTCTCTAACTGATTTTTTTCTGTGTACTGATCTCTGTATCATACATTAGAACAAAATAGAAGTGAAAAAGGTTTAATTACATCTCAAGTTCATAAATTCTCTTGGGCAATTGCCACTCGATGTAGCTGCATCTAATTAGGAACAAGAGTTAATGGTAAAGAATTCAAAACTGCTGTGTGTGTTTGCTAATATTACATGAATCAGGATTAGAAATAGAATCTATTGACAATAAAAATGTTAAGTCCCTGACTAAATTGTAAACCTCTGTGGTGAGGTGCCTATATTGGAGCTTGCACTCTGCCTCACATGTTTGTGTGACCATGAGTGTGTTCTTTAGCTCTCCAAGCTCAAAATGGACTTTAAAATGGACTTTAACCTTTAACCTTTTTTCACAGTGTTGTTTCAATGATAGTAACTTCAAGATTGTGAGTAAATGTATTAGTAATCCATGAAAAAAGTTTCATCCAAATATGCTGGTTTTATAATAGTGAAATTTGACATTCACCTGGAACATTTTAATACCCAAATCTATTAATCCTTCTTTTCTGAACTCTGAAAGCAGTGAGTCTGGTGCATTTGATGTATTCAGTCATAGAAATTTGTTGCTCAGTCTTACACTTTTCTATCTTTCCGCACTTACTTTCATATCTTCTCAATCTTTAATCTTAATATCCTCCATGGGATTACAGAACCAATGAGATTGTAAAACACCTTTGAGATCATCAAGTCCAACCTTTGACTGAACACCACCTTGTCAACGAGACCATGGCACTGAGTTCCATGTCCAGTCATTCCTTGAACCCCTCCAGTGATGGTGATTCCACCTCCTCCCTGAGCAGCCCATTCCACTGTCTAATCACCCTTCCTAAACAGAAATTCCTCCTGTGTCTAACCTAAACATCCCCTGGTGCAGCTTGGGGCCATTTCCTCTTGGCTTGTCTCTAGTTGCCTAGGAGAAGATGCCAATGCCTACCTGGCTACAGCCTCCTTTCAGGCAGTTGTAGGGAGTGCTAAGGTCTCCCCTGAGCCTCCTTTTCTCCAGCACCAACAACCCCAGCTCCCTCAGCTGCTCTTCACAGGACTTGTGCTCCAAACCCTTGACCAGCTCCGTTGCCCTTCTCTGGACTCCTGCCAACACTTGAATGTACTTGCTTGAAGTGAAGAGACCAGAACTAGACAGAAGACTTGAGGTGCAACCAAATTTGTTACCATTTTGCAATAATTTTTTTTTTCCCAAGTCATTTCACGTCTGATCAAAAGTTCACTCACTGAAATAGAGCATTTTACAACAGGAAAGCATTTGATCAAATCACTAGAGAACTTACTATCAGTTATTCACAATTATTTTCAGTTTGTAGCAAGCCAGCTTTACTCAAGTATGCTTAACACTAAGAGCTCTTTGTAGAAACTTCTAATGGAAGTTACAGAGTAAAATAATGCCATTAGTTATGCTCTTAAATAGCCAGTAGGTGGACTTTTCATAATTAGCTTCCTTATGATGGCATTTTGCTTCTGCTTTTTAGGATATGAAAATACATTAAGCACTGACAAGATAAGAGCTATCTAGGGAGCCTAAATATATACTGTTAAAAGCTAAGGAGCCTTAGTAAATCAAACCAAAGATTTATGGCATGCTGATGGCTAATTTTGTGAGTCAAAAAGTCATAATGAATACATAAAATGAAATGGTCTAGTTTGTTAACAGCCAGGAGGGTCAATATCCAGTGATACTGTTGTGATATAAATTATATTTTTAAGCCAAATAATCTGGAGTGAAGTCCTTGTATTTTACAGTGGAATGTATTGAAAGCTCTGGCTTTCCTCAGTTTAGCATCACCAAAAGCATTTATTTTAATATAGTATTTATTTTTGAAAGTATAATCCTATGTATTTTAAATACAATGGGTGGCTGCAGTAGTTAGAGATTTGTATTAAAAATACACTGTTTAGAAATACACTGTCCAATTTAGCTTAATTTTAAAAATATAATTTCCAACTAGCATGAAAGATTGATCAGTTACAGACAACATTACTGACAATACAAAATTCATTCTTTTGTATTTGTGTGCACCTATTTGTTTTAAATCTAGAAACCTCAGTCACTGTGAGCAAGACTCAGTGTCTCATGTATGTACTCTGAAAATGGAGAAGAAATAAATTATTCTGACCCCCAAAAGTATGCAAACTTAGTAACTCTTCCTTGGATATATCTTACTATATTAATGGAAATTTGGAGTAGTAATGCTCATTATAGTACAATAAGAGATTGATTTCAAAAGTTCATGCAGAACAGGACACCTGCCTTCCTTTAAATCTGGTGAAAATCTTATATGAACACACTGTGTCTGCAGTTTTCCATCATTTCTGGTTATCATTCAAGTACTGCAGGAGTAAGGATTTTTCGTTAAGTATTCCTGCACTTCTGAGTGTGGTGCCTTTGGTCAGAATTGGTAATGAAGTGCAAAAAATAAAACCCTAACATTTATATCACAAATAATGAGAGGTATATTGCTCCTTGCATGTTTTGTATTTTGTCATATTTTCCCTAAACAGATGATTTATAGAATTTCTTTATAATGGGATTATTGCTTACCAAACAGTAAGGATCCGATAATGATCCAGTGTTCTGAAATCATAACGGTATAGACAAGCCTGCCTAATATGCAGAAACTGGGGGTTAAGAAAGTACTTCTCAGTAGTTGCAGAAAGTAATTCTTAAAAATTGCCTAGGATTGGCTGTTTTCTGACTGTTTTACCGGGGCTGCCTTGGTTAACTACTGGGGCTGCCTTGGTTAACTACTTACATGTGATGGTTCTGGCTATCTCTAGGACCCCCTCCATGTGATAACTTTTGAACCTGGTGGACACTATCAGCAGTGGTGGTCTCAGAGCTGGAGTATTCACACAGGCTTTGAGGGTTTGGGGAGTCAAAACAAAGGCAGTTGGAACTCCAGCCACAGCTCTTCTCAGCCGGGCAGCTGGTGTGGATGTCCAGCAAGCACAGGCTCTGCACGGAGCTCTCCAGCGTTAGGGGCACCAGCAGCGCAGCTAGACAGGCACCAAAAAGCAAAAGGGATGCATGATAATCCAAATGCCATGGATTTAACAGATGTAGCTTCTGTAATTCCCCCGGGTGTATTATGTCTTGTGATCTTTGTTTCATATGACTTTGTATTTTCACACTTCCAACTGGTCTTTTTCCTAACAAATACAAATTTTAATCTTTTTTTAATTTCAAAACAGAACTTCTTATAATTACTCACAGTATTTGAAGATAGATTTGAGCTGTAATTAAGGTTGTATTAACAAAATATTATCAAGTAATATTAGGAAATGGGCCCTCCATCAAATAGTTATAAAGAAAAGCTGGAAAGCCAAAGGAGCGATAAAGTGAGAAAACTTCATGGCCTTGCCTAAAGCCCTATGTGAGCATAGGATTTCAGATTTTCCATTAATTTTGCTTTCCTCTGGAATACGCTGTTTCTGATTTAACCTTTTTTTATCAGTGAAATAAGCCTTCTTTGTCTGTTCCATAATGCCTTCTAAGTATTAGTGCAGAAGAATGCTTTTTTGCTTCGATGTTAACCTACACCTTGATAAGGTAGTCCAAAGAAAAGTTCTAGGAGGCCAACATTCATATTGTGAATCACATTTTGAAAAATATAGTGATGAAACAATTATTTAAAAGAGAGAACTGGAATTGTTCTCTAAGCAGCATTAAATTGCTAGAGCAAAAATGTTGCAGACAATGGTGACATTGCATAACATTTTACTCGACCTAAAATGAAATGGAGTAAACAAGATATTGTACAAGGTACCAAATTACTTTTTCATTACTAAATTGCCTCAAATATTCCAAATAATGGTATCAACAGTTCAAACATTTTCTAACATAGCATTTCTTTCTTGGCAGTTCCATCTGTATTTCACTAGAAGTGAATATAACCCATTGAAATGTAGAGAAAAACTAAGTCACATTGTGTCTCTCTTTCAGCAACTACATTCTGGTGAATTTTGAAGCCCTGAACAGTAATCTAGCAACCACTTTGATCCAAAAGTTCCTGTGGCAGGACTGTAAAATTAACAATTGAGTCAAGCATGTCAAATCTTTGCAGCAATGTTCAGAAAACATGAATCTTGAGAAGAAATATTCAAGAATGAACAGAAACTGTCCACTTCATACTTGTTTCATTGGTCCTGTGTTACCTGGGCCACGTTTGTCTTGTAGTGAAAAACAAACATAGTTTTATATTAAAAGTGAAGCAAATTATTGCTTAAGGGGGGAAACTCATGGGGAGCACTCCAGTTCCTTTGTTTAAAAAGGCTTTTTTTTTTGTTTTAATTTTAAGTTGCATGCCTGCTTTGTAATTCTTGAAAACAATCAAAGGTGTATCAACTGTTATTTTAGCATCCCTTCTCCCCACCCTCAGTTTCTGCAGTTGTAAGAAAGATTTTTGAATCTTGGAAAAACTTTCTGTTGAAGAGGCTGTTTTTGGCAGATGAAGTTGGGCCTGAACAAACAATAAAATGCTACAATTTGTTAAATATCAAGTCTTATATAGCTCTCAGTATGATACAAATATTTATCTGCTGGATATAAAGGGCTGTACACCTTGGATAAGCTGTGAACTCTTACAAACTGTGAGTTAGATCTGATTCTTGTACATAAATTAACACTTCTGTTCAATAGCATAATAACTGTGTGACTGTACTAAACATCAGAGATGTTTTAATTTTAGAGAAGTTCATTAACAGCTGAAATAACTGAAGAGCCACTTGCTAATCTTTTTGGTAACCTGTGGTATAGGGATAGCAGGTTGCAGCTGTGATTTTGGATTAAGCATGCTGTGGAGGCACAAAACTATTTCATCATCATGACACACAGTTGCCAGTGGACTGGCCAACGTGAGTGGGCAGTAAGAGGGGGTCTTTGATTTATATCTGTCTATGAGCTCACTGACTTTCTGGATAACACAGGTATAGGATCTGTAATTTGCAAGACTGTGAAATATCTGTAAGGGAGGAATATCACAGGACTAATGTCCTGTTTCAAATTTTCTCTATTTCTCTAGGTGACAACAGACAAAGAAACATGGAATTTGGAGGTTGCCATTATAGGGGCAGAAGGCTAATGCTGGATCTTAAGAAGAGAGGCAGCATGGTACAAATAGCATTTAGAGAGTGAAATCATCATTGAGAGAGCAGAGATGCATATTTTTAGAGTGACATCAAGTACCATCTGACCTTTTAAACTTTCAGAAAGTCTGAAGCTGAAAATCTGATCAAAGGATAGTGAACTTAAGGAGAATCTTGTCATTTCTAGAGAGTTGCTAATTTCGTATTAGTTGTGACAATGACCATTTTGACATTACACAATTTATTTTCCTCTTAGACCTGGTTTAAATATGGCTTTTGTGGCCTATTAGTTGAGATCTTCACATAACAGAGAATCATAGAATGTGAAGAGGTTGGTATTGAACTTAAAGGTCATCTAGTTCCAAATTGTGCTATGGGCATGGACACCTCCCCCTAAACCAGGTTTCTCAAGGCTTTATCCAACCTGGCTTTGAACATCTCCAGGGAGGTGGAACCCACAACCTCTCTGGGCAACCTATTCCGTTGACTCACCACCCTCACAGTAAAAGATTTCTTCTTAACATCTCACCTAAATTTCCCCTCTTTCAGCTGGTACCATTATTCCTTGTCCTGTCACTACAGTTCCTGACTAAGAGTCCCACTTTGGCATCCCTGTAGGCCCCCTTCAGAGGCTGGAGGGTTGCTGTGAGGTCTCCACAGAACCTTCTCTTCTCCAGGCTGAACAGCTGCAAGGTCTGAGGTCTCAGCCTGTCTCCATGGGTGAGGTGCTCCAGTCCTCTTACCAACCTTGTGATGTTCCCCTGGACTGTGTAGTGGTTTTATGTTTATTTGGTTTTGTTGGTTAAATTTAGTGTAGTGGTTTAAGTGGGTTTTTTTGCTGTGAGATAGGATTAGGAGAAAAAGGTAAAATAGGCTTAACTTAAACGTAAACAGATTTTATTAACACACACTAAAAAGAAGAAAATAAAAATTAAAATGAAACATTTAAAACACTTTTCCTCTTCTTCACACACTGTTTACTTTCTTACAAACAACATAAAGAAACAAAACCTGTGACTTTTAATTATACCATTTAAAAATAATTTTTTATTAGTTATTTAGGAAAGGAGTCTTTTTTAGTTTACTATGGAATTTTCGCTTACTGATAACTTAGAATAGTTTTCTTGTGGGTTTTAACTGTTACAAAAACAGCTGCTTGGGGAAAAATTTGCTTTTGTGTGCTAGGTCTTTGTCTTTTTTAAAACAATTCTGTAGGTGTCCACGACCCAAGTGCAGGACCTTGTGCTTTGCTTTGTTGAACTTCATAAGGTTTGCATCAGCCCACCACCTCTCAAGCATGTTAAGGTCTCTGGATGACATCCCTTCCCTCCAGTGTGAGGTGTCACCCCACAGCTTGGTGTCATCAGCAAGCTTGGTCAGGGTGCACTCAATTCTATTGTCCGTGTCACTGACAAAGATGTTCAACAGTATCAGCCCCAGTTCCGACCCCTGAGGACACCACTCATCTCTGGTCTCCAGGTGAACAGTAGGATGTTGATCACTCTTTGTGTGTGAGCATCCAGCCAGTTCCTTAATCCACCGAGTGGTCCATCTGTCAGATCTGTCAGATCTGTGTCTCTCCAATTTAGAGTCAAGGATGTTGTGCAGAGAAGTCTCAGACATTTTACTGAAGTTCAGGTAGGCAGTGTGAGTTGCTCTGCCCGTGTCCACTAACACTGTAGCCCTGGAATAAAATATAGGCTGACTGATCTGTAGTTCCCTGTGTCTTCTCTTTTTAAATATGGATATTTATATTTGTTTTTTTCAAGACAGCAGGAACTTCATCTGACTGACGCAGTTTTTCAAAAACTGTGCATACTGGCTTAACAACTTCGTCTTCCAGGTCCCTCAGGCCCCACGGCTGAATTTCATCAGATACATCACCATGTAGCCAGGTTGCAAACCATTGCAGTCTTGGACCATAAACCTCCTGCTGATGGCAATAGGAGTTTGAAGTCCAGTGTTAACCTCCACCTTGTTATAGACACACGTACAACATAGACAAAAGCAGTTTGATATATCACATATAGTAATGACATGATCTGTCTCCTCACATTAAGATTAAAGTTTACCAGGCAAGCAATAAGATATTCGCCAAAGTACATGTATGTCCCATGAGAGTTGACTGAGATTAAATGGTGCATCGCTATGCAAGTATGAAGCTCTTTTTTGTCCTTCCTTGTTTTGTTTTTTCCTTTTTAATTGATTTCACCTTTTAAGTTATATTTGAATAGCTAAAGCAATGGCCAGATTGAGGACAGATACCATATTTTGCTGCCCTCTCATTTTCAGAAACTAAAATACACAGGTAACAGTTTGATCAACCATCATGTCCATTGTACTTGTGAAAAATCTTACTGGCTGTTGTAGAAACAACCCTTTAAATTTGATCAAGTGAATAAATGAAGGAGGAGCATCAAATTACATTTTACTTGGTTCAGTCGCCTGTAAAGAAAACATCTTATAATTCAAATAAGAAATTCTTACATGAATTTTCTAGTCAGGCTTCACTGACTTCATCCTTTCCATTTCTTCTTTTCCTTCCTTCTCCATTCTTAAAGTGCAGCATTGATTTTGCTTCCTTCCTCCATCCCACTGCTTTTCTATTGTTTCTTTCCATCCTCTTCATTCTACTGCCTTTTACCTTATTTACTTTGGTCACTTTCCCTGTCAGAAATTTTCATTCTTTTGAATATTTGCTCCACATCACAAATAAGAAATCACAGTGATCTAGACAGAATCACTACTGTCAGAGTGTATTGCAGAAACTGGGCAGGCTGTAAAATCAATCAGCTTTTTCTTTTCCTTTCTGTTCCTTTTGTATTTTATTTCCATTCTTCCTATTGTATTCTTCACTTTCCATTTCTTCTGATTCCCCATCATTACCACAGCAGTAATTTCACTATCTGCAAAGAGAGCGAGGCAGCATTGGTAAGCTCCTTTGCTGGACAAAAGATAAAGGAAAACATAAAATCTTTGCTATAAATACCCTCAAAAAGGCTTGAAAGCATTAGATTTGATTGGTTTGACCTGTGGTACAAGACAATGTATCTTGACAGCTCTGACAGCCTTCATGTACGTAGACAGTCAGTCAGTCAATCTCCTATGTTCTGTTCTTTATTTGTCATCCATAAACCTTCTATTACTTGAAATGAAAGTTTGATGGAGGTACCTTAAATCCATTCAAACAAAGCTAGAAGATAATATAAATAACATTTCAATTGTGAAACTAACAATGATTCCTCCCTCTCTTCCTTGCCTGTCATCTTGCAGTGGGGAAAGTGGTTCTGGGAAGACTGAAGCTTGCAAACAGATAGTGAAACACCTCACTTGCAGAGCCAGCTGCAGCAGAAATACCTTTGATACAAAGATAAAACATGTAAGTAGCATTCCCATCACTGAGTGGAATGAAGCAAAACCTTGGCCTCTTGCATAGGCAGAGATATTTGAACTGTATGGAAAAAGGTGTCAGCTCTTTAGAGATTCATAAATGGCTTGTTTTCACCTTTGAAGTCAAAGGAAGTTTTTTCCCATGAATAGGAATGGGATTAAGCTCACATTGACGTGATAAGAAGAATCTCCAAAGTGGAGGTAGTTTTATTTCTGTTTTGGTGACTTTGAAAATCAGTGTTGCAGTGAATAGGAAACATTTCTGTTATAAGGAACTGTTTCTTAAACATTAAATTAGTTGCCTTCAGTAAATAAATAAATTTGCCTGTGTGATGTGGCAGTGCTTCACTGGACAGTGTAAGAAGTGTTGAGACATCTGAAGTAATAGTATGCAAGACAGAAACTGTAAACTTACAGGAAAACTGCATGTGTTGAATGAAGTTATATGACTCATTATTTGTGTACTAAATATACTTAAGAAATAGGTAAGAGTTCTGAATATTTGTTCAGTCATATTTATTTTCCAAAATCTGTGTTTCCATATACCCATATTTAATTCCCTATAAAGGTTCATACTGAAATTTTAAATCATGCTGCACTCTGGATTGCCAATTAAAGTTCTTTTAAAAAATTACCTTTCCTGAGGAAACTTCTCATCTGCAATCTCAACTCAGAGACAGCTATCAATGGGTTTTAATGGAGGTGGAAGAGCATTATCAAATTTTGGTTATAGAAAGATCCTTTAAAACTAGCTTAGATGGGATATCTGACTTTAGATGGTAAATGTATCAGATCTCATCCACAGTGAATAGAGAGTCTAATTTTTTTGCCTTTTCAGGTGCCTTAATGGACACAGTTGTCTGAATTCATTCCTACTGCACCATTGAATTAATAGAGTTGCACGGGTTAAAACAGGTGCTGAATTGATCAAAACAGCAAATACATCCTAAGCAACACTACTGGAGTGGAACTGGAACCAAAATTAGGCTGACTAGTTTTCTGCTGCCACCTACTGCACAGACAGATGGTTTAATTAATAACTGTGAATGGCTTTAGAGCTTCTGTGCCACTCCACAGACCTCTTCACTCCCCAACTAGTTCATCCAGCTTCATTGAAAGGAGTGATGTCAGAACAACAGTGTATATGCATCACATTGCAATTAACTTCAAGAATGCATAGAGGAAAGTTCTGAAGAGAATCTGTCATAGTGTAAGGGGTTTAAGCAACTAATTACACACAAAAAAGCTAAATACAGTGGTTGTGACCATGAAAGCATAAGATGGAAATGCATTAGTGAGACATGCCATACAAATGTCTGAATCTGTTTTTTCTTCGTTTTTCACTAGGATAATCCTGAAATAATTCTATTTGAAATCAATAATCTATGCCATTTCTGACATTATATAAAATGTGTAAATTCCTTGGTTGGGCTATTAGTATTGACTATATTGACTGAATTCATAAACTGTCTTCAAAGATTTTAATATTTTTGCTAAGTGTACCAGGAATATGACTCCAGTCACTCATATCCAAACTACTGTTAGGGACACAGCTCACATGTGAACCTTTTACTTACAACTTCCACTATTATGACATTACTTTTTTGGAATATATTTATTTTGAGCTGTCTTACTTTAGTTTATATTTTGGAAAAAAACCTGCCAAGTATTTTTTAAAATTCCAAGATGAAAAATGGTCTTGTTTTTTTTCCCCCATTGATTACTCACAAACCAACCTCACTGATGTTTCTTGAAATATCTTCCTGTTTATTTCTTCTCATATTATTTCTTGACTTTTTTTTTGCAGGTGAACTGTATCTTGGAGGCCTTTGGACATGCTAAGACACCCTTGAATGATTTTTCCAGCTGTTTTATAAAGTATTTTGAACTACAGTTTTGTGAGAGAAAAAAAACATTAATTGCAGGTAAGTATAATTTAATCTATACTTTTCGATGTCATGCACAGTGTTAGATCAGAGATCCCAGTGTGCCATGCACAGAATTGGACAACAAGGGCTTCAAAGTACATGAAAGAGGCAAGGGGGTTAGGGAGTGTCAGAGGAACAACTTTCATAGCATGTGAATTGATCACTTGTCAGGAGTGAGCAGTGCCCTGTTCTGAGCAACCACCAGGTGGCAGGGGAAGACAAGAAACAAACTGAGACCAGTGCTTGCTCGTATTTCCCAGGAGGTCACGTTTTTTATTTCACAGATCAACAAACTGAGAGAGCTGTGTAGTGCAACAGAATGAAGTAAGAGTAAAAAAATGGATTAAATTAAGTTGTGCACTTCTGCCTAATATTGTATTGGTTATTTTAAGTATGCCTTAAATTAGTGAGTGATATAATCTGTTTATAAAAAACCAAAAAAACCCAACAAGTATATTCTGTAATAGTGAAATTAGAAATAATTTATTACAGCTTAGAGCTTCTTTTAAAACAACTAGGAACTATATTGTTGTCTATTCTTCTTAAAGGCAAGATAGTGTGAAATTCTTGCCTGCTTTCAGTCTTCTAATCCCTAGTAAGCATTCATTAGTAGGAAAAAAAAAAAAAAAAAATTGAGCAAACTTCCAGTTTGATTCTGAAAACTCTGATCTTGAAAAGCAGTCAGAGAGAGCTTTCATTTCTGGCCCACACAGGTCATCATAAAGCTACTCACTGTCAAAGCAAGGTATGTCTGCAAAAATAACTACACACAGTTTCCTACCTGTACTGTTCCTGGATGGAGAAGCTGTCTGACAAGACATATTTTTGTTCCAAGTAAATTAGATTCTGTTAGATAAACATTTCCAAACCTACTCTTTTTTTTTTTTTAAATATATAATTTTAAGTGTATTTATGCTTTCTGAAGAGTTCCATAAAAATCTATTTGGAAATAGTTCCAATTGCATTTTCTTGAGGCAGTTCACTATACTCTAGAAAATATGATTGTTTATTCACAGGAAATGTTACTGCATGGGAAATTACTAACACTTTTTTCTGGTTTGTTTTATAATGAATGTAGGATAATTGTAAAGGAGATTGAAAACTAAAAATGTGTGATTTTGATTTTCATTTATAAGCTCTTGTGGGAGGAATGCAAAATTAAATATAAATTAGCATGGTCTGAAGAGCATCTCAGTTTAGTTTATAAAAATAAACCTTAATCCTTAAAGCTAAAATTTTATAGACCCTTTGTATTGTACATATTTAATTTGAGTATATTTGGAGGGATGTGGGCTTATAAACAGCTTTACTCAGAACTGCGAGTTTAATTCATAGCCATTGCCTGTGACAGGATCAGTTAACCAGGTTCTTGTGTCACTTTTCTGGTACACTAATTCTGTGTTTTTATGATTCTTAAGCTATAAATGTCAAGTGGGAAAATGTAGGGGTGGTCAGGTCAATTAACAAATATAAGCAAATTACTTATCTATCCTGCTATTCCCCAATTATTTAGGAATTGAATCAATTATTCTTACCAACTCTAAGGTAGCCAAAAGTTACATAATTTACTGTCAAGGGAGACAAGCCTTACTACAGCAGTAGAAGTGTGTTTTATATTTCTGAAATTTGTAACTGTTCCTGCTGTTTGATTAGCATAGTAGATGTTGTTTTTTCTTGGCAACTGCTAAGCATCACATCTGTGTGAAATTGTCCCAGGTTTAGACCACCATAAATGAAGAAAGAATCAGGCATGCTGTCTTTAGCACGTTTAAATTCCACCCAGGTATACTCTGTATTTATTTGCAAGATCATTTGCAGCTGTATTTACTGTCTTGCACTGTTTAAACATAAATGAATAGTTAAATATGCAGAGCACCTGGTTTTGCTGAGCCATGAATTTATAACTCATTGATACTAATGGGGCTACATATGTCTGACAAACAAAAGTCCAAGTGACACTAGACTGCCTTCATCAAAGGGTTTAGGTGGTTTAAACTCCTCCAGACAGATATTACAGGTGGAGATCCAGAACAATTTGCCAAGGGAGGGATATGCAAAGTACCTGTGTACACTTTTATTATAGAGGGCAAGGCCAAAGTGTCACTCCTTGCATTTTAAGTTGACACCAGTGAAGTTTGCAACAGCTTCTTGTTCATGCTGAAGTTCTTTTAGACCCTGGAAATCCTGTGACTTCTGTCACAAGGTTTATTCTTCTAGCAAAAAGTACAGTATACCTAAATAACTTAAATGTTCCCCGTAATTTTCATCACTAGATTTGATTCATTCTTCAGCATAAATTCTGTTTTTGCCATGATGTTTTGAAAACAAGTTTTTGTGTGGTTCTACTCAAAGCCAGTACAGATATCTGAAGAGCTTTTATGTAGTAAAAAGTAAAAAGTTAAAACAAACACTTGGAATAAACTATGGGCCAGTGATTTTATTAAGTTTCTAAAATAAATTCAGAACTCAAAGATTGATCTTCTGGGAAAAAAATTAATATCATTCCTAGAGAATGATTAACTCCTACAGCATAATAGTAGAAGACTGATTTTTATTTTATTCCCCAGAATGGTCCTTCAAATAAGCTGATATAATTCCTAAGGTGAAAATTAATGTCTCTATAAATTTCTTCAAATTACTCAAAAAGAAACTTAGGAAGAGAAAGTCTGAAAAACTTATTATCCAGATTTTCTGCTTTGCTTTTCAGGCATTGATTTTTTTCAGCCTTCCCATTTTGAAAACCAAGGACTGATTTATTTATTTTTTTTTTAAGTTACATTGAAATGGACTGACAAATGTTTTCTTGTCTTTACAAATAGCTGTGTTTAGGACAGCATGGTTTTTGAGAGGGAGTTTCTAAGAAATACAGTTTCTAAGAATGCATATCTGAAAGACAGATTTCACTGGCCACACTTTTAATATTGAATCTGCTTGCTGCCTGTGTTGCTGCTGAGTAGATCAAGTATGCTGTTAAAGGAAGTAGAAGTTTGTTTATGCGTGTAAGCACAATTACCATTGCACAAAAATGACAGACTTTGCTTTGGAACTCTGTTAGTTTTCTCCCTTTTATTTCACACACAGATTAACAAACATGTTTTACTTTGTAGAAAAGCATACTACCATGATAATATTCTTTTTGACTCTTGGCACTAATAAGATGATGCTGTGTTTGATTCTTGCTGATTGGAAGCTTGGCTTTTCTTAACAGCTCCTCCCACTGCTGGAGGTGCTAGTTGAGATGGAATGTATTTAGCCTTATTAAAGTGCAGGTGACTTGAAGTACTTGGAAAGGGCTGAATTAATTTGTGTCATCTGAATAAGTGATGTTGCCCGTCATTAAAGTTAAATGATAGATGACCTTTGGTAACATTTTTCCTGCTTGTATTAATCAATGAATGTTAAAAACACCTGAAATGCTACTTATAAAAGCCTTAGTGAAGAATAGTGCACATCATGTGATTGAAGATTTGCAGTGAACTCTTCAAATTAATTGATGGTTGGGTTAGTTTTACTGTGAACTAGGGTACAAGCACAGTAAAAGATGGAAATTATCCTTCAGGTTCATCTATTCTGTTTTACCCTGTAGGAATGACAGTTGGTTAATGATTGATTCTGATGAAACTGTGTGTCTAGGGCAGTCCTGCCATGATTGTATTGCTTCAATTTATAATGCATTGCAAAGTTACTGGAGCCAGAAACATACATGATTTCCCAAGTGTGCCTTTCTACTTCCCATACAGGTTTGGGTTTTTTAGTTTTTTCTGTAGTGTAGCGGCAGAGGATAAGATGGATGCTACACAATTTCTCATAATATTGATTCCATGATAGCAGTTCACTACTAAATTTTGTAGGATGGGCCAGATCATGTTTCGTTGCTTCAGCAACTCCTCTCTGTCAGTCCTACTGTGTCATAGCCAGAATCCCAGGCATGGTTTTGGTTGCCAGCACACGTCAGGACATGTCTATGCTGTTATATAATGAAAGTGTGGAGGATGTCCCTGGCTAATATACCAGTGACCTTCTGTACTTCTTACCTGGGATGTGTCCAGGATGGTTTGGCCAATGCAGAGTAGTCCTTTGAGAGATCCTGCATAGTTATATTTAGTTCATGGACAGAATTTAGCTGCTGAGGCCTTTCTCAAAACAGTATGTTCAAGCTTCACCCATTTAATTTCTTTCCCGTCTACACTGTCTTTCAGCAGTATTCTCAAAGGCTGTGTTCCCTCATTCACACAATTTTAAGTAACCTCAGGTTTACTGTGTTTATTTCAACAGTATAAACAGAAAATTAAAGAACTTCAAAAAAGAAGTGGAATTTAAAATGAAATGACCAGACAAATACAGATGATACAGCAATAACCAACCTAGCAGTGAATCAGTTGTTGTGGACATTAGCAACTGTATGGTTGCAGGAACTGATATTCTGCCTGCTGGCCCAGTCATTAATTAGGCTAATTCTATTACTGTGCCTCTGACACATACTCTCATTCACCAAATTGTTTCACTTTGCATTGGGCAACATCTGATTCTAAAACTGGTTCTAAAAACATTGCTTTAATCCCAGCCAGGTTAAAAAGAGTAAAAAATGAGAAAAAAAATCTAAAAAGACATGAGTGGTATGCATATAGAGAACATACTTGCTGTGCTGCAGGATGCGTGCGCCAATATTTACAATGACTCTCTGTTCAAGAACTATTTCCAGTTCATGAACAAAGGAGTCCTGAATTAATTTGATGAAAGCCAGGCTATGGGAAGCTATAGTTTAATATTCTTATCTGCTTACTGGGTTGAAAAATATAGATCCTCCATTGCTGAGAAGTGCACCTTATGCTCTAAACTCAACAGCCCTTTCCAGGGCAGGGATGTTTGCAAAGACTCAATGAAAGCTCTGCCATACTGCAGATATTGAAAAGCCTAAAGCTGTGCCAAAATGGACTGTGTCCATGTGATGGAGGTGCTCAGTTGTGTGTGAAGAGAAGTGCTTCTGGTCTTTGCACCACAGCTAGTATTTAAGTAATGATGAGATAAAGTATGCCAGCAGCTGGGTAAACGGGAACTGGGATCAGGTTCCCACTGACCAGAAGGGCCTTGACCTCTAGCTGCAGTTGGACATTCCCTTGTTCTCTTAGTCTCTTGCATCTGGAACCACATGGTGTTGGTACTCCCAGGGGAGAGCTCAAGAGCAGCCTGTCCAAAACCCTGAATGTCCCTTTATCTCTTCATGGGTATCTCTACAATGCCTGTTATCTTGTGAGCAGGATCTAAGGGCTCAATATTTCCTTTGCTTCTGTGCTTTGCCTCTTTCAGGATCTTAGTGGGCCCGAGGTTATGCATGATCCTGTAAGCTCTTTTTCTGTAGGCAAATCTCACTTGGATTCATCCTCCTTCACCTTCTTCCCCAGACTGCTGATTCACACAGCTTCTCATTCATTCAGGTCATCATAGCCCTTCTGAGATGCCCATGTTTCCCCAGGCTCAGGTCAGTGAGCTTGTTGAATACCTGTTCTGCAGAGGATTTGTCTCTTTGTAGCCATCTAGAAGACAGGTGATCAGTCTAAACTGTTAATCTCTATGTTCTTGATTACCAGTAGAGAAAGAAGAAATGCTTCCAAGTGTGTTTTTTCAAGAGGTCTTGAATCTCGCTTCCATCTTTCTCTTTCTGTTTAGAAGGAGGATAGAGTAGATGCCAGTGGTCATCTGCTGCTCTTTGGTGAGATGTCTAATAGCTTGTCTCTTGGAAAGTCTTGCCAAATACAAGTGGTACAAATAAACATCATTATCTTTAAAACTAAGTCGTTTTAATGGTAATATCAAACAGTGAGTAAGTGTGCTAATATGTTTGTTCCAGCAATTTTAATGGAATTAAGGTTTTATATGTGATTTACATAGAGAACCATGGGAGTATAAATGGTAATACTGTATTTTAAATGCTCCTCTCAGATGATTTTATAAGAAACACTGTTCTTGACTGTTGCAATGATGAATGGTTTAAGATGTTTAAGTTCATAACAATCAGTATAATGATGTATTTATGTATTTGTTTCTTAATCAGCTAGGATTTATACATACATGTTGGAGAAGTCTCGTGTTGTTATCCAGCCTCTCAATCAGAGTAATTTTCATGTTTTTTACTTGATGATGGATGGATTGTCTGCTGAAGAAAAATACACCCTGTACCTCAGTAATTTATCTGCCCACAGGTAGGAAAACAACTTTATATTTAGTATTTATAGTTTTCTTGTATTAATGTCTCTTTGCTGTTGAGGTCCTTCTTCCAGTAGGCAAATTTTTTCTAACTTTTCCATGAGTTCTGACATTATTTATTATGGAGTACACGCTCATGAAGATTTAGTTCTGAAATACATATATAGTCTTTTAAAAAGATCAGTTTTCTTTCCATTAATATTGTTGCCTTAAAGGAGAAGAACAAATTTATTAGCTATTTTTCTGTTTTCTGCAGACTAGAGTAGATCTATTTTTTTTTTGCATTTTCCCTGGTGAAAAGTTTGTTTCTTAAGGTAAAAACTGTTTTATTTATTTATAAAAACTGTTTTATTTATTTATCATTTTCTTATGGAATATGTTGATTTTGAGGAAATGTCACTAAATGTAACTGGTATATCCTTTTTCATTTTGATACTTACTTTTATCAAATTAGTAGGAAAACCAGAAACAAAAGTCTGACTACTTTGAACCCAAGGATAGGATTCAACACCCAGCACCTAAAATTATGTCTTTCTGTATGATTCCACATGAGCTGATTGTCTTGGCTCCCATTTGCAATCAAAGGAGATTGAGTCCCTACTCAGCTGTATATATAGGCTTCAGTATAGCTGTGTGCTTTGGGTGAACTGAACCACATATGTGTCTTCATGAACACAAGGAGGTTTTGGGGTTTTTTTCAGGAAATTTTGTGAGCATCTCAGAATTCAGATTATTTTAGAATGAAAAAAATATTTCTCACTTAGTTAACCTGCTTTTTACTCTTCAGTCTTTCCTAAGTGTCGCTGAAATGAGAGAAGGCTATTTAATATTAGTGATCTTCTATTAAATTGACTATCTTTAAAATTAGTATAGTAACTGTAAAAAGACCAATAGTAATTGAAATGATGTAAGAAGAATGTTTTCAGGTTTTCACATCTAAGCCTTTTTCCCATAGATTTTTTTTTTTTCTCAACTTTTTCATTTTCCACTCTGGCTAGTTACTTGAATAAAAGAGCAGTTCTAGATTTAGGACCTGTGAATAGAAAGACACCACATCAAATTTTGCAGAAAAAAGCTTTGTTGATTATGATGTTTTTGTTAGACGGAAGTCTTCCATCTACCATTGTTTCATAATGTTTTAAGCTGTTACCATTTCTGTATTATACAGAATAGCATACAGCACTAGCTCTGAAGAAACCTCAGGCTAAATTCCCTTGCTGAAAATGATTCATTTCAAAGCAGGGAGGAGAAGAGTTAAATTCTATATTTTAAATTGTTTGAGGACTTTGAAGACCAAAAGTATTCTATGTTCCTGGTGATTACTTTATTCCTCTTCTAGCACAAGTTGTTTTGAAGAACTCTGTTCAGAAAGTGAAACAATTTGAAGTCCCCTAGCAAGAAGTTCAGACAGGAAAGAACTTAGCGTAAACCTGAATAATTAGATTCACATGAACAAAGCTTTATCTGATAAAATATGGTAACCATCCAAAAAGAACAAAATGGTACTTCTGAATAGTTGTCTGAACATTGCAGTACCAAAGCTTTAGAAGTAATTTATATCTGAATATTTGCATAAACCTGCTTTTGTCAATAAAGCTTTGCTTTGCCTCTGTAGAGTAGATTGTATCTTGCATTATTGAGAGTGTTTGGGCCAAATTTTTCTTACCTTAAACTCCTGAGCGCAGTACTTCAGTGAGCTAGATCTTTCTCAGCTGATAAAATTAAATTAGGGATGAATTTCTACTTCATCAAACTCACTCATGAATCAGAAAGGCCTGATCTGGCCTCTTTTATAAGCTTATTATTTCTGGCTTAGTCAAATTTTGATGAGATCACATCATTCTGGTAACATCCACAAGTGATTTTTTCATGTTTGCTTTAGACAAGTGTAATCTTGATTCAGATAGTAAAATTAACTAGATAACAAGCCTTCTGAAGCCTTTGACAGCTGGTGTGTGCCCAGCTGTTTTTTTGATAATTTTTCTGTTCCTCTTTACATTTTTTAATATTGTAATTCTATGTAGAAGATTCAAGAATTTTAGTAAATAATGACTATTAAGATCACAAAATACCCTTCTTTTAATATCATTTTCTTAAGCCATTACAATGTAAGAAATAAGATGTAGCATGGGATTTTTTATTCTTATTTTAGCTAAAAGTACCTTAAAGATTTAAAGTAGTTTTGTCAATATGATGCTGTAAAAGATGAGATGTAGATCATGTTTTATGTAATATATAATCCTGGACTGAGAGGTAATGTAAATTGCTTAAAAGGGAAATCCCTCCCTTTTGGAATCACTAAAAATTTCTGTAAGGCTGGGGTGTCGCCCCATCGTGTAGGGGAAGTTGTTTGGTTGTAAATCTCTGCTGTTTGGTGCTGTCCTGAGAAGGAGCTTGAGCTCAGAAACTAAAACATGTGTTCTTGAAAGCGTTATAATTGCTAAGGCATCATGTGAAGACAAATAGCTGGACACTTTCTATTGAGCCTACATACAACTAGGATCTTAAAGTAGCAAGAATTTAATCTACATAGGGAAGAATCTGAATGAATGCATCTCCCATTGTATCTGCATGTGGATCATGATGGATAAAGACAGAAGTAATTGCTGAAAGGTAAGATCATTTTTCAAGACTGAGCTAGGGAAGCATGTCAGAAATGAAGAAAGAGTCTCGAAAGGGCAAGTCAAAGGGTTTTGATTGACAACTATTTCCCTGTGTTCATTATATTTGGAAACTGATTTTTATCAGCAGATGGTGGATTGAAAAGTTCCAAAGTTTCTATTAATTTACTGTACTTCAAAGAACTCCAGGACTTTTTTACCTTGATGATGATAATTATGTTTGATACAGAGACATTAGCAATTTGAAGTTATATTCTCAATTTGCTCTTGATTTGCTCTGGGTTGCTTTTATTTTTTATGGGTGCAGATTACAGTCCATGTCTGTAAGTGGTACTTTTGTGGTCTCTGAAGTTTAGTCTCACAAAAAAAGTATGTACTAGCTCTTCTAGTACATTTAGTGTAGCCTCCTAGTTACAGTAGGTGCTAACTTAGTGATGAATCTTGCAACCAAGGTGAAACAGAGAGCAGTAAGAGAAGTGACAGTGGTAATAGGTCGATTTGTAAATGATCTTCAACTCTGATTAAGAAGGGATAGGAAACAAAAGGAAAGATCATAGCAAGAGGAAAGAAAATATATTGGGAAAATCTTCCAGAAAATAAGTAGAAAGTCCTGCTTTTGTTGCTTTGGGCCAATTGCTTCATATTAGCATTTCTATTTCAAAGCTGTGGCATATAGAACAATGTAAGAATATCTTTGTGTAATATGTATATGTTAAATACTCAAACATACTGTTACTAAAAATCATGTCCTTACGTTTGTACATTTATATTTAAAAATACAGTTTAAGGCCACTTAACTGTATAAAATTATTTCAGAGAAGATGGTAGGTTTGAGAGCTGTTCAACTTGATGTTATCATTTTCAGTTTAATCAAGGTTCCTACTTTTCCTAATTCATTGTACTGTAAAAACAAGTGAATAACTTTTAGCTGAGGAAAATGTTGTATACACATTTGTACAAGCTGAGCTGTGGTCAGGGCATTCACCGTTTGTATTTGCATTATTAAACTGCTGTTCCCAGATGTGTAAAACTTCCCTTTCTCCTGTAGAACAATGGTGTGCACTGCACTGTGTGTTCTCTCTGCCTGTGGTGTTTCTTACAGCCCTTAAAAAGCAATGAAACCCTTCTGCACCAATAGATGTAGATCAGTTCATGGAACTGATGTATCTTCTTTTACAGCTTTTCAGTGCAGGTGCCCAGTTAACTGTCAACAGGAAAACTTGAATTTAATATATAAAGGAGTAATTTTAATAAAGTGATTGAATTTTTTATTAAACTCTATAAACTGATCTGAACCTTGATCACTGAGAAAATAATTTCCCATTCTAAATTATAAGGTTGGTCTTCAAAATAAAAGGCTTAAAAATTAGTGTGGTAAAGTGAAGGAAGTAGAAATGATCCCAGTAAATAGCCTTATGTATGATTTTTTGTGTTTTCAGTCATCATCTTTTCTAACAAGCACTAATACAACATATTTAAAATAATGATTATTCTAGTAACATCCATAATGATCCCCACTCTTCCTTTCCCTCACATATAGGAGCTCAAGATGTGAATTTTCAAGACAAGGAGTGGCCAGTTAGCACAGCTATCCCCTTTTCAATGTACTCAGGTGGCAGCCTCTCTATTTTCTAACTGTTGTATATATACACTACGAAGACACTGCATATTTCCATAATTTTCCTCTTCCTTATTTTTCCTTCTATCTTTGGATGCCTTTTTTCCCCTCATCCATTTGATTAGGTTCTCATTTAAAATGCAGCAGAAAGAAATTATAATTTGAAACTACCAGTTTTCTGTGCCAGTTTTCTGTATTTGTTCCATTTGTCTACAAACCTTGCTGTGGTAGTCTAACAGTAAGTTCATGAGAAAATTGTGTGGGTTTGGGGTATTTTGTTGGTGTTTGGGCTTGTTTGATTTTATTTGGGGGGGTTGTTTGTTTGTTTGTTTGGAGGTTTTTGTTTGTTTAGTATTGTTGGTGTTTTTTAAATTTAGTTTTGTCAGTGTTTTTTATTTTTGTTTGTGTGTGTGTTTTGGGTTTTGTTTTTTTTTTTTTAATTTTCCCCACATAAATACAAAAATAGGCATTTTAGGAATGTTCCAGTCCTCTGATGTTTTCATGCTGCTTCCTTTTATTCAAGCCTAATAGATAATTTTTTCTTGTGGGTATTGACTTTGTTTTAAACTTTCAATATGACCAAAAGGTCAGTTCACTCAGGTGATTACCCCAGACAATTTTGATCCCTTTGTTTCAGAATTTGCTTGATGCTGATATCGTGTATGATGACTAGAGGAAAATCCAAGCATTAGTCTTAAGTTACAAAATCAGGTGGATTTAATGTTGGGAATGAAACTACTAGATCTGTAAGAGTTACATCAGATTTTTCCATCCTGCTGGAATGATAATTTCTGTATGAAGTGCCAAGTTACATCACTTTATCAAACTGCTGTTAGACATTGTGTGATGAAACCCAGCATAAATTAGTTGTACCAAAATTCTGAGTCTCATCCAAATGGAGCCTAGTGTTGAGACTCACAGAACTTCACTGTTGAGGATCATCTTAGTTTTAAAATCCTGCTGACAGAAACTAAAGCTCTAGTTTAGTAGGAGATTGGAAATATTTGTATTTAATTTTAGGAGGAGGGTAACGATCATACTCAGAGGTTCCTCTGCTGTATTCCAGTTTTGCATTATGGGCAGTGTCAGCACAGGAGGAGAGAGAGGCTGTGGCAGGAGATGTTAGGATCACCATCCCTGCGGCTGAATGGCCATGAAGGTCAAGTCCTTCTTCTTCCAAATAGACCTTCATCCAAATATCTCATAAATTTAAAATAAGCCTTCAAGTTCTGGTTGAAAAGTAAAGTTTTTTTTTTTTGTAGTTGTTTTGTACAGGTTTTCCTGTCATGACTTGATTGCATGCAGCACATTCCTTTTCTCCGAAAATTTTGCATTTTAAGTACATAAATATTTCTAAAACAATGCAGTGATATAGTAGTTTAGGCTGTGTACAGTAGCATGCCTAAAGAGCAAAGGGTATAAAGACTTTTGGAGCACACCTGAAAATCTTTCTAAATAATGTGATAGTATGAAGATGCAGTTTCAAACACAAGGGAGATTCAAAAACAAGAGAGCTAGGTTTACGTTGTTTTTGCTGGAATTTGTTTCAGGACAATAAGTGACTATGGATAGGTGAAACTCTAAGTAAAATAGAAAATAGTTTGGGATGTTTTGTTGGGTTTTTTTTAACTGCGTGGTAGCAAATAATAAAAGAAATCATACACTTCCATCAGTTTACATCTTCCTGATGCAATTTACTTATACTTCAGCTGTCTGGGGAAGAGCTTTAACTGTGAACATTTGTTTCTTGACTGTCTTCATGCAATGCTACCGTGAAAATCTGGTTTGCGATGAGTAGTACTATTTTAAGGGCAGTATCTGTACGTTCTAAATCTAATGAGGCAATTCCATTTACTTAGATTCCAGTGAGGTCTGACAGCTAAACTAAACCAGACTAGTTATCAGGAAGGTAATGGGGAGAGATACAAAGCAGATGCATTCTTCTGAGATTCTGGAGCAGATTTAAATGTGTTTCAATGAGTTTAATATCTATGTAATCTGGAATATTTTCAGTGTCAAAAGAATTGTCTAAATTTTATCAGTTGTCTTTTGTGGTTTGCTTGTTTACATGTGCTGCTTACCATGTATTGTTTTCCTGTTCACACCATATCTACTGATGCCTGAACTTTTAAAATTATTTCTTTTTTGTGATTGAACCACCTTTACTGCATGTAGGTCATATGCATATTCTAATAAAATGTGCTTTCACATTTTCTCTTTAATGTCTTTTCCCTACCCTCTTATAACTTCAACCTCCAGTTCCCATTTATTTCAACTGATAATAGTCTTTATCCCAATACTCTTACCTTCTTCAGTTTTTCTTTGTTTTCCTCATTCATGCAGATTTTCTGAGCAAATAGTGCTCATGAGTTTATTCAAATTGGTTTATTCTTCATGTAAGCAGGAATTGAATCAAAAGGAATGTTTATGGTTTTGTGGGTTTTTTTTCCTTAGCCTCTTTTTCTTCTCTTATTCTTTCTTTGAAGCTCAGGCTCCAATAATCTCTTGGACCATGATCTTCAAGTGTCAGTGTTGATATTTGCACTTCAAAGAAGGAAGTGTTCAGAGACAACACCAGTAAATGACTGATGTGTGTGATTTGTTATGCTGGATAGTAATAGTCCTGACTAACTCAGTTTTATTGAGGATGGACGCCAGAAACTATATTATATGTTGTATTGAGATACAACTTCATGTTTCAAAGTGATACTGATTGACAAGAACTAATTTTATCTAATTCTAATGTAACATTTCACAATACATATTTTCAGATATTAAAATTAAAGAGATTAAAAAATAGAACGGAGTGTAAATTTGGGTATTTTTTCATTCAGTATTGATTTATAAAAAAGAATATTCAAAAATACTGATTTTTGACTTTGTGGTCTAATTCATCTCATTTTACTTATATGTGTGTGCTTCACTTCTGTTCAGCTAGCTTTTAGGCTTAGTCTCATATTTTGGGTTTAGCCTCCCGTATTTTAATGAAAACTAGATGGAATCTGAAGGAGTCCATTAAGGTACCGTAACTAAGAATTGTTTCAGTGTTTTTTAGCAGGAGAAATATGATGACTGGACCATGTAGACTAAATCTTCCTCCTTAAGATCATCACTGTGCATGTTAATATTCAGGAAGTACCTGACAATAATGTCACTGTTGAAGTTAATATACAGTGTGTTTCTGAAAATTGACTACATTTCTTCTATCTTAAATCCCCTTTCTGTGAGACATTTGTGCATCGTTATGTCCTACAAGAGATGTTACTAGGTAGTTGGTATTGCAATTACAGAATGTATAATCAGGATCACATCTTAGGTTTTCAAAACAAAACTGAAATGTTAATTTTTGTTATCTGCTTTATTTTGCAAATTAAGTGGTTATTTTTCTATTTGCAGATGCCTACACCTCATACAGAAGGTACACCTCCATGTTATTAGTTTTATTTCACGATATTTGTTTTGAGTATCTGGCTGTGCAGTTGTTTTGAATGGTTCATCCTGAATTCAGGATTAGCTACATACACACCTACACACTAGTATTCTATTTACATGTCAAGATATCCAAAGACTTTTCTTCTTGAAAGCAGAAGCAACATAGCTTTGGATTTTAATGATTAATTTATTTTTTCCAGTTTTGACATCAGCAGCTTTTAATAGTACTGCTTTATTCCCAAAGGATACTTTAAAAAATTATACCTCCAATGATGTTTAACAATCATTAGCTTACTTGAAATTCAAGAAGAATTTTTCTTTAGCAAGGTAAAGGTAGTAAAATTGCTCTGAGACAGCTCAGGGTCTTTGTCTGAGATCCCAAGTGTAATTGTTATTTGTCTGGCTTTCAGAATAAATACTGTAGAAATTCTGCTTTGTTCAAGAGTGAAAATCTGAAACTCATATTCCTCTGGGTATTTTCTTTCATTTGGTGTTTGATGTTTCATTTGATCCCCTCTTCATTGTATTATTCTTCATGCACATTGATTGACTAGTGGCAGAGGATGGTCAGTCCTCCATTGGCAGACTCTGAGATGCAGAAAAATCATTCACTTTGATTACCTCTCTTTTCAACAACTTTTTTTCTCTCCATCATAATTCAAACAAACTGAACCTGTAAAACTACATTTAAATGAACACATGGTGTTTTCTCAAGAATGGATTTTACACCTATAATAGTACAGTAGAGCCAAGGTGCTCTTCTGTGTATTTCTGTGTTTTCCTAAATGAAGTCAGATATCTCATAATATTTGGTAAGTTACATTCTCTTGGTGTCAGTTTGGAATAGAAAAAATTGCATCAGACCATATAAAAGTGCTCTGGTTTTTGCCTTTTTATTGCTTCAAAACTTGCATTTATGTCATTTGACTGGCATTGATACCATTTGAAATTTATTTGATTTAGAGAGGCTTTTTCTTTCTTTACCTATTTGGTGTAAGCACGATATAGAAACAGGTGCACAGAACAAGAGAAGAATACTCCATCTTTTGTGTCTGTGGCATGGCATGAAAGATGAAGAATAGGACGCAAGAAAAAGCTGAAATCTGTTTAATTCAAAAGAAAGAAACAACTTGGTAATTAAGACCACTGGCATCTTTGGAGTCCACTGAACACATCTGTCTTAATTTTAGCAGAAAACTATACATACAATAAGACATTGTTTAGAAAAAATTGCTCTAAATGGGGAAAGTAAGTGCAAAAATAAACATAACGTATACTAGTTCCAATTCTCCAGTTTGTTGTGAATTCTGTTGATTAGTATCTTACACCTCGAAGTTTCTGGGCAAACTTCAACCTTTTGTTGGAAAAAAAGGAATCTCCACAGAGCTGTGCAATTTTATATATACATACATATATATTTATATTCAGGTTAAATTTGATCCTCTGTTGAAGAAATTAAGTCTTGACTGTTTAAGCAGCCCACCAGTGTTTCACGTCAGACAGGGAATGGATGTATCTCCAAGGGGTGAAATTGCCAAAGAAACCCTGGCTTGAAAGTAGATGGGATTACTCACATAAATGGTAGAAAAGTTAATTTGGCTATTACTTTAATTCTAAAATATGTCTCTGCACTTTACTAGGTTGCTAATCATCTCTCATGTGGAGGGAGATTCAGTGGATTTTGCTCCTGAAACCACTTAGCTATTACATTACATAAATCTAGTGTGGTAACACTAGATAACAATTTATGTTTCAAAAGTCACTCTTAGAATCGTTTTGATACAATTACTGTAGATGAATTTCCAGTCAGGACTGGGTGTTTCAGAAATAGTTAATTGACATACAGAACCCCAGTCATAGAACCCAGCTCATCTCAGTGTTAGATCCAGTGGCGCTGATACCTCTCACCATTGCTTGAAGTTGCTGCCTTCACTCAGCTCCCTGTGCTACCATGGATTTTTCATTGCACTGGTAGCCAGCTCTGTCTAGGAAAGTCAGGCAAGGTCAACCCAAAGTGTAGCAGTTTTCTTCCTCTAGTTCTTTCACTAGTCATAACTCAAATTTACCGCTATTCTGAGATAAAACCTGGTTGTGTGAGATTAGTGCCATTTACAGTTTCCATTTACTGGATTTCTACAGTATTTTCTGGAGTTAGTTACTGAAACTGAGTTTTGTCTAAAGCCTACAAGTAACTAATCAAAATTCTCTGAATATGCTAGCTGAGTGCTAGTGACCAGAGGATGGCAGGACCTTAGTTTTATACAGCACCTAAGAATGACAACTCTATCAGTCTGGCTTCTGAATTTATTTTATACAATACAATGCAGGACAGAATGGTGTGTGAATGTCTTTCAATGAATCACCCCGCTTTTTAATTCTGTGAATAGGTCTTGTCTGTATCCAGTTGGCTTATGACACATCTCTTGGAATCATGACACAAAGTGTGTGTGNTCTTGAAATTCCCTTTTATCTCCTACTATGACAAAAAAGGTGTGTGTGTGTGTATATATATATATATATATATATATATAAATGTGCACATATATTACATGTATTAGCCTATTGAACCAAGGAAAGCTGTATTTTTACCAGACCTGAGCAAACAGAACTCTGTTTCAGACAAGGAGACGTGCTGGGGAGAGCTGAATAGGTCCAGAGTGGTATTTCAAGTTTCTGGATTTTGGACTCAATCATCCTAAAGACCTTTTCCAGCCTAATGATTCTATGATTTTTTGATCTGTAGCCTGTCTGTGTTAATAAGCCTTATGCTTGTCTGATTGTAAGTTTAAGCATTTCTTGAATAGTAGTAATATTGTTGAGAAAAAATACTAGAACAGATGCGGTTTGCACAAAGAGAGATGCAAATCAAGAAAGCGATCTGAAATAAAAAACTATAAATTTTCTGCTGACTGAAATGGTAGAAAAAGGCACTGAAACAATGTAGAAATACCATTTGACAAACAAATTGTATTTGTAATCATAATTGTAGAGGAGTGTAATGTATGGCTTCTGACAAGTCCTGGCACCTTCTAATTTCTACTTTAACCTTTGTGGTATTTTAACCTAATCAAATCATTAAATGGATAGAAATCAGTTTACCAAGCTGGCATTACAGCTTAGTATTAAATCTACAAAGTAATTGCAGTGTTTATTTTGATGCTGGTACACTGACACCGGTTTTGTGATCTGTTTTTGACCAAGAGGAGGATTATGAAAACTAAGAAAAGAGCCAACCACTGGTGAAAATAAGTCTGTGGCCTTTCACTGTAAACATTAATAATTGGAATAGGAAAATAAGTTATTTCAAGGAACAGTTTTGTTGAAAAACAATTGGAGACTATCCTATGCCATTAGAATTTTCCAGCATTGAATAAAAGACAGAGAAAGTCTGTATGACACTTCTTTGTTATAAATATTGCCACTCCGATCTTAGTGGGTGGCATCCCTGCCCATATCAGGTGAGTTGAAACTAGATGGATTTAAGGTCCCTGCCAGCCCAAGCCTTTCAACAATGATGATGATTGTGTGTTTTTCTATTTAAATCATTGTTCCCTTGACTTTATTTTTTTATCACTTTTCTATCTCAGAGACGGGTTGGCACTGATACTGCTAAAGATTGTACATTTTTGTCCTAGTATTTCTGAGTATTTCTTTGTGATTGCTTCTGTATAACTCATGTCTTTGGTTTTAGAGAAATCTGATTCACTATTAGAAATGCATCTGTACTTTCTTGTAGCTGCAGTCCTTCCCCCATTTTCATCATGCCCTCTGACATTCCTTTACCAGTATATTTTCAGCTCCATTATGTATATTTGCCACATTTCAGACCTAATCCCCTGTTTAAACAGGACTCCTAAATCAGGTAGCAATTAAGAGGGATGGAGCAGCATCTATTAAAATATGTCCCACGATGAACTGAACTTAAATGAGTATGTTATGGAACTAGGTTGGCTCCTAAGACAACCGGGACAAATGGGAACATCTTAAATTATTTGGTTATGTACTTTGTTCTGGACCCTGTTTTTTAAACATGTAATTGCAAACCTCTTCCATCTGTTGTCATTCCTGCTTCTCATTTATCTTAGGAGGGTAAGGACTAGTATAAAACATAATTTATTCTATGATCATCCTTCTTCTCTGTTTATTTTTATTACCTTTTAAAATTGTTTTTATTTTTGTTATAAGCAACATATTTGAAGAAAACCTAGTTTTGAAGATCCCTATGTGTAAATACAGTGTGGATTTTAGCACTAAGACCCAGTAGGGGGTCTCCTTGTCCTATTTTGACATATGAACCATGAAAGTACTCTAAATCTCAAATATGCTTTAGGAAAGCCAGTTTATTTTATACAGTGTAAAGTCAGTGTACCTTCAGCACCTAAGTAACCTGCTTAGAAGCAACCCTTCAGCTGAGATCTTAGCGTGCAGTCTCTGAGTTTATTGCAGGTTTGCTCAGCTTCTGTGTCCTTGATGCCTTATGAGAGGCAAAGGAAGACACTGCAGGGGATTTAATGTCCGAAGTATTTCATTTGTGGCCTTTCAACAAGCCTGATTTTATTGTGAGGTCTGAAAATATATGAGAGCAACAGGCACATACATCCATCCTATTCACATTTTGGACTGCATTGGGACAAATGGATTTGGGACAAAAATAGGTCCTGAGGCAGAGGGGAAAAGCTGGTCTTGCTGAGCATAGGAGAGCAGATGAGGATTCTCCATTACTGAACCCTGTGTCCAGCATCATGTAGTTTGGTGGCTGTGTGAAAAACAGAACTCTCTTCCTACAATTAAAGGAGTGGCAACTGTTGGTTGTGGATTGTTGATTGCTGAACAGATAATGTATAAGTACGCAGGAATTTTCTCCATTTATAGTTGCAAGGGGAATGTTCTTGCTTTGTATAAAAATGTAAGTTACAATAAAGTTTGGTACTGCACCAAATCATATTTCTGTACTGCATGATACTGTCTTTGCCCATGAAAGATGAATAATTTTTATTGATTAATCAACTAATTGTATTAATACTTCAAAAAGAAATTTAATTCTTAAGTAAATAAAATGTATATATATGTATTTCCCAGTATTTCAAAAGTTGCCTAATGTCTTGTCTAGTACCTGCATATATAGGAAGAAGAGTGCCTCTTGTAAATCAGCTTATCTGAAACTGATCTGATCTGAAACTGATCCGTGATTGCAATCAGTGGTTATACGAAATAATTTTGAAGCATATTATCAGTATTTTAATTGGATAGTTGTGAAAGTTATAAGCAGGTTTCGAAAGCATTTTATATTGTTTAGATCAGATACTGTGGCTCTTAACACAGTAAGTTTTATTTAATGAATCAGCATTTTAAAAGCAGCAAGTGCTGGTGGAGAAATGCCTTTGAGCCTCATAAGCCTTCATGACATCTGCCTGGCAACCAATGCCAAAGTCTGAACACAGAAATACAAAATTGCTTTTAGTTGTAGGAGCAAAGTTCAAACAATTTTTGAAGCATTTCAGGAAATGGATTGGACTAGTTTGCACTTGCATGCGGACTCGCTTACTGTTTTTACATCTTCAGCAATGCATATTATTTGCTACTTTTTTGTCACCATCAGCATTATGCTGCTTATTTCATGTATATTAAGCTTCAAAATTATACTTTTAGAGTGGTAGTTCCCAGAATTACGATTTTGTAATTCTGTCCTGTAAAATATCTGAATTGTGAGTCAGACAAGCAGTTCAAGGTATACTGTCTGTATTAATTCTTGTATTACCATCAGATGTGTGAAATTTCTATTTTGAGTAGCTCCTGTTGCACATTCATTTTTTTCTTTAATGGAATAATTCTAAATTTATCTTTCTGTGTAATTTTAGGGACAGAATGCTCGAGTCTCTGATTTCAACCTATTCCACAGGATTAACAATATAATTAGGGAAAAAAAAAAAACATGCCTGATTGTAGCCTACTAATAATTAGCATTTTGAGGATAAAGACCAATATGTATTTCTTTGCTTTTCCTTTTCATTTTCATTTCCATATCCAATGTCTGTAAAACTTATGTACTTCATAGTACACAGTCTTTCTTACAGAATTATTTGAAATCTTATTTTTTAAAATATCAAAGCAAAACTACTTACTGGATAACACAGGCTAATATAACCTTTCTATTCTAAAACCAGTTTACAAAACACATACAAAATTTGTAATTTTGTTAAAAATAAGAGCTGTGTTCTGGCTATCATCAAATCTGTCTGCAGTGTTTAGTTAATTAATATTATGCTGATATCTCACCTCTTGACATTAACAAAGCTATTCAGATTTTTTTAAGTGCTACTTTTGGTACTTTATTACACAAGTTATGAGCAAAAATATATGCACTTAAATGATAAGCAGTAACTCCTGTGCTCAGTGCTACATGGTAACAAGGTTCAGAGGGTATAAAATTTGTTCACATTCAAATATGTTTAAAAACTGGGGACAAAGGGAAAAAAAGGCAGTAATACATGCCCTTATTCCCTGAGAGAAAAAAGCCAGAAGCTATTCATTATCATCTTCTGGAAATGTCATTTACTTCATTGATGTCAACTGTTTTGCTTTGTTTTTATCTCATTCCTGTTTACTTATCAAACAGTTCTAAGTGCAAAGCAACTTTTCCTCACTAAGCAGAATACACTGTCCTCCCATGTTCACATGAGATATTTAAAGAAATAAAAAGATTTGTTGAAATTTCTTACTCTGTGAGTTTATATGTATCATAGAGTTTAGTGGAATTTATTTTTGAAAGGTAATGGCTTGCTTTTATATACTCAATAACCTTCATCTCAGCAGTTCTGAAGGCATGTTTAATATGAGGGCAGTAAACTGACCTAGTTGTAAGAAATCTGGGTTTTAAATGCTTGTATTTTGTCTGTCACTAACCTGTAGCTGAGATGTTGTTATTTCTACCTGAACTTAAAGTAAAAATTAACTGATCTGGTAATGTGGAATTTTTAGTGATGCCCATTGTGCTTAATCAGGGCTACTACCCTGAACTGGATGGGAAGGAGAAATGGGGACTGCAAAGGAAAAAGCTGTATGCCTTTCACATGATTGTGCAAGTACATGGGTCATTGGGCAGCACTAATGAGGGGAAGGAAGGGATTTAGCTTCTTAATCCATGCTTCTTAATGCAATGTCGCATTAAATGACACCCACAACATGCATATTGATTGTGTTAGAGCTGGAGCCTGATTATGAAATTCTGCTTCATCCTCCTGTGACATTGGCTGTCTTTAGAATTTTCCAGCAACAAAGCATCAACTAATGAAGAATTTGTAATAATGTTCTGATTTAGACTATATATAGCAGAACTGAAAGATAAGTCTGTGTGGTTCATTGTGAAGTGTATCAGAGACTCCCCAGATGGTGCTGAGCAAAAAGTGCCGTGACTCTGATGGGGCAGGGGTTTGTCTAAGCTAAATAGCTAAATACTGTGTTTTCTACTCTGGGTCCAGGTCATGCAGTTACAATTCAGGAATGTTTGTGTATCTTTGTCATCTCCATTGCATAGAATAGAAATAAGTGTAAGATAACGTTATATTAAGGCCTAAAAATTATGTAAACAATGCTTGGGACAGCTTAAAATCTAGGTTGCCAGTACTACTTATTTCCTCCAATCTCACATACCTCAGTCTTTCCTTCTTAGTGAGCCAGAGCTCAACATGGGCTGTTCACCTATGAATTCCAGTTATTGATATTTATTTTGATACTAAGATTCAACTGAAATCAGTGGGACAAAGCACGGATTTGAAGTTAATTACGCTTAAGTGTTTTGCTGAATTGGGACAATACACAGCGGTGAAATAACTCTTTATTCTGCTTCACTGTACTTGTAAACCTGGCAAGAAAAGAAACCAACTTCTTGTTTTTCCAGTGGCCTAAAATCACTAAATATGATGTCATGGTGGACATAGTCTGTGTCTGTTTTTGGAGCAACTGATGCAGCATTTTATAGAAGCTGGCACTGAGAGCATACTTGTGTGTGCTTTTTCATGACACTTTTTAATTAAGGTCTTGCTGTAAGAAAAGCCTTTACAGCATTGGAAGAATATGAATGCTTCCAGTAGGCATTCCTGAATCCATTCAGTCTGACTGATGTGCTCTTCTCTAGGCTATGAGCACAGTATTTCCTACCAGTTGCCTATAAAGCTGACTTATGGAGCGGCTCATGCATACCAAGTGACAAGTCAGTTCTACATCCTGCTTATCATCACAGTTAGAAAGAATTTGGACACCTCTGTGTGAGGGGAGATATATGCAGGAAATCTTATCCAGGATGAAGGTGTTGTTTTGAAAGAGCCTGGTTCAATTATCTCTTATAAATTTGTTTTGTTCTAAAAGTGAGAACAAAAATTTTCTGGCATACATAAATAAATATTAAATATCAGAGTCTCATTTTTAAGGTTTTTCTTTTCTTAATAATTTGAATTGGTAAAGGAATATTAAGGCTTTTATTTGTATGTAATTTTTGTAAAAGAAATTAGGGCTTTACAGACAAAATCCAGAATTTCTGAGTCATGACATGATCTGCAGTGGCTTGCACTGCCTAATTAAGTATTGATAGAGAGTCCTGTGTTTAGTGATTAGTTTATCTTAAGTATTTATTCTTTGCTTCTTCGGTGTAAATTCTTTACCCAATAATTTTGGACTCCTATCAGCAAAAAAAATATACTATATTTTGTGTTCAATTGTGCTAGAGTAGGAGTTGATACTATTCTATTTCTCTATGGGTTCGTTAAGAGGTATCGTACTAATAGCAGAGAAATGATATGTGGGCAAGTGGATCAGCAGAAGAAAGCACACCATAGAAATTTTAATTCCTCACAGGAACCAATTGGTCAGGTGTCTCAAAAAAGAACAGATTATGACATTCAGCTCTTATCATGCATTTATCCTCTTTTTATTTTTTTTTCTCTTACCAAGAAAAGGAATATAAACAGAGAAAAATAATATTTTCCTTTGCTCTTCATTTAAAAAAGTCCTCCAGAGATCTGGTATACAAAGGTACAAGCCTTTGTATCAAAACAGGATCTACTGTGCAAACAGAGAGGTTCTTTGAAAATCTATTGCCACAGCTGCACAAAAGAAAGAAAACATAACTGATGTGTGAGCTATTGCCAGGGTAGTTTCATCTGTGTTTGCATTCATGTTCCCAGTTCTTATCAGGACCATGATTCTATCATTCCCAGATCTTGAAACTTGTGATTTTCTGCCTCAGGATGGTATTTGGAATAAGCAAAGTTTCTGTTGTGATTTCTATCCCTATCTTTTTTTTTTTTTTCACTTCTCGTGTGAAAAAGCATAAAAACTAAAGTCTAAGTAAAGTAAGTTTGAATACATTTACTGTATACGTTTACCCGGAAGCCCAGTAGAATAAAAATTTTATGCTCCCTGAGTGATTACATGCAAGAAAGGATATTTTTCAGTCATCCTGGTAGCCTTATTAATAAATAATTTCACATGGAAGGTACAGTCCATTTCTTGTGAAGATACAAAATCAAGTTAAATTATATTGGCTTGGAGATGTTGTGGTGGTCATAGCGTGTGTCCTGAAAATTGTTTTGATCCCGCTTGCATTGGATATTTTCATCAATTCCAAGAGGTTGTTCCTATGCCCCAAGTCTTTTTAAAATGCTCCAAGTATTTTGAAGATACAAAAAAAAAATCTTGTAAGAGGTTTTATTTGGTTTCTAGATCATAAAAGATAATAAAAATATCTTGAAATTTCCTGATGATAAATTGATCATACCAGTTTTTCTTAAAATTTGAGATTAATTTCTACAAAATTTGAGTTTTATAAAATTTTAAAAAAAGAAAGATGATTTAGAAGTTGGTGTTGAAATACTTGTTTTCATGATTAGAAGTTTACCTCCTCATAAAATAATAATATAGTGCCTTTTTAAGTACTAGCTAGACTAGTGGAAAGAGCTGATGACCTGAGCAGAAGAGGAGAAGTATTATCTTCATATTTTGACTCATCGTTTGGTAGGGATCTGATGTTTAAGACTGTTCTGATTTTAGAACACTATCATCCCTTCAGATACTGAACAATGTAAATTTCTGATAAAACTTTACTCATCCTCAGATGTCTTATGGCTCTAACATCTGTAGTCAGTTTTTGCTTTTGAGGGACTACTTAAAGGTCAAGGTAATATCGTCTACAATTAAAGACCTATCTTTGCTTGATGTCCCACCTTTCTGGGGCCAAAATTACTGATATTGCATGAAATTAAAAAAACAAAGCTACAAAAAGGAAATCCCAACTTATCTGAGACATAAATTTAATATACTTCATAGGATCGCAGAGTAATTCATTTTGTCAGGGAATTCAGGGGGTCTCTGCTGTACTGCCTGCTCCATGCAGGACCAGCTGGCAGATCAGATCAGTTTGTTCAGAGCTTTGTCAAGTTTTGAAAACCTCCAGGTATAGTCCTCCAGACTGTGGGAAATTTTGTTTTTATAGTATCTTCCTCAGTCTTATGTACGTGGCATTTAATGAACTGTTTTGCTTCTAAGTCTATTTTCTGATACATTTTTGCTGCTGCTTTCCTCTGGGTTTTCTCTTAACTGGTCCTTATTTTCCTGAAACGGGATGCCCCAAATCACACAGTAGTCCAGTTCAAGCTTTAACCATGCTAAGCATTTCATGACTCCTATGTTAACCTATGCAAATAAGGGTATTATATATGGTGATTAATTTTTTGAATTATCAAGGCATACTTGACTCTCATTTAGTTTATACTAGATGATGTTCTGATGATCCACTTCCTAATCAGCCTTACTTGACTTGAATTTGTACATTGTTATCCCTTTGTCTTATTCTATAATTGTTACCGTTGAATTATATCTTTTTAGTAGTCATTTCTGTTTGACCTAATTCCTGGACAAAATGTGCTTTCGTCTGATCTCTGTCTCTTTTTCTTACCAATAAAGCAGGATACCATTATTCAGCCCCTTGCTTTTCTGTGTGGTTCTGGTTGTTTGTTTTTGGTTGGGTTTTTTTTTTTTTGGAGGTTCGTTTTGGTATTAAAGATGTGCCCTCTGTTTCTAATCTGAGAACAGATTGTTCTGAGTATAAACACTTAGGAAATGAAGCTTTTTTGCCTGTAACCTTAGGGGTTTTTTACTGAAGATCTTGACTGTGGTTGCTGAAATACTTATTACCACGAGCAGCATTTACTTCACTATCATCTGTAATAAAGTTTCAAGACTTTTTTTGTAATGATTTTGTACTATTTCCTTTTTATCAAACCTACTATAGCCCAGAAATCTGTACAACACAATGGAGATGTGTCAGCAGTCATTCTCCATGAAGAAAGAAGCCAAGTGGGAAGCAGCTAGATGCTAGCTTAAAAACAACCCCAACTCCCTTTTTCAAATTGTAGGGCTTTATCCTAAAATTTTAACATGACTTAGAATCACTTAACAATATAATCCTACCAAGAGTTCTTTTAATTATTCATGAAAAGATGTGTTTACTTCAGGAATGTTCTCAGAAAAGAAGTGTCCATCTGGCAAATCCATGGTTCATCTTCCTCTTTAACTGAAACCCAATTCTAACTGTCCAGATAAAAGGGAATTTATGATGAACTGGTCACAGCCTACTAATCTTTTTTGGACAATTTCCCTGCCAGATATGACTTGAACCACTGCAGTGAAGTAGATATTTCTGTATCCTACAGAGCAATATGTATATAAGTGCATGGCATAAAATGGCTGGTCTCACAGAACATTTGAACATTTCAGGTGTTAGATTCTACAAATGCGAAGTGGTTAGGATAGTGCTTTATCAAGGTTTATTATCAGATTTCAAACTTGTTCATTTTTTTTTTGTCTTTTCACAGATTTTATATAAATGTAGCAGTTCTAAGAATAAACAGAAATTGGATGAATTGTTTATGATGTCAGAGGCAGATCACTTTGATACTAAATGCTCTTAGATTACAGTTCAAAAGAAAATAATGTAAATCAGGTATTATTTTGCTGAGTTTCTGTTAGCGGAAATCTGATGGTCAAAACTCTTCTTTTTATTCTTTGCTTGTCTTAGCTAGTTGTAGCTTTAGTCTCATTATTTACTCAATCATCTAAGCAGAGGATTAATTACTTGAACAAAGTTTTTAACTGGTGGGGTTATGTAGGAAATTTTGAAACATGCTAATGTCACAAAAGTTCAGTATTGTTCAGGTAAGCTGTGACCTACAGGTTTCTTCTTCATATTTGCGATCTGTGTACCAAATATGTAAGTCAAATAATTATGATGATGTGTAACAATTATAATAAGAGTGATAAGGTAAACAGGTAAGGTAATTATGGAATTATATGGGTGTGTGGGCCTGATATTTCTGAGTCTGGGAGATTTTAGTCTACTAGCAGCTCCTAACTTTTCCCAAGGGAAACATATCTCAAGAAAGTTTCTTCTCAAAACAATCTTGGCAAACAACTATCCTTTCTCAAAACAATCTTCCTCCAGGTGGTGTTTTGCCTTTCTAGTTCTGTTTCTCTAGTTTAACCTATGGGATTAAAGAGGTGTCATTTCTATTCACCAGTCATGTTAAGTCTGTATCTGAACACCTTATAAAAAGTAGTAAGAATTAGACAATAGAGCCTTCTCTATGCTCTTTGCCTTCTGAAATATTTGGATTTTTTTTATGTCCTACAGTGACATGGGTGGTTAATTTTAAGAATTGAATGTCATACCAAGTACTTTTTTATACTCTTGTTTGTACTAGTCACACCCCTATCTGAAAATTTGATCTATGGTGTCATTCTAATGATGGTTCAAAAATTGCATATTATGATAAGCCATGTACAAAAAAACTGCCGCTATTGACTTTTTCTTCTAAATAGTATTTTTTTTTCTTTTAGAGACTATAGTAGATAAGATTGCTACAGTGATATGAATTAGAAGTGGTAGGAAAAAAAAAAACAGAAAGAAAAACTATATAGTCCCTTACTTTTCTCAAGAAATTATCTACCTAATGTAGCACTGTGCTTTACTGAAAGTGACTATAAGGCAATTCAATTAGTTTATCTTCTTTAAGAAAAGAATTTTTATCAATCAGTGAGTTTCTTGTGGTTTTGAAATAAAAATCACTGACCATGTCTTTAAAACTTCTTTCTGTGTGGATAAACTGTCTGCTAAAAGTACTAGTGGGATGCAAATGTCAGCATGGGATAGCATTTAAACAAATAGTTACACAGTTAGCAGAAAGGGGTTAATTACTAGGGCTGCATAAACTCCTTGGTTTGTCACTTTTGCAACACATACAAATATCATTTGTCTGAGTAGCTACCTTCAGTTAAGAGGCTCATCCAAAATCTGAGAATCTTTTTCTAAAGCTGCAGTAAACTAATGTGAATGTATATTTGCAGAATGAATTTGCACACCATGATATGCCAGTAAGGCTAGTAAAATGATCTAAGTAAGCATGAAACTGGTGCACAGCCTGTGTGCATCAGCTATTATGGAACATGAGCTCTGAATTGTATAGCAGTAGGACCTCTCTTACTAAAATTATCAGCAACTAGGAACTCAGGAGTAAGCAGGTCTGGTTTACATTTGAACACAGACTATTTTGTTGGAAACTTATAGGAACATTGCACACACTCAAGTAACATGTTAGGTTTTCATGGGTATAGTTCACAATAGAAAAAATATAAGTAAAAATAATAACTAAAATCTCCATCATAAGTTCAAAATATAAATTTTAAACAGTTTAATTCCTCTTCATCACCAGAAATGCCATTCTGCCCAGGCCACTTGAAGGTCAAAACAAAAATGCATTATAAATATGAGGAAAGATACACATCTTGGGAAAAAGTTTACATTTTGTGGAAATGTGATGTATGTTCAACAAAGAAGTGTTTATTATTATTAGGACTTTTGCACTGTGACACATTTCGTTAATTTTGTAGGAGAGGGGACAATTTAGGATTTGCTCTGGATTCTAGTTCTCAGACATAAATAGGTGACAGTAGTAATATTGGCACAAATGGCGTCTCAAACCCATTTTGTCCTCAGTATCTTTAAGGTGGGAAGAATGACCAGCCAGGGAACTGTTTTAAAAGAAAAATAAAATCTATCCAAATGTTACTATGTTTCTGATGCAAATACGTTTCCTTGTATGGCTAGAATATATTATGTTACACTGTATATTTCCTGCATTTTGTGAGGGTTGCTTGATACCCATCTGCAGTTCCAGGTACTCTATACAATTAATCCATCCTTAATATGAGTATACTACATATTATAAACGTATAACAGTCAAATGTGCAAATCTTCAAAGCAATATTTTATATTTTATTAGTCATGAAACAGTTTAGAAAATGAGTGGGCCTTACGAAATGTTACAAAATTATTTAATTGCTTTTAGACTGAGGAAACTAAATTGAAGTGCACCTTAGAAAATGTCCAACTTGCATCCCTTTCCAAGAGCACCAGCACACCTGCTGATTAAGTCTTCAGGACATATATAGCTGGGAAAGTCAGATTCACTTCCAACAGGCAAGTCCCGGCAGATGCTGCAGTTTATGGCTGGTTTGTTAGAGCCACAGGCACCTGGTTTGGCAGGTACCCGTTTTGCCCCCTGCTGTATCAGCAGCTGCTGTGCTGAAGGCAAAAACTGGCACGTGTGGTTTCATGTCACAGCTCAGCTCTTTCAGAGAGTGAGTGTTGTGCATCACTTTGCTGTGTTGCAGTCTGCTTTCAGAGGTGTTGGTAGTGCTCACACTTTTTTGCAGCAACAGTACTCACTAGCACTTCAGGTTTGCTAAAAAAGCACTGGTTAATTGGGGTTGCTTAAAAAGAAGTGTGGAGTATTCTCTTCACAGAACAGGAAAGACTACTCCCTGCTCAGCACAGAGAAAGACAAAGAGTTATTTAGAGAGAAAGCCATTGAGGCTTTTTTTTTTGCAGAAATGGCCATATGCTTCCAACTCCTACAGCATTTGACAATAGAATATTTTGACAGCAGAGTGGCTGCTGCTGTAAATCTCCTAATTATGGATCAAAGTGCCACCAACTCATGATGCCTAACATGTTGCTGGCATAAGCTCATGCAGCAGTTCAGAAGAGTGGAAAATTTTCTGATGGATTAACCTTTACACCAGTAGGTTCTATGCCAGATTCAGTATTAGATGTATTCTAGGCTCCTTTTGAACCTACAGGCAACATAAAAAATCCCAGGAAGGAAAGAAAAAACCCCATAAAGCTGGCTATACTTTATATCATCTGCTGTATCTGATTTGACAGCTGTGCTATCATTTGTACCTACCTCAGTCTGACAGAATTAATGTTTCAGTAACCTCAGGGAACCAGTGCTGAGCTCTGGCAGTGATGCTCACAGACCCACGTTCTCACTGGTTTGTTAACAACCAGAGTTATCCACTGATGTGAGAGGCTTGTTTGTACTTGAGATATCTGCTGAGTTAGTCTTCCTGTGGGTGCAAAAGGTACTTAGGCACCCAGGCACACATTTTTAACCCCATCATTCTTCTTCTGCCTACCTGCTGGGGTAAATTATGCCATTATCACTGCAAAGGGAATCCACTCTGGTAAATCTGGTATGGATTTTCTGAAATGTGCTTTGTGTTTCATTGTGGGTACTTTCTAAGCCTCATTATCTGTTAGAGAAGTGCAAATACTAAATAATTTGTTACACACATTCCTGCAAAAGGGCACCCTTATAAGAACTACTACCCCTACCAGAGTGTTGTCAGACCTTCTGTGGTAATAGGAGTTTATTTTGAAACTATGTCTCCTCCATAGGGGAATGAGAACATGATTGTAAACAAGAATTGTCAAAAATCAAACCAGTATTGTTTCCCATGTTTAAGAGACAGATCATGGACTGAACATCAATGCAGAGCAGAATAATTGTGGGTAATTTTTATTGCAGTTGGGGTGAAGGGTGAGGGCTGGAATGTGTGTAAATTGTCCACCTTTGTTGGTGTAATGATGATGTTTCTTGGACACAAGTGTGGAGAGTTCTTTTGTTTATTTAAGTGACACTTGTGAAGATTGCAGATTGTGTGATAAGTGTGTATTTTAATGATTATGATAATTTAATGAAAATAATAAAAGAAAGTATTTTACATTCTCAGCATTATGTAATTAGAAGTCAGATCCTGTAAGATATTCAGACACCTCATTCTTAGTGATTTCAGCTCTATGAAGATACCTGAATACTTTTAAAAATACAGACTTACTTCAAGAGGGTCAAAATAAATGGTTGTGACGGCTAGATTGCTGCACTTCTCAATCTGTTTTGCTACAGTCTGTGACTAATCTGTTTTGTATTATTACTCTTTATGTTGCTTCTGTTTTCTTCTTTCCTGAGTTAGCTGCTGCACTAGGTGTCTCTCTTTCTCTCTGCTAATCATTGTTTTGGGGAAGGTACAGAGAATTTCCTTTTGTTTGTACAGCTTAAGGGCTGTACACTTACTCCCTATGTACTTGGTTACTGCTTCATTTTGAGAGATGTTGAGTACACCTATGACCCATTCAGCTGCTAGAGGAAGGAATGCTATTGTGGCAGTTGAGGGCTGATCTATTCCCTTTGTGAGCAAGAGGGGAATTTAAAGTTATCAGAGGTTCTCCTCAAATGTGCCTTCTGAAGGAGAATCTCTGGCAGTGCAAGAATGGCAAAACTGGCAGTGGTATAAATCCAGTTTGAACTTTCAGCTTCCGTGTAGGGCTAAAGTTGGGGTTGGGGGGTGTCTTCAGCAAAAGTCTAAGAAAGACATACAGAACATTCTGTCCCTGGTACTGCTCCCTCCAAAGGCTGCAAAAAATCTGCAATAAACCTCTGGTTAGAAATGTAAAGCCGAACTTTAACTTCAAAAGTTTGATCATGCACCAGCCTTGTAAATACCGGATATACTGTTTTTGCTCTGTGCAGGTATCTAAGCCAGACTGTATCAGAAGAGATGATGTTAGCAGCCAACCCTCAAAACAGGGAGAAATTAATCATACTAAAACAAGCTCTAGGTGCTCTGGGATTCAATAGCCCGGTAAGTTACATAAGCTTATGTTATTTGTGGCTAAAATAATCATATTAATTGAAAGCAGGCCAGAAGTAGCTCTCATAGATAACCTTTTGTGGGGAAAAGAGGCGCCTTTCTGGGTTGTGTTTTTTTTTTTTTTTAGGTTTTGTTTTTTGTGGGTTTTGTTGTTGTTGTTGTTGCTGTTGTTGTTAGTTAAGGCCTTGAAACATATGCAGCACTAGTTCAGGGAAATTACTGTAATCACTTTTAATTAGACACAGAACCAACAATGTAAATCTTTTTAGTTTTTAAAGATTTACAAAGCAGCTGCAAGGTATAATACTCTGAACAATTAAATTACATAGATAAAAAGAAGCAATCAAATCCCATGTGACACCTCATAAAAGCCATGCAAATTTTTTCCTCTTCCTGATTATCTCCCCATCCTTTTTAATTTTGTGAAACACACATATGCTAACAGCACCTGAAAAGAGGTAAATACCTATTTAGGCAAGGAAAATTAGAGCCAGGTAACTTGAAAGAGCTGACTTAATTCCCCAAAAGCAACAAGAAGATAGGCCTGTTGTTTGTCTTTAATCCTATGAAACTAATGAAGAAGATAATTTGGAAAATTAATCAAGAACAGGTTCTGGAGGATAGAGGTTTGACAGAAATCAGAAAAAATAGAAGGATGAATATAAGAACTCGTAAACTGTGTATCCCTTCAGGATACTACAGTGCTTAACAAACTGCCCATATGTCTTACCTATGTATATACCTAGCGCACTGTAACTGAACACTTCTGCAAGTGAAATAGGTAAGCAACAGTGGTTTTAGAAGGAGGCAAGAACTTACCCCTGTACAATATCATTAGAAAAAAGGGGGACAAAAAGTTAATGTAACTCTTAAGTTAAAACATCATCAAAAGTAACAGATGGGAAGCACTTGTAATAAAAAAGGATCAAGGGGCTATCAGCAAAAAATTTGTCAATCTGCTGAAGCTGTTACTTAGGTGGGAGATAAACTTCTGTGGACGTAGTGGTACATCATGGAGCTGTTTGGGATTCCCTAGTTAAGGCATTAAAAAATATCACCTTTCAATGTAAGGAAGAGTAGGGCTTATTTTCGTTAATGTTCATGAGGCCATGTACAAAATTGAGCAAATTGCCTATATTTGACAATATTAGTCCTTACTCCTAGGGCTCAAGCTCTGTACTAGTAGATTTCAATAACAGAAGGTCCAGACACTTCTGGATTTAGCCCAGTGTTCACAGTCTCATGGATCTCTCCTGCTCTTTCATTATTTTTTCTGTTCTGTTGAGGAAAGGGTTCAGCCAATGAGTAAATAATTGAATACAAAATGAATCATGAGCTATAGGCTTGTAATAACTTTCTGAGAATGCTTCATGTACAATATTCTTTTAAGTCCAGTACTTCATTTCGCTCAAAATTCTTGAAAAGAAGTTACCTCTCAGGAAAGTGTCAACATCTTGAAGGTTGGTCTGTATTCAGGCAGCATTAGAATAATATTTAGGAGGCAAGAAATCTCTGAAACTCTCAAGTACTGCAGGCTGATCTCCTGTGTTAAATGTTAGAGGGCAATATGTAGATAAATGACATTCCTAAAATTTCCACCCATTATTTCTGAGTACATGGAGAGGCCTGTATGTATCATTCTTTGACTACCTAGCCACATTTAATGATAGAGTGGATAATCTGTTTGAAGAGCTACATAAAAATTCCTTAGCAAACATTAATGATATGTTAATGTTTATTAAAAACAACTGCTGTTGTTGGGGAACATGCACCTTACACAATGAAAAAATGTTTGAGAATCTGGAATGTGAAATATACCTGAGACCTTACCAAAATCACCAGAATCAAAAGCCATCCCAGCCCACTGCCATTCAGTGCTACACAGTCATCCCCAAATCAGTTCTGAATGAGTTAACCTACAAGCAAGGAGTGTGCAGTGCTGCTGTGCCATTTTGTCTTGCCTGAGATACCATCCCAAGAAGCAGAGTATAGCACCCTAGTTTGAACTCTACGTTATCATAACTTCTTCTATTTTAAGAGTTAGCTTGTTCAGACTTATTATTGGATTTTTTTGAATCTTCAGCTTTGGTACTGTGTAATACTAAAATACACTGTTGTCCTATTGACATCTCTCTCATAAAGTAAGAGGTTCTTGTCTTAAAATGTAGTTTAGAGAAGCAAACTTGCTTAAACAGCACTGGAGGAGCTATGGCCTATCCCAGAAAGACTGTAAGCTTTTCTAATGCCCTTTGATGATTGGCACATTTCTCAGGGAAAGGAGCATAAAGAAAAGAAGAAGAAAACTTGGGAAAAAAAAGAGAATGTATTAGCTAAGTATTTCATTAGTAGTGTATTTATAATCTCAGTCTGCAAATTCTGATAAGTGAAATTTCTCACTGTCACTTCTCCAGTTTCAACAGAATCAGGTTCTAAATATTACTTTTCTAAAATATTTCAAGAATTATCAATTAACCTTGCTGTACATAATGCCGTGTAATGTTATAGTGGATATCAAATTTCCTGTTTTACCATTTAAAGAAGCACCACTGTTATAAAACTGACCTTAAAAAAAACTTCCAGAAACACACAATGCTTTTCATATTTTAGGATTTAAGGTTCATATTCCATGCATCATGTTTTTCCTTGAATTTAAAAATATTTTAACTATAATTAACCAACCAAAACAACTGAAGAAAGTTAGTTTTCTTCTTGCTGTGATAAAAATGAGGCCAGGAAAAATCTGCCCCTAATGATAACTGCTTCACAATCTGAGACATCATAGAAGAGTATGGAATCCTGGAGGGAAAGTGTTAGGGTAAGGAAAGCGGCTTTTGTTTCTTTCAGACATTAATTACAGCTTTTAATTGCAGAAACCTACAGAGCTAGACTCTTTGTGAATTCAGCTGGCTGAGGCAAAAAAAACCTTGCTGTTCCCAGATACAAAAATTGTCTCAATGGAAATTCTCCATGGACAAGACATGGTTTTTTTCTTACAGAAAACTATGCATCCATTAAAGATATTTCAGTATTTTTATCACATTCAGAAAAACTTTCTTAACCTAGTGGTCAATGTGACTTACATTAAAACAAAGGAAATAAAAAGTAATTTTTTTGTTTCATGTTTTAGCTAGGTTCCAGTTTGATTTCAAATTTCCTGTTATTAATTCACACGTGAATGTTTTTCAACAAACTAACCAAATTCATATTTTTATAAAGCATTGCCTTTCACTGGTGTGTCCAACAGATCTTTTCTGTATTTTAATTCTGAAAAAAATATGTGCAGGAGGTGGAGAACCTGTTTGTGATTCTCTCAGCAATTCTGCATCTTGGAGATATTCGCTTTACGGCTCTGACAGATGCTGAGACAGCATTCGTGTCTGACCTGCAGCTGCTGGAACAAGGTCAGTAGGACACGACCTTGGAGCATCGCCTACTTGGTCCCACAGCAGGGAGGGAAGTTGCGCTGTTCCACCGACGGATGGAAACACAGTTCCAAGGAGACAAAAAAAATTACTTCTGAAAATTCATAAGTTACTGTGGGAAGACAGTATCCAATTGACTTGGATGTTTTATAAATTACAGATTTTTATGAGATGAAATAAAATGCCAGTATTGCAAATAAGCTAATTAAATGTCATATTTAATGCTATTGTTTGCCAAAAGAAATTGTACAGTGCACTTTGTGCAGTCTTGTTTTGAAATGCTTTTGTACTGCTTGTCAACAGCTGAACAATTTGCCTTGAATTGAATTTCCTACGTTCAAAATCTGTGTCTTGAAAGGGTCTCTTGTTTCCGTGCTTTGAAGTTTGCCCTCCTGGTCGCTAACAAATCTCCTCCAAGTGGCTTATGGATACAGAATGTCAATAAGTAGGGTACCTTCACTCTAATATCACAGAAAGTCTGCCAAACCCTGGGGAAAGTCCTGAGTAATCCTTGAAGGGGAAAGAAAACTGTAATGTAATATATAGATATATTCAAACTTCACAAAGTACTGATTATAGTAATCCTATTTTATGTGTTCATTAATTTTGATTATTCCTGTGTCAGCACCCTTTTCTTTAATGTTTGGATTCTTTCACTATTCAAAAAGAAGTCTACAGAAGAAAATCTGTTGTAAAAGATGAAATATGCAGTATAAAATAAATCAGTTTTCCTTTACATTTTCTTTTCCTTCCAGTGGCAGGAATGCTGCAGGTTTCACCAGATGAGCTTGCTTCAGCCCTAACAACTGACGTTCAGTATTTTAAAGGTAATCTTTTCCAAGCTTACATTCTCCTGGCTCAGACATGGTGGCATTTTGAGCCTTCTGATTTAAAAAATTAAAAAGATGTTGATTTTTGTTTCTTATTGTATGGTCCTGTAAATATTCTTTCTGAGAGACATGTAGGCTTATCTGCCATACAGTAAATCAGACTGGGCCACCAAATTAGAAATGCCTTTGTAATATGGGACAAAGCAGTTTCACACTGTGATGCAAAAGGACTCCTAACTCAATTAATATTACAAAAGTGTGTCAAGATAACAGATTATATATTAATAGAGAATATTAGTAAGAACTGTAATCAACAGGAATGTCTTGGAGAAAAAATCTGAAAAAATATTTTCAGTAAAATATTAGTTCTGTGTAGTACTCGTACACATTTCTTTTGAACAAAGTAAAAAGGCATGTATATCCAAGCTTAAGATCTTTTGAGTGTTGACAGTCTTCTCATCTTGCACTGGAGGCTTCAGAAAAAAGCTAACACCATGTAAATGTTTGGCAAAGGAGAAGTAACTGTAGCTAAATTTACTGTAACTAAAATTACCTAAGATGAAGTTTCCAGCACACTTTCATCCCCATTTTCTGCTTTTTCTCTTAGGAGACACGATTGTTCGGAGGCACACTATAGAGATTGCAGATTTTTACCGGGATCTCTTGGCAAAATCTCTATATGGTCGTTTGTTTAGCTTTTTAGTCAACAAAGTCAACAGCTACCTTCAAAATCAAGATGAGAGTGACAGGTAGGAGTGCCACTGGAAACTATTAGGTATTCCATCATCTGTTCAAATTCAGAACTGTAAAAGAAACATGATTCCATTAAATGGCAGAATTTAATGCATACTGATAAAGTTTTAAAGAATTTTATAATAGCATGATAGTGATGCTTGGATCTTTAAAGCACTGGCCATTCCTTCTAGTTTGTTTATTTGTTTGCTTATATAGGGGGCCATGGTACTTCATGCAGTAATCTAGATTAGTGGTTACAATTAATAGCGTTTTAGGACTTGACAATACAGAATGAACTAAGTCTTTCAACATGGAAAATGATGCTTTGTGCTTTTTTAATACAGAATACACTTGTTCTTTCTTCTCAGAACAGTGACCTTAGCCCAGGGTATTAAAACCAGAATTTTATTCAAAGGCCTTCAAATTAATGTTTAAATTTTACTGATTTAAATATTCTAAGAATGTTCTCTAGGTTGGCATCTTCTAAATTTGATGCTGTTGCTATCCAGCATGGTTTCTTGGAAAAATGAATGCTAATTAATGTGCATCAGTGGAGCAGTCAAGAAACAAATTAAAGGAACAACAACAAAAAAATGAAATCTCGGTAGAACCAAAGTTGCAAACAAAGACAGTACAGCTAATTCGATGATCATATATGCATGTGACTTAATCAAAGTTCAACAGCACATACACTCAGCTGAGCTTTCATATGTATATAAAATACAAGTGGCTTGAAATTATTGGTAAATGGTAATCCACTAATGACAGACGTGGAACTTTCATAAGTATGTTTTCTTTATATTGTATCTCTGTGGCTGCACAGGATAAGTGTTTACGAGGTGCCCTCTTGTAGAGTTTGATTACTTCACAATCATATTTTTATTCCTATTCATAGACCAATTTGTGACAAATCTCTTCTCTTCTGGGTTTAGCTAAAAGGTAACATACCTGAGTAGCTCAGCTTTCTGCACCTAAGATCTATCTGTCATTATATGCGCACCACCAGAGTGTCTCACTTCCTGCTGAAGGCAAACAGCAGTAACATGGAATGATTTTACTTGCCTGTTCGTAACACTAAGCTAGAGCAATTTTCCAATCCATGGCCTAATTTGACATACTCTGTATATAATAAGGAAGGGCAGCAGCATGATATCACAATTTTTCCTCATTCATTCCTGGGATTCATGGAACAGAGGCTTAGCTCAGTGGATGTCTGTGACAGACAACAATCCAGCTCAGGCATTTCTAATTACAGTGAGCTTTTTTGGTAGTGATTGTTGAGAAAGAAATTTAGAATTGATATATTAAAAATCTATTAAAATTATTTGAAATAATTTTTCAGTGTGTAATTTTACTATTTGATATCTTACATTCTTTCAGAATACAGTGTTGTGTACTTCTGTTGTTAATATAAACCTATAATATTTAGTTATCTTAGAATCTTCAAATAATGAAAGTCAGAGTTGTATATTGTATGTCTTGTAGTCTCCATTTAGTGCAATCACTAAGTAGAAGAGGTGAACTCTACCATGTGAAAATACTTCTCAGTGAAACTATTTCTATTTGTGGGGTAACTTGAAGACTGTGTGAGCTTGTAAGTCCCAGCTATAACAGGACAGCCATTTGATGTATCAGAAATGAGAAATTTGCAATATATTATTGCAAATTTCTCTGGCCATGCATTATACCTATGCTTGAAAAGGGGTAGTTCTTCCTTTAGGCCGGTTATAGAAAGCTAACTAGCTCAGGATTAATTGTCAGTTCTGACAAGATATACTGAGTTTTATCAGGCCAAAACCAGCTTCATTCCCTTTCCAAACTTGAAGCTACGTAGCTTATTTTAAGTGGAAATAAGGTTGATCATCCTTGACTGATATTTCAACTTCAGTTGGAGTAGCCCACATACAGCTTTTTTTTTTTTTTTTTGTTCCAGCCTAATCATAATGTTTAAACTGGAGGAGTAAATCAAGGCATAGAAAAGTTCTAGATGGAAGTTGGATGACTGCAATGAATTTGTGTTTAGTGGGTCAGATTTACTTCAAATACACCTGAGTAGCCATCAGTTAGCAGCATTGTATCTCCAGTTGGTAGAGTTTTAGTAAATCTCTGCTGAAAGTTCCACCTAGAACATTAATTTATGTGACTACATAAGTCTGATACATTTCAGGCCACACTTTATTCCCCTGACAGAATTACTACTTTAGATGGGATGAAGCCTTCATCAGAAACCTGGAATAAGGTTTCTAACTCAGTTCTCTTATTCTGTTCTGAGGCAGCTTAACTGTACTTCCATCACACTTCAGTGAGAATTTATGAAGCAATAAAATTAGATTTATTGGCTTAATAACTCTAAAACACTCTTCTTGGTGTTTTTCAGGAAACTGGTTGTCTATGTTTAAATTTTGTGGTGGAAATACTTGATTTTGGTCTTTAATATTGATTTAGTTTTATTCAGAAAAAGCTTGTGACAATTTTCAGGCAAAATAAAAGGAATTATTATCATTAGATCTAAGCAAAGGGGAGATGATTCTATACAAAGCTGCAAAGACCAAGCAAAAGGTATGAGGTACAGAGGATAAACATTATGAACTACAGAGAATAAAAAGTGTTGCCAGAATCCAGCAAATCCATTACTTTGGAATACTATTCCATAGTTATAAAGCAAGAATTTTAATGATGGTGTTGAGATAATGCACCTTTAGAAATATTGTTCTCTTCCATAAAAACTTACAATTTTGTCTAATTTAAAGTAAATTATAACCCTACATGCTAATTTAGACTGGTTGCAAGATCTAAAATTTGTTACTTTATTCCTTCTGGTATAATTTTAAAAAAATCAACTGTGGAGATATTATTTTACCATAATTGTCCCCTAGAGTGGGATTAGAAGAAAGCTACTAACATTTCTCTCAGGTGCTTATAATTTTCTTTTTCTAATTATTGATATTTATCACCACTCATCTATATAATGATTTCCTATTCTACTGATTTCATTGTTATCAAAATGGTCTTGGTGAATTTCTTCCTAAGACTCATAACTCTGAAGAGTTTACTCTGTTTTACTTCAATTCAGATAAGTATGCTGATTTTCAGTTTTGTAGATTCATGGTTGCCTTAATGTGGCATTTCGACGTAATTGATTGCACATTGGCAAAGTTTGATCTGGTGATCCAAATGAGTAATGAAATTACTTAAGGTAATGTTTTAACAATTCCTGACTCATTCTGCAGGAGGGCTTTTTCTTTGTGGAGGTTTAAGTATGTCTGTGAATTCTTGTGAAATATTGTTTTTGTTTCTCATGTAAGACAAGCTAATTAGGTATATTTGCCTGAGAAAATCTTGATACTGTGTTCCCTGCCTGCTAGTAAGTTGAAGGCATGTTGTTTTATCAGCTAGTTTGGAAAGATTTTCTCTATTTGTAGATAAAACCTGATTAAAAGCTGATAAATACTTTGTAGATAAAGCCTGGCTGAACAGCAGGTCCCAGAGGGCCTGGGTCTAGCTGGAGGCCTCTCACTAGCAGTCACCCTCAGAGTCCTTTACTGGGCCCAGTATTGTTTACCTTATTCATACGTGACCTGGATGATGGAGTAGATGTCCCCTCAGCAGGTTCACTGAGGACACAAGGCTGTGAGGAGTGGCTGATACCCCAGGGCGATGTGCAGCCCTTCAGGAGGGCCTCAACAGGGTGGAGAGATGGGCAAGGAAGAAATGCCTGAAATTCAGCAAAGGCAGGGTCCTGCACCTGGGGAGGAACAATCCCCTGCACAGTTACAGAGTAGGGGCTGATCCAGTGGAAGGTAGCTCTGTGGAGAAGGACCTGGATGTCCTGGTGGACAAGCTGTCCATGAGCCAGCAGTGCGTCCTTGTGGCCAAGTGGGCTGATGGTGTCCTGGGGTGCATCAGGAAGAGCATTGGCAGCAGGTTGAGTGAGATGATCCTGCCTCTCTACTTAGCCCTGGTGAGGCCACATCAGGAGTGCTGTGTCCAGTTCTGGGCTCCTCACGACAAGAGAGACATGGAGCTCCTGGAGCAAGTCCAGTGGAGGGCTACATAGATGATTTAGAGACTGGAGCATCTCTCTTATGAGGAGGGTCTGAGAGAATTCGGCCTGTTTAGTCTCAGGAAGAGACAATTGAGAGGGGAACCTCACCTCAGTCTATAAAAATCTAAAGGGAGGGGATGAAGAAGGTGGAGCCAGGCTCTGCTCATTGGCACTGAGCAATATTACAAGAGGCAACAAGCAGAAACAGATATTCCACCTGAACGTGAGGAACAACTTTATAACTGAGTGGGTGACCATGCACTGGAACAGGCTGTTCAGAGAGGCTGTGGAATGTCCTTCCCTGGAGATATTCAAAAGCCATCTCCGAAATGTAGTTCTGTGCCGTGTACTCTGGGATGACCCTGCTTAAGCAGGATAACCCACTGGTCACTTCCAACCTGACCCATTCTAAATTCTTACGTGGAAGTGTTACAGACAAAGAAGGAAAGCTGGCATTCAGTCATGCTTTCTGTCTGTATCACCAGATCAGCCATAAATTTCTGTTGCACAGAGAGTATACAGAATATTTCTAAAGAGGTAGTTTCTGAAAGCTTTTATATTTTAACTGTGTACTCATACTCATGGAAATTCAAATAGTGTCAAAGAGTAGCAGTAGGAACACTTATTTGGGCAAAGGAAGGATCTCAGATGTCTCATTTACAAAATTCTTAGTTCATTATGTGATTTATGGAACAAGAGATTCTGGAATAGAAATCTTTGCAGCTTCAGAAAAAAAAGTCAGAAAAAAACCCCTAAAACATTTATTTATCTATTACTGAACTCAGTAAAAGGGGGGTGCAGGAAGGAGGGAAATTCCTGTTCAGAACGTGAACCCACAGCAGAATGAGAATTTTTTCTATATATGGAGGGAGGGAAATCTTTAAAACACACAGACAGTACAAAACATCTAATATAATATGGTGCATCATATCATAATTTGAAATCTGCTTAATTCTGGATAATTCCTAGTGTTGCATTTAACAAGATAGTGCATTTTTCTAAGCACAGAACAAATTTTACTTGAAAGGGCTGAGGAAGACTATGTACTACTAAGGAAAGAGCTATAGATCTTGATTCCATTGGCAAATACACTTCTTTCCTGCCATAACTCTCATGCCTCTTAAGAAAATGCTTGTCAGATATGGAGGCAGTGTTTCTGATGTGTCCACCCGCCATCTCTATGTGCACCACTCACACCTGGGTAAGTTAATATTAAAAGAAAAATTACAGTAGTTGAGCAAGATACCTGAGAGACATGGCAATGACACCAAATTTCAGCAAAAACCTCAGACTATTGAAAAATCTCCCTCAAAAGTTTCAGAAAATAATTTTCTTTCGTAATTGTTTGAGATAAAGAACAACATATCCAACTGGAAGTTTTCAGCCTATTCCCTTCAAGAACTGTGTTTGTGTCAACAGGTATAATCTGTTCCCCTGGGAAAACTGAGAGCTTCTTAATTAGGATTCTGAAGGACCTCATTTGAAGGTTAGGCTATATACTTCATCTAATCAGAGAAATATTTCCTCATTAATCAGTATCACTTCCAGTTTAGCCAGATCAGACATAAGCCTTCCTCATTACTGGCAGAAGTTGGAGAAGAGCAGGAACTGTTGTATCTTGGGCAGATGAAAAAGCATGTTAGATCACCCTTCCACAACAGATTCATCGCACTGCTTTATGCTGGCAGATTGCAAAAGATAACAAAAGGAATGGGCCCTATGGATTTTGGAGCAAAGAACCATCTGCAGTGGAATAAGAGTGGAGAAGTAACATTATTAGGTTTGCCTGAAGCACTGGTCAGATGTATTGTAAAGGGAGTTCTATTCACCTTGCCAGGAATGGCAAATGGTTTGAGAACATCTCTTGATGAATACAAGATGTCTGCCAAGGCGGTAGGTTATCAGACAGGATGTCTTCTCTATGTGAATTGTTTTTAGTAGTTGCTGGGAATTTTTATGTAGTTTTTTAATAATACAATCGTTAAGTCTATAAGATCAAAAAGGTATTTCTGGAGTATAAGGATATCTTTACAGAGATGTTCTGAGGAAAAAAGGCAAAGCTGGAGACATTGTAAAATATTGTAAACTGAAATGCTGTTTCATGTATCAGAAAACCAAAATGACTTATAGTGAGCATCCCTGCTTTTTTTTAAGTATTTACACCTGTGTGCTGGTATAAGAGATAAAAAAGTTTTTTAAACATCAGCAAATTCTGGTTTTATCTACTTTCTATTCTGGGAAGTTTTTTAAAATTTGGAATCAAACCCTCAGTCCCCATTAAAACCATAGATCTTTTAGTTGTGCATAGTAAATATTAAATATCTGAAACATAATGAAGAAATGTGTCAGTGATGACTAGTAACCAGAAAATAAGCAAATAAGAAAATAAGGAAATCTTTCAGAATAAAAAGTGCCTTTTTCTAATATTTGTTCTTTTAGACCCTGGTGACATGCCCTTTGATTTGTTAACATGGAATCTTTCTTGCTTTATGTTGCCTTGGGAATCTCTGCTATGATTATTTAAGGAAAGTAATTTCGCTGGAATTAATATGATTGACAGCTAGCCAGTAAAAACATGCATGGACCCTCCTTCCGGCAAGAAGTAATATGAAAAGAGAAAGACAAGAAGAAAGATTAAAAGAACAAAGTAATTTGCAACCACATATAAAGCAATGCTTTTAATTTGGATGTTGTGTTTTCAGTTGTTATTTAGTTTTCAAAATCTGAGCAATAATGTAATACAAAAAATTACTATCATGGTTGTAGAGATTTTGTACATAAATAGCACAATGTAATAGTAAAATGTCACTGTTGTAGAGGATACAGAGCTTAGTGCTGTTCTACTTGCCCCACAGGCAAGATATTAATTATGTAAAACCTCCAGCTCTTATAGTGTGGTGTGTGCCTCTCCTAATTATACTAGACCAAAATTATCAAGAGTGGTTCACAAAAATACTGAGACTGCATTGTTTTTTTTCTCAACAAGTACATCTCCAGTATATTTGCAATCCAGTGTGTTTGTCACAAATATCACAGTTTTGATAAGGAATGTTATTTGAGGTGGGCAGTAAGCTGGCTACTAAGGCTTTCACCAAGAGTTTTGGAAGCTATGTTCCTGTTTTGCCTGACTTTTAATAATTCATTAAGTCAATTTGTATTGGTCTTTTCCAATATGCTTATATATTCCTTGAGGGGAAGTAAGAGAGACTAATTTGACAAAATAACAGTCGTGGACTGAACTGGGATGTAAAGGATCCAGTCTCAAATTATTATCTGAATCAGACAGAGAAGGGATAAACTGTTTTGTCTGTATTAAGTAGTTCTTAAAAATCATGAAATATAATGCAGTATTTCAGCTGTTGTACTATGTTACACAGCAGTTCATGTTCTGCCTTCCTGTAAGGAAGGCTGTGTATAAATGGGAAAAAAGAAAGAAAAAGGAAAAGGAAAAGAGAAAAGATCTAACAAGTATTCTGAAATTTCAAGTTCTCTTTTTTTTTTTCCAAAACACATTTAAATATAATAATAATCCTGTATTTTCAATATTTGTTTCTCTGGGGTAGTTTATTTTTAAACATCTAATTTTTCTTTCTATAAATGGACAGATTTTGTTGAAAACTTGTTCTAACAAGGAATATACCACCCCCCCCCATCTCTAATCAGGAGCAGTTGTGAATGAGGCTTGCATTTGAAAATCCAATTTAAATTGCATTCCTTGCTAGAGATAGAGGTGGTGATACAGCTTTATGGTCTTTCTTGTAGAAGTTCCCTTGGAGGCTAATCGACCTCCCGATAACCTCCCCTGCCCAACAAAGCCATTCTGGTCTAGATTTATTATGTAACAACCTATGTCTGACATTTACGCACACAGCTAGTCTTGTGACAATCAGTAGTGCATTGAACTAGTGTGCTTTTAAAATGAAGACAAACTTCTTGGGCATGACTTCTGAAAAGGCTCTGCTTGCCCCTGAGGGTCATTTTTCCCAGCTTGCTTTGTATGCATTTTTTTCAAATTTTACTTTGTTTGTTTGCTATATAGGAATTTATTTTGAGGGCCTGATCCTCGTCTAATGATACGGTAGAGGTTACAATGACTGCAATGGAACTATATTCATGTACTTAAACAGGGGTTCACCTTTTTGTCCTTTACATCTATAGCCTCATATGCACAGAGATTTAGACATAGAGGAAACTTGGAATCTGGAGAAAAACAAATATGGAAGGATCTCAGAACAAGCAGCCTGCAATATTATTGTTGCAAAGTAGGCAACAGAATATCCCAAAATATTGATTTTCCTCACTGCAGTGAGTTTGGTTTCCTCTCCAGATCAGGCTTAGGATGACTCTGTCCCAAGTACAGAATAGTAACACTTCTGTCCTTTTCCTATTTCTTCTGTCCAAATCTAATGACTATTTTGCCTTGATCCTTCCATTCCTTCCACCTGGCCACAACAAAATCCCTTCCCTGAATGCATGCAGTGACACACGACAAATTAGATGCAAGATCAACAGCTATTCTTTTATTTATACAGAGAAGAAACATCTGCCTTCTTCAGGACTGACCCCTGACTGTTCTTTCCCCTGGGGCATGTAACCTCTTGGGCAGCCTGAGCCCAGAAAGTCCACTTGATGCTGACACAGAAAGGACTTGTGCTTAACAGGTTTTCCTTGAAGTACATTCTGTAGAAGCAATTCTGGCTGCCAAAGAAATATAAAAGGGAAAGGATAACTGAGTGCAACCAGGCATTCTTGAAACTTCCCCAAAATTATTATCCATGATGTCAGATAATGGGTACCTATATTCTTAGGAGCTGAACTTCAGGAAGTTAAGATTTTTTCCTTCTCTTACAAATTTAGCTTTTAGCATAGCTGCTAAAGCAATCTTGAACCCTGTTTTTTATTTCTGTTCAGTATTATGGGCTGTAAGTGGAATTTTGATTCTGTTCTGTACATGATCTAGTTGTGTATTTCATCTGTGGTTTTGAAATACAGCCTGCTTTTGTCCTAGAACAGAAATACTTCTGTCAGAAACAACAGATGTATTATTCACTTGCTTGAATTCTTATTATCTGTAATATCTTTCTTTCCCCAGTGACCAGGTGTTTGAAATTGGAGTATTAGATATTTTTGGATTTGAAGAATTTCAAAAGAATACTTTTGAACAGGCAAGTGTGGATGCTTTGCTGAATTTACTGTACCTGTTGCTATTTCTCTAATTAACCAGTTTTAATCAGAATGCAAATATACCTGAGGGTGAAAATTTTCTCTTAAAATAATTTTTCCCATTATACCTATGTGTGTATGAATTCTATGCTGGGTTTTGTACAGTTGTTGACAATTTTAATATAATATAGTAAATATCTGTTGTGACTTTGAAAAGGGGTTGTATTAGCACTGAAAGACAATCTGAGGGAAATAGTGTAGTTTGTTTTCATGCTTGTGGTATGTATACACTGAATTGGAAGAAAGATCAAAAGGTCTACAGATGCCTTGGAGAAAAAATAAAATGAAAATGCTGCATTATGCTGAGTACCATTAGTGGCAGATTCACCTCTGTGTGACTTTACAACATGTGACTTTTCGAAAAATTGAATTGCATCCATAGAAAATAAATTGAAATTTATGTCACTTAATGCTTTATAATCTTTTTAAATATCAAACTGTTTTTAAGATGTTTGCCTACCTTCAACATTAGTCACTGAACACCAGAGCTCTTGTGAATTACGTATTTCAGAAATCATTAGTGACTTTACCTAACATACTCAAAGAGGTGTTTAAGTTGTTGTTCATTCATTCTGCAATGCAGCAGAAGAAAATCAAAGCATAGAACAAAAAATCAAAGCATAGAAAAGAATCAAGAAGGCATCAGCAGCACCAAAGGACTTGTTGTTGTTGGAAATTGGGATTTTCCCCTTTGCCCAGTCCATTGTTTTATGGCTCAGCTTCCTCTTTCTAGTGAAACAGAAGTCATAGAGCCTCATCAGCTCAGCTACCTCATTGCTACCTGATTTCCAAATGTTTGAAAGCACACGATAGGTTTACTTGTACCTTCAAAAGAGCATGTACAAAGGCAATAAAAAAAATTCTACTTTCCCTCTCATAAAATTCCTTTTGCTGTTACAGTTCTACCTTGCTTGAGTATTTGCTGGCTTAAGAACTACTGACATGACCAATATTCCTAGTCATTTACTCATTGTGAATCCCACCTTAAAGAGAAAATATAAAGTGAAAAATTAAAAACATTTTAACAGGCTTAGTCTATGAAATAAAAAAAAATCCATAAGCCTCCTGACTAATAAGTAAGAAGTATTCTATGCAATTTAAATGCTTTTCAAAAAAGAGGGGTTCATCTTGGGACTTACTGGCTACTTTCCTTTGACCCTCTTCTGCATTATTTTTTTTGTTATGAAATTCATAAAAGGTCTGCAATAGACATCATGAAATACTATGAATTCTATTTTCTGGGGTAAGTAATTTTCTGCTTAATAACTGCAAAGGATACTTGAAGAGAAAATTCAAGATCTAAGAAAAATTAGTAAAAAGGAATTTATTTTATTATATCTGTGTAGCAAACATGATAATTTCAAAGTCATATTTGCATTTCTATTTTATTTTTTCTAAATAATATATTTCAAGAGACACTTACTGTCCGACCACCTGGACTGAATGCATTTTGTTGAATAATATTAAGTAATAATCTGAGTCATTATCTCAGAAGCTATTTAACTGCATTCCTGAAAAGACAAAGCAGAAGTGAGAGTTTGTTACATGAACTCCATAATGTAATTAACGTACCTGATTCCTGAAGTGGAAGGTTGTAGTATCAGTGAAGAGAAGCAGTTTGTATCTCCATGTGGTACATACTAATCATGCAGACTTACCCCAAACAGCCTGAACTTCAAAGCTGGAGCTCTCTAGCAGCCTAGTCTAGCTCAGAGTTCTGCCTGGGCTCATTAACCCTAACAATAAACAGTCTTGTTAACCCAGATAGGGTCCTCATGCAAAATATTGCATCATGTCTGCAAACATGCCGTGTCAATGCAGAATGTTAGCATTAAATGTTACAACCAGACAGTAGTGGGGCCATAAAAATGATTTTTAATCACATTTAGATTAGCATATTTTAGAATGTCATTAGAAAAGTAATTTTAGGGAAAATGAACCTTTTTGTTTTTCAAATTAGCATATAAGGCATTGTTTGTAATATCTGTTTTCCTGCTTTCTTGGAAAAAAAATTATTACTGTTTTCAATAAAAATTATCACCTCCCCATTGCCCAAAACTGGGGGCATTCAGAGTAGCTGTGTGAATCTTTCTGTTGCTTTATATCAGGCTGGTAGATAGACAGTTTAATATCATAATTAAGAGAGCAATGAGATAGTAAATCGACATGTCAGTTTAAATAAACTGTGTGTGAAGATGGTTCAGGCAAACAGAGATGTAGAAACGGGATAGAATAACTTGTTTACTCCAGTGTATGTTTTGGAATGACAAGGCATTAGAGTATTGAAATATCGAAGTCAAATGAAGAGTTGGTCAAGGAACAACTCATGAGCAATGCAAAGGAAGACATCTGTCAAAGGACTAGAAAAGTAAGATGAATTATGCCTACACCAACCATCTGATAAATTTTGCAGGCAAAATGATGTGGCTGACAGCTTGTAGAGAGGAAATTTTTATGGACCATTGTAAACAAGAAGGCATAAGAAGTTAAAAGACCATTATAAATTAAGTGTTCAGTTTTCCTTTTACTTGGTGAGTCTAGGTAAGCCTTTATTGTATAGAACATGTGTGATATAAGAGCAAAAATGAGACATGTAATTCTAAAATAAAAGTAAATAAGTGTGGAATAAGCAGTAGTGAGGGGAGTTTTGATTTTTGGTATGAAATTTAAAAGCTGAATGGCAGGGAACACTGTTTTTAGAAGCCACTGTCTGAAAGAGTCATTTCTCAATAAAGACTGAAAGCTTCTAAATTACCAGGACTTAGTGAGTTACTGCTTTTACTGCTCATCAGCTGAGCTATGGTAAATGACTATAGTACATTTTTAGCTCACCCTAATAACAATTTACAATCACTTCCTAGCAGTGATCATTAGCTTGGGAACAGCATTTTCCTGGAGCAGCCTCATACCTGCTGTGCCAGAAGAGCTTTGTATACAACCATACTGGAACATGCTCAGAAGTGAGCACAATTTCTCTTTTCTATTCTGTAGCGAAATGGCCTTCATTTTGTGGTCATTTCAGGAAATATGAGTGCTCTACCAAAAATATGAACGGCAGTTTCCAGTGTTAATTCAGTATTTTCTCAGGCTTCCCTATTTGAGAGGGACTATAATTGTTGACAGTTTATTCCATACCCCTTTAAATCTAGAAGATGTCTGCTTCTGTTGTACTAGAATTTAAAACTAGATTAGATTTTATTTATGGCTCCTTCACAGCACAACTCCAAATATTACAGTCAAGGAATCCCACAACTTTCATTCTTATGAGAGTTTATTTTTGACCACAAACTCATGACCAATGAATATAACAAACAGTAAGCAGGACGAATAGCTGCCTTTACCATTTTCCTCCAGCTGTTTCTACAAGAATTTTATTATATCAGAAGAACCAGACATTAGAGCAGTGAGAGTAGCTTTTTTTCCCCCTGCAGAAAGTCAGGTCTTTCTAGAGAAATGGAAGTCTGCAGTTGCAGATTCATCACAAAGAACACTAATGCAATAAAGTTAAATGGACAATGCTCATAGACTTTTCTGTCTGATATATAATTCAAATGAGAAACTGAAAAAAGTATTCTTGCTAAATTAAGTGTTTAGCTCTTGCATGATATTTTATGTCTGTAGGCCTTTTAAGTTCTTATTATTCTTTTCATAGAATATATAAGCGATTTATCTAAATTAGTACTGCAGGTCACTGGGACAGTCAAGTGTCTCTTGACTCCCATTCAACTCCATACCCATTAAAGTTACATGCATATTATCTGTGTGGTGCAGTATAACTCTGGGAGAGGCACAGCTTTCATGGGAGGTTCCATGGCAGCTCTGTGCTGCCCATCTCCTGCAACAGGAGCCAACTCGCTCTGGGAAAAGAGAGCACTGCCTGCCCCACTCAGAACTCTACTTCAGTCACTATGGTGAAGCAGAAGAGGTCATAGAACCCAGCTGTGTTGGAATTTTCACCCATGTTTATTATTAAGTGCGGTAGATTTTAACTTCTCAGCATGTTATTTCTATAGTTAGCTCTGCTGTCACTACATTTTTGTCATACAATATTTCCTAGCCAAAACAACCCTAACAGATTGTTTTACATTAAATTGCACTGTCTCAGCCATTAGACTGCTTCTAGCTGTCCGAATGTAAGGTCATATTGCCTATTTTGGAGATGGATGGATATGAATAGAAAAAATTTACATGATGTAACTTTTCTACAGTCATCGCAGTGTCAGTGATAGTAGGTGGGAGGTCACACACAGGTTTTTACATTTGGACAGTCTGAAAGAGCATTTCAAGATCTTGTTTTACACAGAAGAAATCAACCTTTGGTATTGCCTGTGCAGAGCATAGATGGAGGGTTCTGTGTTCCTCTTTGAAATAGGCAACTGCTGGCGCACACTGAGCTCTGTTACTAGGTAGGGACTTAATACAGAACCTTACACTGCAGTTTCCAGTGCTGGAGTATTCCTTACTCCCCATAGGATGATGGAAAGTGCTTACCATATTAATTCATATTTCCTTAACAAGGAAATATGACGTAGTATTTTTAAGTCAGAATTTTTCTAGCCTCCATGCACAGGAAGGTTTTAACAACCTTGTTGTGGAGCAGCGAGAACCAGCTGATCCTTGGCACCAGGGAGCCAGGCAACAGGAGGACCCAGAGGATGGCCATGCCCTCCCTGATGGGCAGCATCCCTGGAGCATGGTGGACAGAGCCAGGGCCGGTGACAGTGCCCACCAGGCAGTTAGAGAAAGACCTGGCACTGCCATGGCATCACCTGGGGCAGGGCCCATCAGCAAGGGGTGCGTGGGGACCCCAGGAAAAGCTGAGCAGGGCTGTAAAACCCTATTCCTTCCTTCAGGGGCTTGGAGATCCTGTGTTTTACTTTCTTCCTCAGTCCAGTTCCTGAGGATTTTACACTCTTCATGGCCTTTGTCAGGGTGTACTCCCTCCCCCACTTAGTCTCTTTGGTCTTCTTCCCAGTGCACACATTTCCTTCTGTTTACGCAGGTCACTGTTATCTGTCCAGTGTTCCAGTCAGCCACTGGAAAACCAGTTACTTGACTTTAAAGCTGGCTTATCATGTACCTGACGTTAAAATAATTTTTAAAAAATTATTTTGCAGTAGACATTTTGTAGCCAAAAATAAAACAATTTATCTCAAATTGAGATTCCCAGCTCAGTTCAGTTTGTGATTGATTGGTAAAATACCACACAACAACATTTAATTGACATCTTACTTTTCCACAGTAGCACCCTCTTTTATCCCATAGTACTTAGTTTCTGGCCAGCATTGTAAGTGAAAAAACAATTTTGAACTATTTCATTTTCAGAACAATTCCAAACTCTTCCAGGAAAAGATTGTTGTTAGCATGTTTTTTTGTTAGCTTGTTTTTTTAGTGCTTTCATATGTACAAAAATCGGTGGAGGACTATTCCACTTTGTATTGAAATTGTTCCTTTTTTGAGGGGTGTTTCAGCCCCTCCTTTGCAGAAGGCTTCTCAGGTGACAGCTACCTGTAGCAAAGTTTTAATATAGTACCAGGCTCTCTTTTATGTTATTTGAGGAACACAGATCAGGTAATGGCAATTGATCCCAGAGATGACACAGAGTCCCACTGAATTAAAGATCTTCTGACAGAGGTAGAAGGACTATATCTGAATTTGTGTTGGAGCTGCATGGAGAACAAAAAATCTGTGTTAGATCCTAATAGCCCCAAAAGACAAAGGAAGAAATATAATGTTCTGGTTTTGTTATCAGTTCCTTAGAAATATATGGGTACTATACATAAAGAAAAGGATATTGAAATGTTTGGGTAGCAGGTACAAAAAGGGAACAGCATTCAAGATACTTCTAAAAAAATAAGTATGTTAGGCTTAGGTTTAAAAATATTTTCTGAATCCAGCCTCAGAAAAAAGATGATTCTGTGTTTTATTATCTTAGAAATTATATTTTTGAGAAATGCTAGGGCACTTCCTTGCAGGTTAAATTTGATATTGTAACTTCATCATCTCTGCCCATAATGCCTGATAGATGTGTTGAAATGACAGCTGTAAGCTTTACTTCATGTTCTGAATACACATTCCTTGGGAGGGTTAATCCTTCTGCGTGACCAAAGGATGTAAATGAGCTTTCCAAAGGGTCTTTGCATCCATCTTTCCCTCACTGATTGACAGTCACCAAGTTTGCTTTCCACAAATTTCCTTCTTTGGTAATGCCTTTTGCAAATAGGCGTAAGAGCCTTAAAATTGAATAGAGTGAAGAGCAGGAAAATTTCATTAGTCATGGGTGCCTTTCTGTCTTCAGAGCACAGTGCAATTTTGGTAGTCTACCTAAATTTTAATTTGGAATGTACTTAGTAATACTAACTGGTCAAATGTGGTAAAAGAAGAGAGGCTAACACTGTTTAATGTGATGAATACTCACTGTTTTTACCATGTGCCACTATATTATTTCCCAAAATCTACGATTTGGATGGGGCTGCAAGTTATGGGGGGTTTTTTTGTGTTTGTTTAGGGTTGTTTTTGTTTTGTTTGGGTTTTTGTTTTTGTTTTAGCTTGAACAAGAATATTTTTTTCTTTGAGTAATATTCTAAAAGGACTTATTAGAGAAGACGGGCAAATATATGGTGTAGTTATTTTCACTGAGACATGATAGTGAGTTAATGTAAAAAAAATTGGTAGAAAGAGAAATACTTAGAAGACATAATATGGAGCCCATGAGATGCATATCAATAACACCTTAACAATATTTAATGACAAAAAGTTCCATAGGTAATGTTGAGTAATGCTGCTAGGTAAAGCAAATATGGTTCTTAAAGGTATTCCCCAAATATTTGTTTTAGGTAAAAATCTATTGGAGTTTGGTGGGGTTTTTTTTTTTTTTTTTTTTTTTTTTAAATTTTAATTACTGTATATTTCCATCTAATTTACATGAGTACAGTTAACCATATGTTTAAAAATGTAGTTCTATGGACTTTTCGAATCTTTGGACAGAAAGTACATCATTGTTTTATAAAATAATTGCAAGACATGAAGCAAAATAATTCGGGTTTGCCACGCTAGTTTAGTTCATATTCATCCCAGTTCTACATTTCAGCTGCTTTAACTATCATGCCAGCCTGTGCCAAGCTTTTAATTTGAAACCTTAGTTTTATTACCTTTTCCCAGCAGGTTCTATAAAACACTGAAATGGAGAAAGATCCGATCAGAATGTGTTGCTTTCCAGCAGTCCCTGGCTGGTGTCCTGGTTCTCATTCTGCAAAGCTGTTCTCTCAGCCACTGCTCTAGAGAGCAGCTTTGGTGCAGTTTGCAGTTTGTATGAGTGCTTGAGCTGCTGTCTGCTCTGCTCTGCAGTACCTTAGTGGCATTATGGCAATGTTGCTTATGTTCCTAAGAAGCACCCCAGTGTATGCCATAATATGCTTATTGGTATAATTTAAAAATTTCTTTTTTGTTTTACCATCTAAGCATGCTATGTATGAATATTTTAAGAAAATACTATTCCTTTTATTTTTTGCTACTTAAAACCAATGCTGTTTGTCAGATCTTTGTAAGACATGTCGAAGACAATCTTTCCTTCATCTCAAATTGTGTAGTTCAATAATTTTGCTGCACAGTCAGGCTCTCAAATACTTTTTTTTAATGCATTTTAAGAGATTGGCTCATGATAAAAAGTAAACTCAAGTTTATAGGGATTTTGAAAGCTTTTCTTATTGTAAAATACACTTTTGTAAAACTGAATGACCTGGTTCTCTAAATAAGTCATCTGCAAATAAAGATATATGCAGCATGCATCCTTTTATGGCTTTACCGTATACTGCAAAGAGTAAGCTCTGCCTTATAAAATAATGTTAACAACCTTCTGGAAAGATTTTGTTATTAGAATTCCAGAAAAGATCGGTAAAGAACATTTTGCCTGCCACATAGTTCAAAAAGCTGTCTTTTCTATAAAATAAGTAAATATGGAAGTCAGTTGTATACTTCTATTGTTAATATGATAAGAATCTGAATGTTTATAAATCCCACTTTAAAAAAATATTGGTTTTATTTGAGGCTGTCTTTTGTCTGCACTGTCATGCACTAGTAAAGACTGTTAATAGACATTTGGTTGTAAAATGAGCTGTGTCTCATTTCTTCTTCCTGTTTTTCACACTAGTCTATTTTATTGTATAGCAAGTACAAGTTGGCTGTACTAACAGGAGGTGTTAATGGAAAATTCAGGCAATGCTTGCACATTACTTGGGTTCTCTTCCCTCATCTGGATGTTAGGCCATGCAATTTTAGGATTGATCCTAAATATTTCATACCTTTTAATATGACTTGGTGGTAGAATTGTTTTTACACACTTTATTCACAGAAGATGTAGTTAATAGCTGGCCAACACAAATATGTGATCAGTTTAGACTGTAAAGAAAATGCATGCAGACATTCCTTGTATCATTCCTCCTATGAAGTGTTCTTACATTCTTTTAGGAGTTTCTGTTTTCTTAATTTCTTAGTCATAGTTAATGACTAAGCATAATAAGTAGCATAGGAGGAGGTTTTCAAATTTTCAACTGAAATTTCCACTTTAATGTAAAAAAAAACCAGTTAAAACATTTATTCCACAAGGTTATTAAATATTCACTTATTTTAGCAGGTAAGCTTTGAATGAAATACAAAAGCAGACAAATAAGCTGATGCAACTCCTACCTGTTTTTAATTGAAATCAGATTTCTGTGAATCTGCTTGGTTTTACATCCTATAAGTGAATCAAACAAAATATTTTAGAAGCTTCTACACTAGCTAAAGACTAGCTTCTAGTTTCTCTCCAAATGTTGATGTCTTCTATGGAGCACTATTTTCTTCCCAACCTTCCCTTAGAATATGTATAAAATGGAGAGCAGCATCTAGTAAAATGTCCCTAGGTGTTTTACATGTTTTGGTAAAACACAATGAGCTCTTTAGAGACTACTTTAGACTTCAGTGGCATTGTATGTGGAAAGAGAATTTTGTCTTTGCTAGCACTGAACTACAAACTCAGGATCTTAAATATGTAGGGAGTTTTTTCCTTCTAAAAGCACATTGTATTTGTATAACCTTCCTGAATATAAAATGCGGAAGAATATTAAATATACCAATTTATATGTAGAGTTACCCATCTTCATTCAGTGAAATTAGTCTGTATTTGATAATGCTGATATTTGGTAACTCTTATGTGGAATTCACAATGAACTGTGCAGGCGGAAAACTGTATTCCCAATTTAATAGTAATAGTTGTTAAAATCTAAATTTCTCTAGGGTCTTCCTAAATCTCTTGTCTACTTATAGATACCATATTTTGGATTGACATTCCTTCGAATTCGATATTAGACGTGCAATAAAACCTACATCGATGAATTATCCAGTAAATGCTCGGTTTTTTTCTTCATTTTACAATAGCTGTGTGTCAACATGACCAATGAGAAGATACACCAGTACATCAATGAAGTGCTTTTCCTACAAGAGCAAGCAGAATGTGTACAAGAGGGAGTTGCCATGGAAACAGTGTATTCTCCTGGTAACCATACTGCAGTCTTGGATTTTTTCTTTCAGGTACTTTCCAGATCCATTTTGCACCATGTATATTTATACTCAGTCTGTACCTGTTAGGATAATACCAACTTCTGCGTGCATTTTCCAATTTATGAATCTTCAGACAAGGTTATGGGTCAAAGAGGCCACAGCTCAGTGGCTCACAGAGCTTACTAAGAGAGCAGGTCTGAGAAAGGTGCAGCAGAACCTCCCTGCCTGTCACGTTTCGTATATCAACTCTGTGTACTGTGGCATGGTGACTGTGCTGCTGTAGGAGCTGTAGGAGCTCTGCCGTGAGCCTGACAGCTTCTATAGTGCCTGAAGCTAGTTTCTGGACAACTTTTAAAGAGCAGGTAACACAGTCAGTTTCTAACAGATTGTCAACAGTGATCATTTTTGGCTACTGAAATACTGTCCCTTACGTTTCTTATAGAAGAACTAGCCTTGAACACTTACCAAAATATTTTAATCTTTTTTATTTTTCCTGGTTTTTGAGGTGATATATATTTCTGTTTAATAAATTACAAGCTGTGTTACTCTACAAGGAACAACTGAAATTTTATTGCTCCTGTATAAAATGAGAAAAATCTATTTTTCATTTCAGAAACCATCAGGCTTTTTGTCAATGCTGGATGAAGAAAGCCAGTCTATTTGGTCAGTGGAACAGAGCCTTTCTAAACGCATTCAGTCTTACCTGGATACATCAGATACAAATACGGTCTATTCCTCCACAAAAGATGGAAATGGTAACCTTGCCCCAAAGGATCTGGGCTCCACCTTCACTGTTATGCATTATGCTGGGAGGGTAAGCTGTTTGAATACAATTTACATGCAGTTAATGAAAAAATTTAACAAAACAAAATTTTACATGGCTTCTCCAACTCCTGGCTACAAATAGGATTTCACTGTCAAGTGATAAATTTTCAGAGGACAACATAGAATCTCAATGCCATAGCTAGTGTATAAAATGTGTAGCTTACATCACAGCATGCAGGATATGGACTACCTAATTCTGGCTCCTAGATTTTCTCCCCCTTGTAGGTATTTAATGAAGAAGGGGGTGATTCAGATCCCTCAACGTAAATGTTTAATCCCATTTTAGTTGGCTTTACTTTGCATACAGATGTGGTTCCAGAACAGTACAGGTTCCCTGTAGCTCCTCCGCTATATATGTAGGTACCTGGGTTACCAGCATGAATCCAGTAAAAAAATCAAAAATAAAACCCCCACTTTTTCTGGTAGTAGTCATAGTGTTTTTTTCCTACAAAGAACCCAGAACATGCTAAATGTCTCTCAGCATGACTGTAAAATTAGATTAATATTTTTTTATTCCCCTGCCTGCAGTGTTCACAGCAATAGTGTAATCAGTTCTTTAAATAGGCTTCTTACCCTTTCCTTTCCAATATTTCATTTTCACATTGTCCCCACAACCATGTACAACTGAAAGCAAGCATGTTAGATATGTGTTTAATGGGATAGTATTTTGTTTTTTTGGGATATTCTGACAGTGGTATAAGTAGAGTCAGATCTATTTTTTGGCTCCCCTTTTGGAAATGAAGCTGATGGAAGTCTTGAGCTGTGTTTTGACGCAAGCAAATTTGTTCCTGCCCAATGACAGAAAAGTGGTCATTATGGAAAGGACTATTTGAGTAGTGCTTAAGTTCCTAACCCAAATACTCTGAATAAGTCCCAGTAGGTTCTTCTTTCATCACAAGGCCTTCTACGTAGAGTCAAATTATTTGCCAAAGTTAAGTGGTTTAAATACCTCGACTATTGGAACTTGTCAGGAATGTGGGCACACAGTGGTTAGATAACAGTACAACCAAGATTTTGTGTAAGTTACCAGGACTTCAAGCGATAGAATAAAGAACTGACCATGAACTTCAGAAGTCTAATTTAATTTATAAACTTTCTTTATACTTGTTACGTAAGTGACACTGAGGCCAGAGAATACCAGCTAGCTCTCACCCTGGCCACATGCCGAGAGTGGCTGCCCCTGAACTGCCAGCAGTCCGAGTGGCAATGCAGAGCAGAGCTGCTCCCCACAGCTTCTGTGTATCGTCGGCATCTGGGCTCGAAGCAGGAGTCAGAGAAGGCTCTCTCAGAGGTCTTTATTCTCCAAGGTGGTGCAAGAGAGAGAGAGAGAGAGGACTGGATCCTACACCAACATTTAAACACGAGGGCAGAGGGGTGGGGCAGGTCTGGGGTGATTGGCCCCAGGTTAACACAGGGCAGGGGCAGGGCCGGGAGAGGGGAACAAAGGGACAGGGGAGGGGAAAACCTGAGGTAAAACCAAAATAAACCAAACACCAGGGGGATAACAGAAACAAACCACCGACAGAATAACTTACCAAGACCTAGCAAATCCCACCACTGCACATAAGTATTTTTTAATGCCATTCTGTTTATACAAATTATCATAAAAGCTCATAAAGGTTCCACCCCAAAACTCAACATGGAAGCAGCAGCAAGGCAACTACATTAAAATCACAACCAGAATAATAAGCAAGTTTCTTCAAAATGAAATGAGGTTTTGCCTTATTCTCTGAAGAAGCGTTCAGAAGATTTTTCAAGACCAGTGTTTCAGGTGCTTAGTTCTGAAAGTTAAACTGTGAGTGGTTAAGAGGACACTTTTCCTTAACATGTGTTTTTAGTCTTGCATGGTTGTTTAGATTTTTGTTTTATAACATAGACACTTGGTTTGACCTTTTCCTAATAATAGTAATGACATTTAATCTAAAAGCCTGAACAAATAGACAGCTCTCCAAGTAATGTAAATCCACACATTCTTTTGAAGTCAGTGGAGATCCTTTGATTTACATTGGCCAAGGAACTATTGCAGTCAGGTTGCTTTTTGCATCCTTACAACAGTAAAATGTTTAGCCCTGCCAAAACAGAAAAGTCCTCGTGCAACTGCTTAACTCTCCTTGCTTTAATAATAATTGAGCTAAATCCTTGCAATTTTGGTATCTTGTGAAACTGTTGTCTAGCTATCATAGATTGAAATTGCCAGTGTTTCATGATATTCATTTATATAAAACTTGGGTGATAGTGTGACTGTACTAAATGACACAAATTGAGTTTATTCTGAGACTATGAATAAACTCATATTCAGGTTCTGAACATATATATGTCTTCATATGTTGAGAACCTGAATATGCAAAACTCAGATTTTAAAACTGCTGATGCTGTTCTTTAGATTGCACTATTACTACATGTAGTAGCTTTTTATAGAAGTCATTGGTGATATATGATTTATGAAAATTTTTAAAGGATGAGGCTTTTAAGTATATCAGGATTTATTGGCACTCTAAAGTAAGAATTTCATATATAAAGTATCAATATAGTTTGGCAGGTTTTGAGACCCATTTTTATAGTCTGATACCAATTATATGGGTCTGATGTAAGTGAAGTATAAAGCAATCTTAGCCTTCATTGTTGCCTTCAGAGATCTCCAAATTTAAAACAAGGGGCCTTATTTATTCTCACCACAATTTTTCACTGATTTTTACTCCTTTAACGTGGTAAATGTTCTGTGTACTTACATGACTATAACTGAAAGCTGAATCAGACCCAGAGGGTAGAGAAAGAATTACCAGTAAATTGTGATAAGTAAGCAAACATGAAAGTCTTAATTTCTAGTGTTAATCGTTTGTGTGCAAGTGATGTGTCTAGGCTGGCAGTTGAGGAGGAATTCCCACTGAATGCAGCAGGCTCTGTGTTAGAATAAAGCTAATATTCTGTGGTGGCTCTGGTATGAACCGCTTATGACCTGTGTAATTTAGGTTTCTTTTCATCAGTACTGTATGGATATAGGTCAAAGTCCAGAATGAATTAGGTTGATTTCTTTACTCAGACACTTGCAGTAGCTATTTTAGCAAATAAGAAGTACAGTTAAAGTGGAAAATGCAGTTATTAAAAATACCTCCTCACTGAGAAGACCTACTTTTTTATATTTAACTGAAATTGACAGACATTTTTTATGAACAAAAGTGATATATCTAGCTTTATATTCTGAGATAATTGCAGCTGATACAGATGTGTCCATGCAGTTTTAAAGACCTCTAATATGTTCATATTTGGTAAAATTTTGTGTCAGGATACAGGTAGAATAATGATCTTTTCTTGCACTATCAAGTCTTTTTTTAATTGAATGTGTCATGAATTGGGAGGTATTTCCCATTCCCTTAAGTTTCATGCTCAACAACTTTTCCTAAGACTAAATATGCCATATTACTGATATAAACATAATGAGCCTTAAACTATCCCAGAAAAAGCAGTACTGAGAGAAAAAAGAGAAGAGAAAATGGGTCAGAAGTAAAAGAAAGAAAGCACAATGTTGAATTGAGACAAAGAACGCACAGGAGGCTCAAAGTAGCGTGTAAGGGGGGAAAAAAATCCAAATTATTTGGAATCTGTACTTAATTTTCTGACTGAATGAATACTTTAAGGAAGCTGCATGTGTGATGCCATTCTGAGAGACCTTGGATGTTCTTATTTTCTTAAATAAATAAATAATTTTCTTAAATAATTAAAGATTATTTTTTCTTGTTTTCTTGTTTGTTTTGGAGGGAAGAAAGGAACAATATGCACAAGTTAACTTCTCCACATGGAAGAAATCAGCACAGGGGTCAGATATTTTAGTGGAATCTGAGAATGAATTTTACGCAAATATGACAGAATGATCCAGTGGAAGAGAGAAAATTAATTTTGCATCATTTCTTTTGAATCTTGCTATTATTCCTGACCAAGATTAAATCTGTCTTTTTCTGCATGGGCAGTATGATATATTGCTTGTGAACACACATGAATACATGCCTAGCAAAGGCCACTGTGAGCATCACTATTTTATCATATCAAGTATTTTACTTTATCTCCTAGCTTTAATTTAACAGCTGAACAGAATCCTACAATGTCTTGACACATTATGAGTCTTTTCTAAGAGCTGTTTAATGTCTTAGTATCTGAATGCTGTAAGACAAAAAGCTTATCTGTTTGTTCAGGCAAAAGGTAGAAGAGAATGATTTAGGGGGTTTTATGACTAAAAAAATAGTCCTAGCGAAAGGCTTTATCAGAAGATTGGTTAGCACATTTCTCTGAATACTGGCAGTATGATTTCTTCCAGAAAAATTCTGCTCATCTGGGGCATTTATTTGTTTGTGATGCCTGATATGACTGTGGGTATCCTGAGATGCTTCTCACAGAGACTAGCTGTGGGGGAAGAGGCACATGCTACACCTTGCAAGCTTGCCTTAAGGTAGCAAAGTGTTTTATAGGTGCATCTGACCATCAGCTAAACCTATCCTAATAATCTGTAATACTGAATTTCTAGGTTCATTTATTGATAACACTAGTATTTACATTATGGGCTCTCACTTAAGGAAGGGCTTAACACAAAATTATATCTTTGAACGGTTGGGCATATCAATAGCTATGATTTTTGAATAATAACATTTCCATCATTGAACTTTATCAAGGATTCAAAGTTCTTCATTTCTTAAAATTTTGTGGAAGAATTAACATACCAGTAAGTAAATCAGAAATGTGTTGTCTTAGTACAGTGACAAGAGACACAGCTTTACCTAATGGTGGTATTTAACATACCAGTATTTGAGATAAGTAGCTATTTGCCCCATTCTTCATGTGATCTGAATAACACATTATCATAATTTAGACTTTCTGCTGTTTAAATTAAGCTTGAATTTACAAATGAGATTAAGCCCCTTGTTGCTGTTTAACTGCTTTGACTTTTTGTACTGTAATAAACTGACCAGACCTGAAGATCAACTTTTTTGCTCTATGAAGCAGTGCACATAATGTTCCTTTAAGTGCAGATCAATGTCTTTCATTTCTCAGCTACCTGCACATCAAAAATGCCTCTCAGCTGTCAGCTCGCCTTCACCAAGGCAGTTTTCTCTGAAATGCCTTGTATATCCCAGGCAGACTCTGAAACTGAACCTCTAAATCAAAAGACAAAAGGAGGTGGATTAATCAATAAGGATGCTTTCATTTTCACTATTTTTTCCCCAGGCTGAATCCCCAGACACAACAATCAAATCAATCTAATCTAAACTGTACCAAGGCCTATAAAAACTGCTTGACATAGATTCTTGGTTTTCACACAAGCAAGACAGACTTGCTTTTTCTCCCTTTCTTTCTTTCTTTCTTTAAATAGCCTTGATTTGAGATTTTCACTTAATGAAGAAAATGATGAAACACTTTCCCCCACCCATCTATTTTGTTTCTAAATACTTCCATCTTTCAAAATGCTGTTCTATCACAGTGTTAGAATAAGACCTGACAGACTATAAAATTATTTAGTTCACTTGTTGCTTTAAAGACTTGTTTTGGGAGGTTGATAGTGATCCTTAAAAAAATTGATCCTTAAAAAAATTGTACATGCAAGCATATCACTCTCATTCTAGTACTGGCAGAAAATGAGCAACTACAAGTGACTCTCTGGGCACTAAATTGTCCTTGGAAGTGTTCTCACAAACTTTTCTTTTGCTGCATGAACGATTATTTTCTTAATAATTAAAATTTACAACACAGACAAAACAGTTTCTGAGTTACATTTTGCTATTAAAACAGAAAAATTGTCGTTTTTAATTGGGAATGTAACCAAATTGTTCTTAATATTCCAGGTGGCATTTTCCTAGCTTGCTTTAGGGTTTCTGCCAAATCTGTCATTAACCATGAGCTTTTTTTGCCCTATCACAAGATACGAAAATTATTTACAAAGAAAAGAAGAGGAATTTAAGGAATTGACAAAACTATGTGTAAACTATTTGGAATACCAAATAAACTTGGAGAAAATCCCTAAAACAAGTCAGATGTTGTGAGAGAGGATACTTTAGTTCAGAAGAAAATGCATACAGTCTTCTGATTTTCTGGCATGAAGATAATTAGTAAAGCAAAGAGGCAAAAATATACAAAAAGATAAGAGGAATATGCAGTTCCCAAAGTCAGGTCTGTGCATGTCTGGTGAGCCTCCTTTTTCTGGGTGTTTTGCTTCTTATTTGTATCTGGTAATTCTTATGGTATTCTTATTAAAACCAGCTATGCTAACTTAAAATGAGCAAGAAACAGGTTCAAAACAAATAAAATCAAGGGTTGCTTTTTTTCTCATACTTAGTAATTAGTGAGACTCCTTGACACAGAGTCTTAAAGGATACTGGAAATATTAATGAGATCTGGGAACAGAGATTTGAGGAGGAAATGCAAGTCAAGAGATACTAAACACAAAGGTGAGATGCAGCCTGCAGGACAAGAGCGCCTTCACGGGCAGAGCCCTGAAAGCTGAGAAGGGAACTGGTGGCTGGCAGAGGGGAAATAATCCTCAATAGTTTTTCCCTAAATATTTAGGATTAGATGAATATTTGGCCATTACCCATTATGATTTATGTTAAGCTCTCTTCCTTTATGAACTTAAATTTAGAAGGAAAGCAAATCCAACTCCATTTTGTTTTAATCTCTTATAATGAAATAAAATGTAGTGTGGAACGGTATGCCTTTTTTTTTTTAATAAAAATAGTTCAGCTATTCAGACAGTATATAAAGGCTATATAAAGGTCTTGTTTCCTTTGGCTAACACAGACATACAGGTTTGCATACTGTCTACCCCTAAAAGTCATCATATAAAGCAAGATAAAGCAAACTGCGATAAATAGGAGTGGCAATAAGGAGTATGTTTTATAATACTGGACCCATTATCTAAGTGAGTGCACATTTCCTGTCTAAAGCATACAGTATTTGCTTGGTTTTTGTCTCCCCAGAATAACTATCCACTGTGCTTGAGTGCCAGCCAGTGCAGAGTTTGGGCTAGGTTTATTTTACAAACACAGTGGAAGAAAACTGAGGGAAATATATGTGCTTTAGGTGGCATGTAGTTTGCCATCTCTGATGAGGATAAGATTAAATCAACAAAACTGGCAGCTGGAAGAGAACTTATTTCTTTTTCTACTTTGTGGGACTGGCAATGACTATGGAACCCTAGCGTGTCATTTCATTGAGTGAGTTTTGATGTCTTTAGGCAGTGAATTAATTCACCAAGTCTATGGGAAAATTGTTTAGAGCATTAGCAATTTCTTCATAATAGGGACTTCTCCTAACTTTTCTCTATTTTATGCGATATGAAATACGCCTTATGAATATAGGTATAGAAGTTTGTGATGTATTAAATCAGCATCAATAATGAAACTTCTCTCTGTTTCAATTTAGGTAGTTAATCATAATATAGTATCTCCCACTGCTATACTTACCTACTCTTTCCACCAATACTAAATCTCTTCTAATTTAGTCAAAGCCCAAGACACTCAATTAGGAACTGGCATTATGGATTTGTCATATAAGTTCTGTTAATTACCTTTTATGGACGAATATGGCACAACATTTATGTTGAGTACACTAAAAGCTTTTAATAGTATACTTAAAGTATTCTAATAGTTTGCTAACGGTGTTGTATGTTCTTAGGAACTGCAATTAGAAAATACATAACATTGCATCTGTCATGGAAAAGAACCATAATTCTCTTACTATACCTTGTTCATGTCAGACGCCCTAGTAATTACATCATTTGAACAATTACTCAGTCTAACAGATTATATATTTCCAAGTCACATAATTTCTTTTGTGAGCAAGATAGCATTGCATAATTGTTGAATGACACAATGGAAAATTATTGCACTGATTAGTGTTACTAATCTTAATTATATATTTACAGCTTTATTAAATGTACAAGGATAAAATTTCCCCAAACACCTAAGAGGTTTAGGATATAGAGCCCATACAAAAAATTAAAAAAGGCTTTAGATAGAAACGTGGTCCCAAGGTAATTAAAACCGAACTGTATTCTAAGTTCCCATTAATATCTACCAACCATGCAAATACTGAAATCTATAATTTTCTTCCTTTTTAACTTAAAAATTCCCTTTGAGTTCTATTACTGTGCAAGCCAGAACTTATATCTAAAGTCTGTAAATTAACTAGTTGTTTTTCTTCCATCCCCATACAAAGTAAAAAAAAAACAAAACAAAACAAAAAACAACCTGCTTTCTTGTCTTATTGCTCCTTTTATACAGTGTCCTCAGGGATGGGCTCAGTATTAAAAGAGAGACTTGGTTGTATTTCTTCATTTTGGATATAGCCTCAGAACCTCTGGTTAGAACTCAGATTTTGCTCAATTTTTGGAGTGTCTACCACATATGTTAGGATTTATCTACTGTCAGATACAGGTGCAGGGACAATCCAGCTGTCTATTATTGAAATCCCAACATCAGGCAACTGAGGTGACCCAAAATTCTTATGGGTGTAGTTGTTAGAAACATAAATAGGATTTGTGTAAAACCTATTGACTGAACTTCCCTCCAAGGGATTTATCAATGGTTGAAACTTGTCCTGAGTGTGAGTTTGGACTCAGATTGCTTTGTCATGATTAGTGGGGACAGTTTCCCATGGACAAGGAGATCGGTGAACTGGGAGTGACTTGCTCATCCTGTAGGCAAAGCATTGTTTAGGTCGCTGTATCCTGCTTCACAGTTCATATTTGATTCAAAGTCTTGAATTATGGAAATATTTTAAATTCAGGCCAATTAAATTTCTGTACAGTTGCAAAGGCACATAATGCTCAAAACCAGGTACTTCTGATGAGCACTGTAGGCACTGAGAAAATGCCAAAAGATACTACCTGGTGGCAGCCTTTAACTATTGAGTGGGAGAAACCACAGCTTCATTTCTACTGCTCTAAGACTTTTAAAAGATGCATTGGTTGTTACTAATGATGTCACAATATTTTATTATAGGTTACATATGAAGTTGCTGGTGCAATAGAAAAAAATAAAGATTCCCTTTCACAAAATCTTGTATTTGTAATGAAAAGTAAGTAAATGCTTTTGTGGTTATTGTTGTTAGAAATCAAGATTTTATGACTTGATTTTAATTTTCATTTTAGTTTTAAGAGAAATTTATATATATTTTACTTCCAGTAAAAAAAGTCACCTTCATCTTTATGAAGTATTTACCTACAATATTGTTTGAAATTTGCTTCACTTTAAAAGCTTTTAGATTCATGAACATAAAGCATCTTTATCATATGTTATGATGTAAAGAACAAGAAGGTGTAATATGATGGGTAAGAATGACTTACAGAAGACAATGAGTAGGAACTAAAGCAAAAATAAAACTCAGAAAATAGGGTAAGGAAATTAGGCTCCCAAAATCATAGAAGCTACAATGGGATGTGCTCCACTGCTTGAGTACCCTTCTAATAGCAGTAACTTGTGGGTGTTCTTATGTTTTTCAGTGATGAGATATAAATACCCATTGAAATGCAAAATTAAATGCCTTTCAGTGTGCATATTGTAAAATTATGCCTAATAATAATAATGCAACCAATTAATTAATCATAATTAATGATTCATAATTGGATTAATGAAAACCTGTATCATTTCCCCTTTCTGGAAAGGAAAAACAAAACACTTTCCTCAGGGAAATGTCAGTGCACCTTGAGGTGTCATTTGTCATCTCTCCAACCACTTTTGTGTTTTTCCCTTAATATATTATATACTTCTATTTCCTTCCTTAGAAATAGAAGCCTACTGCTAAAATGTATTGCATTTTAGTGGTTTTTCTGTAAAATTAGCCAAGTTCCCTAGTAAAATAATTGATGCATTTTAGACACAAAATGTGTCTAAAATTCCAAATGAAGAAAGAAATGAAAGAAACTATCCTGAATATAAGCCTATTGATTGTAGTTTTAGAGATATTACTTGGAATATACATGATAACCTGCCAAAGAGACAGTGTGACAACTTCCAGTAGGTTCAACGAGCGACAGCATTCTTACATTCTCTCACATAGTCCCTTTTTGCACTTTCTTTGCTATTTTTTGTAATCAGCTATGCAACTGTTAAAAGGCAAGAATGGAGGATTGGCTATAAAAAGTTAAATATGATGAGGGTGAGTATATATACAACTGATGGGCAAGCAGAATATTTACAAACATGTAAGTCATTTAAGGGCTAAGTTCCTTCTTTTTTAAGTGACCTAGGCTTAAAACCTGTTGTCAGTGGCATATTTCCTTTAGAGTCAGTTTCTTAAGTTGCATAGGTGTATAGCTTAAGTGCATGCTTCCTTTGATTTTCATTGAATTTCGTTTCCGGAACCAAAACTTTTAACTATAATAACATTAAAGTAACTTTTATTGATGTGTAGGAATGTGGAACATACCAGCCAGAAAATCACTAGAAGAGAGAAACCATTGACATGGGATGTATCTGTCTTAATTTGATAGTTTCTATGCCTGTCCTAATCCTACATATTACATTTTTAACATATGGGTGTTGATGCCCATTGATTGTGCTGAAATCAAATCAATTATCTGCTTCCATATCTTCGTCATAATTTTAATGTTCTTGTTAAGTAAGCAATAGTAATCTCCACAGAAAAAATGAAACAAATCTGTTGCATATAAGCATTTAGTAAGAAAACTTTAAAAAGTTATTAAAGAGCAAACTGAGGATTTTTACCTGCTATGCTAAACTATTATTTATGATGCTTATCCTGTTCATCTTTCTGGGTTTTTTGTTTGTTTATGTATATGATGGGTGTGATCCTAATGCCAGTTTACTAGATCTTAAAAAAAAATGTAACAAGAATTCAGCATGGTTAAGGATGTATCAAGCAGCAAGTTCTTGACACTTATTGGTGCTGTGGAAGTACATATATATTCATAAAGGATAATTAGACTGAAATTAGGTTAAAGTACATTATCTGTCATGAAATTCAGATTTTTTTTTTTGTTTAAAAACACTTCATGAAATTATATTTATTTTGTACAAGAAATATGTATGGCATTGTCTTTTTTCTTTAAGTGTGGTCTTCATGTGGAGAAACTAAATCTTGTACAGTTCTGTCCTTTACCTTGCCTTTTATTTGAATCCTTTCTCATATTTTGTCTATGTATAAATCTTTAGTGCAATGAGTGTCTATAATTTATTTCTGTCAAGTGCCTTAATTGTTTCTAAATACTACATATTAGGAAATCATGGAGAACTCATCTCTTACATTGCTTTAATAGATGCATAAATTAGGAATCCATAATGGAACAAAATTCAGAGGTGATGATCCCATAGGTAATTAAGTTTAGACAGATTCATCTGAAAGATTTTGGTTTATGCCCTCTATTTGTTCAGCACAGGACTTAAATATGTTAAAAATAGTGTTACTATTTTCTGATATCAAATTTTGTTTGATAACTTTGATAATGCTCATTTTTTGATTTGTCCATTTGTTTTAGGTTTACTTATTTAATCCTCTCCTATTGTGTGTCTTTTTACTGACAAATACAATATATATATAACTTATATTTTATCTTCATACACTTCTTTCTTTTTTTATTTCCAGCTAGTGAAAATGTGGTCATCAATCAATTGTTCCAGTCCAAGCTGACACAAACTGGATCACTTGTTCCTCCATATCATTCCCTTAAAATCAGGGGGTCTAAAGCAGCTTTGCTCAGTAAAAAAACGTCTGTATCCTGTGCAAGTGGAGAAACAAAGAAGTATATTGAACTTAGCAAGGTAAGAATTTAGGATTCTTTCTACTTTTGGCTCCTTGAAGATTTTTCTGTTACTTCATCATTTCTGAAATCATCTTGTTCTTTGCTTCATTCTATGTAGTCATGCTATCAAAATAGTTTAGTACTTAGTATCAACACTAAAGCAGCAAAAGTGAGAAAAGCTTCTAATTTACAAACACTAATAATTCTGGTTCAAGAATCTCTTTCTTGGACTCTTGGAGCAGAAGGTCAAGCAAGATGATGAGGTCCTTCAAGCCTGAATCATTCCATGATTGCCTGGTTCCAGGGCTTATTAGCAGTGAATGCAGTCTTACTGATTTCTGGCTCTATAGGAACACTTCTTCGTTTTGTCTCCTTGAGAGACTTTTTGAGATATAGTTGAGTAAGTTAAGACATAGGAAGAGTAAAAATAAAAAAAAGTAATATGTTAACATGAAAATATTTCTGCTTTGTTAAATACAGTTTTGTGTGGTTTTGTATGCAGATCAAAATGTAAATTTTGGCCAATATTGTTATTTTAAATGGTCTCGTATATGTAAATTTTCCCAGTCAGTTTGAAATGAAATCAAACACACCTCATTTCTGAACTTATCTCTATTCCTGCTTACTACGTCAGACAAAAAAGTTAAAAGAAAAACCCAAACAAACACCAACAAATCACAAACAAAAACAGAAGAAAAAAGGAGAGCAGGAGAGAAACTTTGAAGATTATCAGAAAATTAATTGTTCATGTCACATGGAACATCTCTCTTGAAGAGAAGTAATGTGATTTACTGAGTTAATCCATGACAGAGCTGTGGAATTTATCCTTCTAGAAAAGAAGCATGCACTTCTCACAATACATCAGCTGCCTCACCAGGCTTCTTGAATCTTACAACTCTATTTTCGGTTTACAGCTGCATAAAATTGATTCTGTCATGGGATTAAAGAGCCTGCTCCCATGTGTCATTGTCGAAGGCTTTGTACATCCATAGAATAGCAATGGGACTTTCCTTATAGTCCCCTTGCTGATAGCAGCATAATTCCTGACTACTGTTCTTGTCAGTAATCTCAGTGGAAAAAATTAAGTTGAAGTGAATGGTGTTGGTTTAAGGCTATATTTAGCAAACAGCTGGGGCATTACCATGTGCCTTTCCACTGTAGTAACAGCTTCCTAGAAGAAGCTGCCTAAGGATGAAAAAGATCGTAGTCCCATACATGGGAGGAAGTATGAAAAGCGTATCTGTGTTAGAAGCCTAAGCAAACCCGGGCAAAACACTGCATAGTTGGGAAATTATACTGGTTTTGACATGTCCAAAATAGCTTTTAACCTGTAGTTACTCCCTCAAGAGACAGAAAACATTCAATTCCTTCAGGAAGCAGGATATCTGAAGTCAGAAATTTCAGATTCAGTGAGAATGCTGTAAACCTTTAGGCATTATTTGGAAGGTGGGAAGAACTTCATTCTTCACCTGTCTGCGGAGACAAGGGTGGCTTTGTTTCTCAAACGCAGGCTTTGAGAAGAGTTGTGCGGGCGAGACAGAGCACTTTATTGATACTAAGTTGGCCTAATTTGAGTGAGGTACTGTGCAGTCCTGCAGGACTGGAGCAGAACTTTAGGAATCTAAGCTGTTTCACTAACAAAAAGCAACATTTGGTTTTTTGGAATAGGCACTCAGTAGAGGAGCTGGAAGTTGGAAATTGCTTAAATTCTATTGTGGATCAAGCCAACATCTGTAACTGTGCTGGCCCAATAATTCCTTCCCTTTTTCAGTATAGTCTTGAAAATCTGCTGTTATGGACTGAAATAATGTTGGGTTTGTTATTTTATTACTGTAATTGCAAATGCAATGTAAAGGGCTTTCTCTTGTCAGCTTAAAATTAAAATTATTACGTGTTGGAAAATCATAACCACTGTATTATTATTGGAGTTTATCCAGAGATAAAAGGCAACAAAGAGAAGAAAAAAGAAATAGAAAAGCGGAGGAGGAGAAGAAGGGACATTAGTCAACCAGAGACTGACATTCCTTTTATACCTGAAATTTGAGTCACAACATACATCATACTGTAGTCAGTGGGAAACATAAAATGGAAGGTACATATGGTGCTGTGTATGGGCAGTCATCTAAACTCTACGACATCCAGGGAAGGGAAGGAGGGAAAGTTAAAGAGCAGTTTGTTGTGAGTTCCCTCCTCTTTCATCCTGTCGCTGCAATCCTAGCGAATTGCTAGGTTGTATAATTCTAAATGTCTCTACGTATGGCCATGTATCTGTTTACCTTTCCAGAAATGACTCTTTTCTTGATGTTGAGCATGCTGGCAGAAGTAAGGATAGTCTACCTCTCTGAACTAATGCTAGCATGATAGGATCCAAGACAACAATGCATCCATTCTAAGACAGACTTGAACAGATCTGTTAATCAGCCAGAAGTTTGGAGCACATAAGGAGTCACAGGAATTTGGGGATGTCAGCTCAAGCCTCTATTACTTATGAAGATCATGTCCCCTTTTCAAATGAAATATATCTTCATTGACACTCTCACAACTCTTGCTCACATCAGCTCTTGCTCCCCTCTTTTTCTCTAATCTTTTCCTGGTGCATATTTTGGCTTTGTTGTCTTCCCCTCACTTACTTGGGAAGAATTGGTATGTTTCAGATTTTATACAGCAAAAGTCTTTACAGATTTTTTAGGAGGAGATTTTTAGCTTCTTAACAGAGATTTAAAAATTACATGTATGTGGGGGGTTTTTTTCTGTAGATTAGAGGTAAAAGATATTCCAAGGTAAAGCTGTGTATTAGAGGGTAATAGAGCTTGGGTGATATAGCATTTTTCCTTAGCGCATAGCTGAAGATTAAAGATGTCCAAGTTTGGAGAGTTTGAATTAAATACATTTTTATCTCGTCATTTTTCATTTGTTTTCTCTCTCTCATTCTGAAACAAATATTTCTTTCCCATGGGAAGCCATATGTAACATGGAAAAGCAGGCAGGAATTTTATCATCTGAAGTATTGTTCCTGGATCTCCCACTAAATCAGGAAACAATCTTGAACTGATTTATTGATTTAAATATTGAGAGGAAGGGGTGGCAGCATTATCCGTAAGTTGGAGAAAATTCTATTTTGGTTAGATTCCTCAGTCATTTTGTAAACTTTAACTGAAAAGTGTCATTGGCATGCTAGTAGTTCTTTTTATGAGAAAATCTGGAATAAGCACATCTCTTCTAATTTTTGTTTTGAAGTTGAGGGTGTATTTGCCTTTAAAATCTTATTGCATCATAATAAGTGAAATAAAAAGGAGCTCCAAAGTTTAGCATAGTGAGTAGAAAATTGCTTGCATTACAATATTTTTAATGGTGTTTGGTTTGAATGAGCCAAGCTGAGAAAATGTATGCTTTTTTGATAAAACTGGGAAAAGGAGAAGGCCAGATTATTCTGACTTAATAGAATGGGGTTTTTATGGGGTAAGTGGACTGAAGGAAGACAGTCAGGAAAAGTCAGAGGTGAAAAGGCTGTCATTGATACAGGGCTTTAAATTTCACAGCTTTCCAAATCGTGGAATGCAATAATTTTGCCAGTCTTTCTGTAGAACGTTCAACAAAAGACCCTAAATTCTGTGAATACTTTTAGTATGATTATTGCCGTTTTAGTCTCAAAGACAGGAAGTAGAGTAATGAAAAATAAATTGATTCTCCACTCCCCATTCTGATGTATGGGGTAACCCTAGTTCTAATGAGATAGGAAGCCATTAATAATGTATGTCTCTAATCAGTGAAAATGTGTTAAAAATTAAAGTTTAACTGTGTTCACATGTGCAAGAAGAAATTAGAAGAGTTTTTAAAGCTATTTATATTATTATTTTGCTATCAAGATTTTTAAGTGATCTGTACTCTTACATTTACTGGCTTAAGCATCTACCAAAGGCATAAGGCACCTTCCTACAGTTACAGAATTATGCTACTTCTAGACAGACTCTATGGGATGCTAACTGATCAAGTCCTGCTTTTGCAATAGAGTTCTGAAACATATTGATTTGCCAGGTTATTTCTAAAAGGTATGTTATCTTTATAGTGTGTGTAGCTGCTTTTGAAATTAAAACTTACTCACCAGTCATGGCTCTGCAAATACCTGAGGATAGTTATCCATTTCCCCTTTCTTTCTGAAACACAATCCTTGTCTATGGCACTGTGTTTGTACAAATTTTTGCCTCCATTAGTCAATTGCAACAATAACAATAAAGGTTTACTGCCCATCTTAACATAAAATTTTTGTCTGTGTGCTTTTCTCTTCCACAGCTGTTGAAAAAGAAAGGAACATCCTCATTTCTTCAGAGACTGGAAAGAGGGGGCCCAAGCACTGTGGCAATACAGCTCAGGGTCAGTGAACATCTCATGGACAGAAATTTGCAAAAGAATCTCTAGATGTTTTAAAGGCAGGATTTCCCTCTGCAGATTACAATGGAAGAAAGAAAAATCTTGTGTTTGAAAAAGCCACTTGCATGACCTGGTCAACCCTTTTGAGAAAATGATGTTAAAAAGTTACGAATAGCATATGTTTTAAACAATAATCTTAGCTTCATAAGAATGATTGATAATTGTTTATTTGTTTGTTTGTTTTTTCCCCAGAAATCACTTGCAGATATTATTGGCAAGCTGCAGAATTGCACACCACATTCCATTCATTGTATAAAACCTAATAACTCCAAATTGCCAGATACTTTTGATAATTTTTACGTGTCTGCTCAACTGCAGTATATTGGTGTCCTAGANCATCAGGAAAATTAAGTTTTAAAAGTATGACATCATAAAACAGCTCCTTTTTTTACAATTTATGCTGGTTGTATGATTTACAAAATACAAAGTATTGCATATTGTCTACAGGTAATTAAAAAGGAAAAAGAGAAATAGTCCAGTTTTTCAGTTTTCTAGGTGTAGGTGTCATGGGTCCATTATTTGTATTTCATAGGCTAGGGTTTGTATATGTGTGGTCATGAGGTACTAATGCTCAGACCACAACTCCATTTTCATTACTGTTGTTAAACAATAGAAATCAGTGACGTATTAAATTAATGTGAAAAGACAAAAAGGTCTGCTTCTGTCTGAAAGCAAACCCTTGTTCCCCAATCCCATTTGGTATTGGGGTTTTGGGTCAATTAAATTCTCAAAAGATTCAGAAAAGAAAGAGGACTGTCTTGCCCAAAAAGTTTTTGTTTAGCAGCCTCATGCACGCAAGACAAGTTCCTTCTCTCTGCATGTTCTATTCCTTGATTGATCTATATCAACCAGTCATGATCTGACCTTTTTTTTAATTTACTTCTGAACAACAGCATGGGAAGATCAGTTGCTTCCACACAACTTTCAGTTGTCTTCTTGGAAAAAGTTGTGGGTGTTAAATTACTGCTTGGGCAGAATGTTTTTCTCTCTGTAAATATTCAGACAGATAAATAAACAGTGAGGAGTATAGGGGTTTATAATTCCATCTCTTTCATAAATAAACCATCTTTGGCCTACCACGGTACTCATCCTCCAGTGTGNAGTTACGAATAGCATATGTTTTAAACAATAATCTTAGCTTCATAAGAATGATTGATAATTGTTTATTTGTTTGTTTGTTTTTTCCCCAGAAATCACTTGCAGATATTATTGGCAAGCTGCAGAATTGCACACCACATTCCATTCATTGTATAAAACCTAATAACTCCAAATTGCCAGATACTTTTGATAATTTTTACGTGTCTGCTCAACTGCAGTATATTGGTGTCCTAGACATGGTCAAAATTATACGACATGGATATCCAGTACGACTCTCTTTCACAGACTTCTTGTCAAGGTAAATTTTTTCAAGTTTCACAAACCCTTTTTTCTCACCTACAGTACAAAGCCTTCTGTCATGTTCCGGTAGTGCTTGCAATGTTGTTTTGCTTATGAGTCTTTTAGACTTTTTTCAGAGAAAATCTTTTCTGCCTGCAAAAGGGTATAGCCTGTTACTTTTAATTGAATGAATCATGAACTTTAGAAATATATTTATAAATTAATGTGAAAAGACAAAAAGGTCTGCTTCTGTCTGAAAGCAAACCCTTGTTCCCCAATCCCATTTGGTATTGGGGTTTTGGGTCAATTAAATTCTCAAAAGATTCAGAAAAGAAAGAGGACTGTCTTGCCCAAAAAGTTTTTGTTTAGCAGCCTCATGCACGCAAGACAAGTTCCTTCTCTCTGCATGTTCTATTCCTTGATTGATCTATATCAACCAGTCATGATCTGACCTTTTTTTTAATTTACTTCTGAACAACAGCATGGGAAGATCAGTTGCTTCCACACAACTTTCAGTTGTCTTCTTGGAAAAAGTTGTGGGTGTTAAATTACTGCTTGGGCAGAATGTTTTTCTCTCTGTAAATATTCAGACAGATAAATAAACAGTGAGGAGTATAGGGGTTTATAATTCCATCTCTTTCATAAATAAACCATCTTTGGCCTACCACGGTACTCATCCTCCAGTGTGAATCAAGCTGGGCAGGCTGGTGGAGGAGAAGATGCACATGATGGGAGATTTGGGAAAGCCTCCATGTTCTGAAGTTGTATGGGCAATCTCTATATAGCCCTTTCCATATAACTGAACTGGACCTTCATGGTACTCTGAAATGAGCACAGTGCCACAACCTTTCCTACTGTTCGATCCTTATTGTTATTTCTGGCAAATATTTGGTTCCTTGCCACCCAGCCTTTTTCACAGCAATTCCCAGATGCAGGCTGGGGATTACCACAGACCTAGGATCAGTCCTGGTGGTCAATGCCTAGGTTGCTGCTCTCTTTTGGAGGGTAAAGGAAATTAACCATGTGTACAAAGGTAATTTTCGGTGCCAGACAACAGCACTCTTAATATAGGCACAAGTCTGGCATATTTTCTAAATTTTGAGAAGTTTTGTTAAAAATGTAAATTCAGTTGTTTTCATCCATGCCTTCAAGTACATACCAAAGACAGATTTTTACATGAAGGTCTAGAGGATATCTGGTGTCTCACAATAAATATTTATTTGCAGTGACAAGAATAACACAAGAATTTCAAAAAACCCCAACAATACAATGCCAGCAACATTTACGCGGTTAAAGTGTTCTGATTTTGTTACTCTATAATATTTATCCCTTTTCCTCCACAATAAATTATCTTTGCAGGTTTTTTGCAGCTGAGCCCCTGCCATTTTTACATATTTATATCAGATCATAATAACTTTATTGTTATACATAAAATGAATTAAACAGTGATGGGGTTAGCATGGTGTCACCAAAAATGAAATTCATTTTATATTCCCTGTGATTGTATGTTGAACCTACTCAGAAGTTAGCAATAATCACTCTGGATACAGTCTCTCAATACTACTGAATGTTTAGATTTGTGTACAAATAGAAATATGGAGCTCTTGGTCCAGAGGTATTGAAAAATAGCATCAGCATCGTGAGGTTTTTTATAGTAAACATCCATGCCACACAGGCCAAAGCTTATCTTCCTTTATAGAGGAGTGAAATTTTCACTTTACTCACTATGACAGGTTAACTTTCATATTCACATTCAGTCTATTTGGATAATTATTTCAATTTAATAGTTTAAGAATGTGGCTATTTGTTCTTTTATTAGCTGAAAGTACAAAATTTTTAAGCAGAAAATATATTATTAGACTGCATTTCACAGGTACTGTCGCTTCTTAATGCTGTATTTTTTTTCAGTCAATAGACTGCAAGTAAGAAAGAAATATTGAATTCAGAGATTATGAGTTACCTTCTCAAAAAGTTTCTTAAAAAACACTTCACTTGTGCTACATCTCTGTATTGCCTTGGTAGCTGGACAGGATATTTTTAGAAACTAGTTAATTAGTTTTGGTGATTTTTTATAAACTGTATTAGTCTTGTTGGCTGTTCAGCCAAACTCTGGTCTTGTCTTGGTATTCATTGATTGAGATGAGAAATGATTTTGTCATATTTCTATATAGGCTTACAGACCTGAAGCTGATGGAGTTTTTCACCTTTCTAATTTTTTATTTCCTTGCTGTCAAACTGGTATTTCTAGTATTCTAAAGAGAATTTGTGGCCCCAATCCCAACCTGAATTCCAAAAAGATAGGGAATTACTATCCTACCTCACCATCTTTGGAGGTTTTTTTTGTATTTACTTTTTGGGTCTTCCTTATAATATACGTAATGTGGTCAGAATTCAAAATAGTTATTAATTAAAAAATTAAAACACTTTTTTTTTTTTTTTGCTGGCTTATAAGAAGACAGAATGTTTGAATTAGGGGACTTCGTGGAGAAGGGATGGAATTTTGGAAAACCTATATTCTATCAGCAATCAGATAGTAGCAGTTCATTTCTAATTGGATGAATTTGAATAAATTTCTATTGCTATCTAATTAGGGATTAACATGACCTGTCTTTAACGTATTTTTGAGTTGCATTTGAACTCCTACAAAGGTTTAAGAGAGAGCAGCTAAAGAGATGTCATATTTTGCAATAGCATATCTTCCTGGGCTACAAAGCTTAATAGTTATTCCTGTTGCTAACCTTTTGGATTTACTGGTTCTGCTTCTGTCTTATCAAAGTAAAAGTTAACAGCTGTGAGGTGAACCCCTCAACCACCAAAGTTTGCTAATCAGAAGAGAAATATTGTGGAAATTCTCGTTACTAAATGGAAGATATGACACCTATTTCCAATTGATGTATAATAAATTAGAATTCATAAGGTCGATGCTAATTTTTACAGGATTAAATCCTGTAAAAATAATTTAATTAAGAAATCATATATGTGATTTGCCAACTCGAGATGCAGTGTTTCTGCTGAATTTACCTGCAGTGTTGGCTCAGTTTCTAAAGCTCTGTGAGCAGAAAGACAGGGATCAGTTTTTACCTTATCTTGAAAACAGAAAACCTTGAGTTACATGCATTTTACACTCCTGGAAAAGTTTACCCATATATATTTTGCCTAATATCTTTAGAATGGTTCTCAGTGGACTATATTTTTAAATTCTAGCTTTGCTTTTTAAGTCAAGGCCGTGTCACAAACAAATTTTTAAAGAGTTTAAAGTTTCCAATTTGCAGCCCAAATTGTACATACAGGTAAAGTATCCTCAAATATCTGTTTTCTTGGAAGAAAGAAAACAGTAAAACAGCCATGGAATTAGCAACTCTGTGCAGATGGTTGCTTCTTTCCCGTATTTAGTGTTTTGATATCTTATTTTAAACTATATCTAATTTAAAATACGCCTGATTTAGTATAAGATATACAAAAAGCCAATTAGCATAAACAGTAATTTATTATGGTTTTGGTAGTTGGTGCCATAGAATAGGAAAAGTATGTATCAAGTGTCTGCTCTGTTTCCAGTGCAGAACAGTAGGGCTCAGAAACTCTCTGGGGCACACACAAAGCCTCCTTATACAGGCTTAATATCTAGAATCTGATCTCTTTGCATCAGTTAACAAAATGGATCCTGGCTGACTTTTGTGTCATTTACCCCATGTGGTGCTCAAGGAAGACATGTAAAAGCCATTTCGAATATAAATTTTTAGAAGTAATTATAGTAATCAAAGACCCATGAGGTGACCTCAGCAAAGTATAAGAATACAGCTGTTCAGGGATGTTCAGGTAAAAATGAGGCAGTAAGATGCTCTGTTTCACTCCCTCTGAAAAATTTTATTTTGGTACCATTCTCCCCTACAAACACTGTTCTCTAAATTGAAGTAGAAATTACAACACTTCTTTCTTTCTCTTTCTACTTTAATGTTGTTCACCAAGTTGATGAACTATACCCAGTTCTTTTATCTGTCTGTGTTTCAGTTTCCTTGCCCAAGGAAGAATTTATGCACTACTGACTTAAAAATTGAGGTTCACAAATCCCACATTTCTTGTGTCTGGGACACTGTTTAGCAGTGGAGACAGCAAGGTCCAGTTACACAGGTCCTTAAATGAGGCATCTGTGTTAGCCTTCCCTGCCAGTTTACAGGAAACACTCAGAGCTGTTGAAGCTCAAGATAGCTTCTGTGGATTATTGGAACTGATAAGCAGTTTGAACCTTTCACTTAGCAGGTGATAATGGCAGGATTTCTTTGGCAGAAATCATGTTGTTCAGAAAGCCCAAATTCTAGTGTGCTGTTCCTTGCTTTTATTTCTGCATTTTTTGAGTGTTTCTTGGAATCTCATTACTGTCTCTCATGTTTCTAAATGGTCTTTCCTGGGTTTAACTCTATGAATTTACCCTTGTGTTTTCTATCATGGAGGTCCCATTCTGCCTTCCGTGGCTGCTCAAGGAAGATCAGAGAAAATGTCATAGCCTGACGGAGAACATGAAGGCTGTATATAGAGACAGTCCTTACAGTATTGTTGCAAGAAGAGATAATCACTAGAATGTTATGATTTACTATTTCTAATAATATTTTAAAATTGCTTAAATTGCACTAATTTAATCTTTAAGTGTTACTTCGCCTAATGCAGCCACAAAGCTTTATAAGTAATTTATCCTCTTAAGTCAGTGTCAGATGCTGGTTTGGAGGTACAACGTCATACCTTCTTCCTTCTCATCCTCCTCCGCCTTGTCCTCTTTCCCTTCCCCCTACTTCCGATCCTTTTCTCCTTCTTCTCCCTCCTTTCATAGTTTAACCTTACTGTCCTATATGAATAAGGTAAAAATATCTAAATCACCAACTGTAAGCTTTATTAAAAAAAGGGAAATAAAGAGTTAACATTCTGATGGGTTTTTTTTGTTTTAAAGTAACTTCAGAAGACGGCAAAACATCCATTTTAGTAGCAAACATTATGAAGGAGGTATATAGAACACAATGATAATGGATTCTTATGGTAATCATAGCAGAGAGGGTGAAACAAGTATGTTTTAAGACTTTTCTAATTACAGGTTTTTCTCTGATTTTAGTATGAAGCTCTTAATTTATTCTTCAAGCTACACTGAACTGCAGATCCTGAGTTCTGTACTTCTAGGCAGGGCAGCATTCATTGATAATGAAATGCTCTAATAGTGGTCTTTACATCAAAACCTTAGTGCTTCAGAGTACTAAATTATTAACTCTTTCAAGTAACTGACTTTGCTTAAAGATCATTCTGAAAAGGTATCCTTTTTCCTCAGGAAAAATTATGTTAATGCTGGTATCATTGCTTTGTCTAGTAATGTCTGTCCTTTTTCTATAAAGCCCTTTTTAACAACTATTATAATAACACCAAATTAGTGCAATTAGCTGATGATGTATTGCACAGATGTTTTTTATGTTTGCAAATCATATGCATGAGTCATTATTGTGTATCTAAACTCCCTTCATCCAGAAGCATTTTGTTATTCAGTTTTTTTTCTTTCTTTCTCCTCTCCCTTTTTTCCCCTCTTGAAAGCAGGGAAGTTACAATGTTTTTAATATATAATTTTTGAATTTAAAAATCCAGCAGAACATTTCAGAGTCTCATGAGCAACGTAGGGCATTAGTGAGAATGATGTACAGAGCAGATTGCAAAGTGATGGGTCATCTTCACACTGGCCCTTTCAGCTTTATTGTCTACTATGCAGTATCAGTAATCTCATAGAGCACTACATTGGTGTGTGCCATGATACCTTAACTCTTTGCAAGGAGAGCATGTAGTAACCTGACCGGTGTTTAAAAAGCAGTATTTCATTAAATAGATGTAATGATATCAATTTATCTCAAATGACAGTATTGCAGTTGCAGAATTTGTTGCTTCAGACCTAGAACTGGAAGTGATATTTCTGATTGAGGGTAATCATTTTTGTTTGTCTTTCTTTCAGAATGCAAGCAAAGGTGAGTAAATGAATTATCTTAAAGTCATCAGTTTTGAGGGCACTTTAAACTCAAATTGATAAACCTGTTCATGACTAACTTCCCATGAGGAATGAGGGTCATCCTTGAAGTTAAAAACTGTGATTTTCAAAATGTCAGTGTCCTTGGCAATTTTGGTAGAATCATAGAATGGTTTGGATTGGAGAGGACATTAAAGATCATGTTGCTCTGCTCCAAACAACCTGCGGTGGGCACCTTCCACTATAAAAGTTTGCTCAGAGCTGCATCCATCCTGGCCTTGGACACTTCCAAGTATAAGGGATCCACAGCTTCTCTGGGCAACCTGTTCTGGTGTCTTTCCAACCCCACAGAAAAGAATTTCATCTTAATATGTAATTTAAACCTGCCTTTTTTCAGTTTAAAGCCATTCTCCCTTGTGCCACCATTTCCTGCCCTTGTCAAGAGTCCCTCTCTGGCTTTCCTGTAGGCCACCTTTAGGTACTGGGAGGCCACCGTAAGGTAACTCCAGAGCCTTTTCCTCTCCAGGGTGAGCAATCCCAGCTCTCTCAGCCTGTTTTCATAGAATAGGTGTTCCAGCTCTCTATCTTCATGGTCCTTCTTGGACCTGCTCCAACAGGTCAATGTCTGTCTTGTTCTGAGGACCCCAGAGCTGGACACAGCACTCCAGATGGGGAAGCACAAGGGCAGAGTAGGGGGCAGGGTCACCCCCCTTGACCTGCTGATGCAGCCCAGGGTACCATTGGCTTTCTGAACTACAAATGCACATTGCCAGCTCATGTCCAGCCTCTCATCCACCAGCACCCTGAATAAAGCACTTGGATAAAGAAGTGTCATTGGTTAGCCCCAGCTGGCAGCTCAACCCCATGTGGCTACTACCTCATTCCTTCCTCAGTGCAGTGGGGGAGAGAATTAGACAGAAGTCAGAAAACTCATGGATTGAAATAAATAAAATTGAATAGAGAAAACAAGAAATGAAAAATAAAGATTTCATTCTCTACTTCCCATTGGCAGACAAGTCTTCAGCCATCTCCAGGAAAGTATTTCATCATGCTGGTAACCTGATGGGGTAACCTGATTGGGGGTACAAACACCATCACTTGTGAAAGCCCCCTCTTCCTTTTTCTACCCGCAGCTTTTATTTGTTCTTTTCCTTTTACCAGCCTTTTGGATGGGGAACCCAGATTAGGATAATTTACAGCACTCAGAGTTACTCTAAACTACTAATTTTTCATAAAACCTTACTGATAGGGGTTGATTATACCGTAGGAGATGACCAGAACCCAGAATGCTCTGGCATTCTCCCTGACAAGCCCAGAATTGGAGTAAATCACCCTGGGGAATTTCTGAGATATATGTAGGTGTTTGGGACTGTCTTAGAGGCTACAGACCTTTTAAAATCTATTTGTACAATGCCATAGTGTAGCAAGAGTTACCAGGCTACTCATATTATGGAAAAAATAAATAGTTCTTTCCATGCAGTCTGACTGTAGATGGACTAATCTGTTTTGCCCCCTTTGGAGTTGTTTCTTTTTATCCATTTGGCTTGTTTGCCCCATTATCCCCATTTGACCCTTTTTGATGTTTTAGAAACAGGAAATGCAGAAGATTACTTCATATGCCTGTGGTGACTTGCCTAATTAACCAGGAATTAATTTGTATGGTGTAAAAAAGAGTGATCATTTTTAGGATGGGATTCAACTGACTTGTCTTAGGTTCATCCATTTTTGCAGGTATTTCCCAGACTCACTGTAGCTCTGTTCTATGGCAAGGGAAAGAATTAATTAATTAGGCTCTAAGAAAATCAGAGAACATCATTTTGGAGTCGGGACAGGTGGCTTTTGAAGCTATACCATGGCATCATCTGTTCTCTAGCACACAGAATTAGTATTGTAAATACAAAGTATTAGTTCCTATGTTACATGTCACAGAGTTTGGACTGTCAGGATGGTAAAGTTGCTGCTGTTTATGGGGCTTACCAAAAGTGCACAAATAGATGACTATAAGAGAAAAGAGTTTCTCTTGTGACTGGAATTTCCAGTGGGAAGCCAGACACCTGATTTATTTAGAAGGCATCTAGCTGTATTTTGAAGGCAAAAATAAATATCAGCATTGTTTGCTGGGCATTTTCAGAATCTTATAATGCAACCCTCATTTGCTAAAGCACTTAAAAATGTGTAAATTTGTGTAAACTGTTGAAGTCAGTTGAATTATTCATGTCTGTCATATACTTAACAGTTCTACAAGATTGACAAGAAAGGGGTCCCTTGAGCACGAGGATGTAATTAGGTCATTAAATAGCCAGATACAGGGAAATAAAGATGACATGGTCAGTTAAGTCTGATGGTTCCTAACATTCAAATGTTTGGTGTGCAGTCTGAATAATCTACTAGCATTATGTATATTACATTTAGTATAGAATGCATAAAACTTAGTGAAGCTTCTTGCAGAGTCTATTGTTTTGTGCAATAGTGAATGTCCCAGTTTTTAGGCTGTTTCAGTGAGAATCTCAAGGTATTGTTCTCCCTCCACTATTAGATGGATACAACTACGTTAATTTCCTTAGGCAATAATAAATCTGTTGGGCACACAAGCATAATTCTGGCTGAAATGTTTCAGCAGTTCTTGTGGTTTTCTTTATTTTAACTTCAAGATCTGTGAAATTTTAAAACGTATATTTTATTTCTAGATTTAAGTGCCACCCTTGCTACCTCTGCTTTCCACTAACATTTGACATTTTTTATCCCTCAGATTTAACAAAATGTTTATTAGATCATTAAATAACCCTTACAGTCCCTATAAAAATCTATGCATGTTTTACATCTTTGAATTTTAAAGCTTGTGCTATTTCTAAACATGGGGAGATGTTTTCATAAGATACTAAAATACCTACCGCAGCACTGGATTTCATCTAAAAGCATAGATTATAAAAATAGATAGAATTATATTTGTATACAAATAAGCATAATGAGAGTTCTTGACCCATATCTCACAAACTGACTGAGCTTGATGTGCCTATAACAAGCAGCTAATAACTATTTCACAACCTCAAGGTTCCAACAAAAATCATTATTGAGTACTTTGTAATTTGCTGACATCACATAATGACAAAGATAATGGACATAGATTTATGTGTGGTAGTAAGAATTTCAGTTAAATGCCTGCCATAGAAATAAACCATTTAAAATATTATCAGCTACTAATATTTTCACTAATCCTTACACAATGAAACTCTTCCAAGGACATGCTTGTTAGAATTACTGGCCTCTTAATTAATACGAACAGCATATATTTAAAATAAATATTTTAAAGAAGTAAGTATCCAACACATTACTTTATGTCAGTGGCACTATGCAGGAACTTTGAATTATCAGATTAATGTGCAAATTATCACATAGAATTATTTTACTGTATAATTTTAAAATAATTCCTTGTTATTTGTTGCTTATTTAAATATGTCTGCATGATTTCAATGCTTAGAAAAATATTAGTTGATCTTGAGTGCTGCTTTTTTATGGCCATAGGACTTATATAGGTCACAGGACTTGTATAGACGCAGTCCAGCTGCCTCACATTCAAAAACAACTGCAAGCCTCCTGCTGTTTCTTTTTTCCGTGGCTCTGCAGCTGTTAGATTCTTTCCACTCAACTCAGATATTCATAGTACCCTTTTTCTCCTTATCCATATCTTGATATTCTTTACAACCACTTAATCTTCAGCAGAAGAACCTGGAATGACACTTCCTAAAGCTAGATTTCCTAGTCAGGCTGAATAATGGTAGGTAGTTTATACTGACGATATCTGAGAGCAAACACAAAATCCTATGCAAGCATGCACGTGAAATCCTTTTATGCATCTTAATCACTGGATCTTACTTTGCTTTCTTGTTTAGACCAATGTGGCATTAATTTAACATCATCGGTTTTAGCAGAGTTACTCGAGCTGTAATCCACTCTAACTGACAGCGGAATCTGGTCCACTCTTGGCACACAACCTATGCATATCTTGAAAAATGATGCTTTTGTACAGTTTGTCTAACCATTATACAATCCAGAGCCAGGAGAATCCCTGTTACCCAGACTGATAGCACTCACAGGGTTCAAAGGCACAAGGGACACTCCCACAGAAGACAGCAGAAGTAGAGATGATCTCACAGAAAAGCTATTTTGCCATATGGTTTTAAAAAGTCCAAAAATCCTTCCCCATAATCCCAACAAACATTGTCTAAGTTACTAGTGAGTATTGTGGGAAGAGTTTTATATGTTCCCATTTCTCTTTGGCTGATTACTGGTTGCACAGGAGAAAAAACACCAGAAGGAACGAAGAAACAAAGCACTATATAGGTGGAAGAGCAAATCTAATCCTATTTCTCTTTAATGTCACTATTTCCATTTGACTCTGGTTTTACTTTCTGCTTCTGCAATATACATCTATCTCTGTATATTTCCCCATGCCCAAGGCTAGGCAGTGCCTGCTTGGCAAGAAGTGAGCCACTGAGGTAGCAATGTCACCAGGAGACCAAGCAGCCAAGTTGTATGAGCCCACTTTGATGTTTCAGTTGAAGCACTTTTTATTTTGATGCCCTATTATCACATGGCTGTGTCTGCAGAGAAAGGAAAGGAGCTACAAAGGTGTCCTACAACACCTTTGCGTTAAACAGAATCAAATCAGCAGGTTAACAAAGAAATTTAAATTTATTTTATAGCCTATATAGTCTATGGACAGTGAAGCATTTGTGTATGTTATGGGATGTCCAAACATGAAGAGATAATAAGCTGTCGAAAAGACCTACCTGGCAAGAGCTAAATGCAAACATTTGCTGAGGTAGAATCAGATGTATGTATTTGTAGATGCAGTAGAGCTGCTTGTTTGCTCAGTGCTAGCATATTTCTGAGACAGTGTGTGAATTTTGCCAATTTTTAAAGTAAATATATTTTGCATTGCTTTTTCAAGATGAAATGGGAATGTAAGCTTTAAGTAAGATGGTGCAAAAATATTTAAGTCTTTAGCAAATCTTTAGCAGATGTTGCAAATTCATAGGGTTTTTTTGCGTAGTTGTATCCACTAATCCCAAGAGCTGAACTGTAATTTATATTCCACTCACTATTCTGCTGCCACATTGTCTGAGATGAGGAAGCCTCTGCTTAATTACAGGAAGTATATGAATAAATAATCCAGGACTAAGACACACATATCTTCATTACTCCTTTTCTTCAGACACTAAAATTCAGATGTCTAGAAAAGATTAGGGGCAAAGCCTAATGCAAAAAAAAAACGCATAAAACTCAGGAAAAAATAATTCTTCCAATTAATTTCTTTATCATCTGTCATAAGGTAGTATCTTTATCTGAGAAATTTGTCTTACTTTTTATTCAGTCTAAATTAAAATATCCCAAATGGCCACTTCTGCAAAGGTGTTTTGATCAGTGAATTTCATAGTCATGACCCTCCCTCAAAGTCTGTGCTGAGCTCTACATTGGCCTAGTGGCTGACTCACATTTGAGTCACTGTAAAATTTTGTTCTGGGAGTTTTCTGAGTATTTTATTTCTTAGTCCTAAGTTTTGCACTTTTATCTCAGTTACATGTCATTTATTGTCACTCTGAGTATATTTTCCTTTTTCCACAGACACATTAAAGCATGCTGTATATTTCCCTATGACCCCTTGTATAGGAAGAGAATTTTTAATTGTTGGAGTAAAAAAATCAGTATATTTCACCAGAAAAACATCCAGAGGCATATATAAAAACAAGGCAAAACTATGATAACTGGTCAGTTTGTTGAAAGGTCACTTTTAGCATTAATAGTTTTCCAAAATTGCTGTAGTTTTATTTTCTGCCTTAATTCTTATTGGTTTGAAGATCTAGTCACTTGAGACCGTGTTGCTTGATATCCATTAAGATATTAAAAAACAAATCAATACTGGTATGGTAGGCAGGTACTTTGAAACTTTGGTTCATTGCCATATATACTAATTGTTTCAGGTACATTGCACTTCATGCCTACATTTACAACATTCTGAAGTATTTCTGTGGGTCTCTATGGAGCAGCCTTGGTGCAAAATTTTTCATAAAAAGGTGAAGCTTATAAGTCTTCTTACACTGAATTTTTGTAGTCCTACAAAAGAAGCCCCAAATGCAGTCTGTCTGATGTAATCTGTTATTTTTAAGAGCATCTTTTTCTTCTTCACATCCAAAAATCTATTTTCTCAAAAATTTTGAATATGTGCTTTGCTTCTTAATATTTATGCTCTATAATAAGACATTTATGTCATGTATATTGTACAGAGATTGACAGAATCATTTTGTTTTCTTGAAAATGATAATCTATTTTCTCTTTTCTAATTATCTGGAATTTCCCATGTTCCTCATATTTCAAAAATAATTAGGTTATTCCTTCAAGAAAAAAAGACTATAACAGAGGGAAGAGGAATTAATGAATATTTGTCTTTTATATAAAGGTAACATTAATCAAAATTCCACCCTATTCTTTGCTGCTTACTGACTTTATAAGTTTTCTACTGAAATTTTTTCAGGAAATCTCTCTTCAGTAGATAGACTCTCTAGATGTTTCAGCTTTCACTTGATAGACTTTTCAAATACAAACCTTACCTAACCAACTCTTCCCATTTTCCCCAAATCCAAAGCAACAAAACTAAAAATCCAGAGTTATAAGCACATTGTGACAAGTTTGGCAAACAAAGTCCATTTCTTTCACATACTTAAGATATCAACAATTAATGATTGTCAAAGAAAGAGAAAAGGAAAAAAAAAAAGAGGAAGAAAGAGAATTTACCAAGACAGCACAACCTGAACCTTTATGATGGCTATATTTGTATTTCTCCTAGCAGAAATGTGGGACACAATTTAATTTTGATTGCTGCTTTTTATTCACTAACTTTTCAATAGGTCTTATTAAGTCATATCAGTTTACCTTGGCAAACAGAGGACATTGTAATAAGAAAAAGAACGAAAAAGAGAAAGAAAATTAAACTGCAACATAATGAATTATAGTGACAAGAGTGTCACTCGTTTTTCCTTACATAAGTTATGTTTGGATATTTAAAACTTAAAACCACATAACTTATCACTCTTTTAAATCAGTTACCGGCCAGCCATATGTGATTTCTATTTTTTAAGCAACAATACAAAGACATGGAAAGAAGAAGCTTCCTTCAGGAAAGATTTGACTTCTGGTGTTAGAAACTATCCTCTTACAGGGGACATTGGATTGCAGTCAGTAGCTACTTCTAACTTTATTATTTCTGGTGTTTCTTTTTTAATTAGACAAGAGAGAGACCTGAGAATAAGAACAGCAAAACAACCAACCAATGACAGCTGTTCTGTGGTTTCAGTTCAAAGACATCTTTTATTAAGCTATTGATTTGGAGCTGCTTGTTTTTCTGCCCTTTGTACTTGCTGTGTTTTTTCTTTTAGTGTCTTCTATCATGCTGTGCTACTGAAATTAAGTGACTTGTGTTTATTCCAATGCTTAAAGATTTGCTGTGCGTACAGAACTGGGAGTACAGCCCTACAGCCCATTTGTGCGCACTCTGTGTAAATCAAATAGTGTGCTGAGCCTTAGAATATTGATGTGGGTTACTGTGCCATAACCTCACCTGTAGCATATTCTGTTTTAGGGAAAAACAGCCTGCTGGATCTTGTCAGCTGTGCACTTAGGGAGGTGAGGGAGAAAATGGTTAGATAACATCCTTATCTGTGAAGACCTTAGAGAATTGAGTTTTACCTATTCACAAGCTATTGGCAGCAGTAATCTACTCTAAACAAACAAAAAATTTCCCTGATAGAGCACGTCATTCAGAAGCAAAGGAAGAGAGGTCAGAGCACATTTCTGTAGCACCAGAGAACCCTGGCCAGTCTGTACATGCTGTGAGCCTGCCTAGCCAGAATGTCTTGCTTCTGTTTATGACTCTGAAAATGGCAAGTTAGGGCAAGGAGGGTGCTAAAGAAAAAGATACAGGGAAAATGGATCTTCTCTCACACTGATATCATGTGGATGGGCACTGGGGACACCCCCCTTCACCCTGATAGTAGTGTTCACTGTCTCAACCTGTAACTAGAAGATTTGCATTTACTTCCTAATCAACAGTACATTAGTCTTGACAAGGCAGTGGAGTGGTGTTGATTCAAATTAATCCTTTAGATCTCCTTGTTTTGTTTTTTATTTTGGATTCCTTAGTGAATGAGTTGCTCTGACTAGCCATGAAATACTGGGGTTTTTTAGCTTGCTGGCTATGAAAGAGATTCACTTTGTCTAATATTAGATTCACTTTGTCTAATCTAGGCTGGAGGGAAGAGCATCTTTATACTCAGTGGGAAGACATGATGGTCTTACAGTGCACAGTTCATCTGACCTATTGTAAGCATCAATATTACAGTAAGGGATATGAGAGCAGAATACTCTATTCTACTGAATCTTAAAGTCTAGACAAGTAACTTCTAAATCCAAGTTTAGCTGAAATGTATTTCACAGGATTAAAGACTTTTTTTTTTAGTAAGGTAGCACTGAGTACACTTTCTGGATTCCTTAGGATCCACTCTAAAGCCCTACAAATATATTCTGCATTACCTACTGGAGGCAAAATGTGTGACCTGTCAGGTGGGAAGAAGCCTGATACTTAATTGGGTTTATTCATTCACTTCAGAGCAAACTAAAGCTGGAGTGCTAGGGGAGGAATTCTCTGTAAGGGAAAGTTTCAAAGACTCTCCAGACTGCATTTCCCCAGAAGCAAGCTCCTCTGTTGCAAATAATTCCAGTTTATCTATACAAGCCTGTACTGTAATTTCAGTATTCTTAATACTAATTTCTGTGATAGAATAAGTTCTGAAAAAAATAAGTTCTTTTGCTATTCCTGAGAATGACCAAATGTAAGATACTAAATTATTGTGTCAATAAGGAAACACAAGGTCAATCCACAGTAAAAAGTATGACATCCAAAAGATATTTTGCATTTTGATGATGTCACACCTTTAAGTTTTTATTTCTTTCTTTATATCATAGTTCATTGTCAATTTAAAGTAAAAAGGTTTTATTTTTTTCACTCATTTAAAACTAAATACAGAAGAAATTATGTAAGTTTATGGTTAGGCCATCACTTCTGTCCAGGACAAATTTGGGCTGCCACCAACAGATGTAGTCCTCTTATTCACTCAGGAACTTCCATTAATTCCCTGGCATTGAAACGGATGTATGCACAACTGGACTGAGAATCAAACTGGGGAACCATTGTGGCTGAAAAATAGCTGCAAACTTCATGATGTTCTTGGCTTTATACAAGATGGAAATGGTTGATAACAGATGATAACAACAAGAAGTAAAGGTACTTTTTCATTCTGAGTGCTTAGCCAGTAGATTTGAACCAGTGATAGGACAAATAAGGAAGCTGTCTTAGACCCTCTGTTAGTTACTCTGCAGGATGAGTAGGCTCAGTCAGACAAGTGGGGATAAAGATGAGCTTCCTCTTAGTCACCCAGAATGAAAGTTGGGACTTCTCCTCTGAGTCCATCTGTGGTCAGTGGAGAAAGGCACCTCCAGAGGGCAATGTCTTCTCATTTTATCAAAAATACCTAGCATGCATAGAACAAGTCACCCCGTGAAAATACCTGTCTTCACAGACTGTTTTGAGAGCAAGGTGACTAACTCAGGCTAGGAGCACAGCTTTTCAGTCTCTGACATAGGGAAGAGTAGATCATCTTCAAAATGTCCTGCTGTATTCACAGAGGAAGTTTACAGCAGAGTTAAATTTCCATAGATTCCACTTTCTCTACTATCATAACCCATCCTCCTTTTCTAAGATGGAGCATGCTTTAACAGATAGGAGGGGATTGTGAATTCTTATTAGACTTCCAGGATAGTGAGGTGGAATTTCAGAGACTTTAAAAGCTGGAGGAAAATGGTGGATAATTTTTGCCTGGCATTCTATATAATACAGATTGTAAGGAATGTTTCACTGTTCTTGAATTCCATCATTTACATGTCTTTAAAGAAAACTTGAACCAAACCTAGAACTTCAACCTTTTATATTTTAATTTGGCTTTTTTTTCAGGAGAGAAATATGTTTCTTTGGGTTTCTGCTGAAGGGGGTTTCAGGCTGACCACTTTTGCAGTTACTTCTTCATGCATTGTGAGTCAATGCTTAGTCATCTTTGCTTCAGTCAGCAGTTGCTAAGCTTTCCAGCAGTTGTTTCTCTAACACCTCTGATTCCCCGTGATTTCTAAGAAAAACCTATTGATACAAGTAGGGAAACAAGGTGACCCTAGCCTTAATAGAAACCCATAAAATAAATATTTTTGTGACCATACAGCTAGTGGATTATTGGGAAAGTGCTATCCCCAGTTTTATAATGCTAATCTGGAGTGTGAAACAAAAAACAAGGATCTGTGGTGAAGTTTTGGACCCTTCTTACCAGCATTCCTCCAAACATTTCCTGGACACTGTTTGGGAACTAGGACAGGCTAGTGACCAGTCAAAGAAGGTGGCTTAGACATGGTTACAGTGTTGGAAGGGGACAGAGTTTAATAGAACACAGCAGATTACATAATATTAAATGCATAAACAAATCATCAGGCTAAGGTTTTGTCAGATGGTTTCTATGCCAGAAAAACAGTCCCTCTCACTTTTCATTTACTAGTATAGAATTAGCCATGGGCCTGCTACCAGACAATAGGATATTTCCAGAGCTGAGATACCCAAGGGTCTGTGCAGCTATACAAAGCTAGAAGTCTAGGTGAAATTTGGTCCTATAGCAGTTTACCTGCACATGTTGCTCCCGAGTTGCCACAGCTCCTGGGACAATTGAGTTCCCTGGAGTCAATCTAGCACTACAACTTCTCCTACCATGGTGTGTGCAGGGGGTCCCAAGACAACACAGTTTGGGGTTGTAGCAGAGATATTCGTGAATTTGGCTGTCAAATAAATAAATAAATAAATAAAATGTCAGGAAATGTAATTAACACACACACTTCAAAACTTAGCAGTTTCACTGGGAATTTAATCAAAAGTGACATGTTTGCAACGTGTATATCCTTTTCAAAGCCTGGCTTTTTGTAATGAAAAAGCATTTTGACTCATTACATGCAGTCAGATCTAGACAGAGGAATACCTCCAAGAAAGTATAGTAATATTATATTGAACTAAGATGAATAAAATTCACCCATTTCTTTAGTAATAAGTTACAATAAATTTAATAAGTCGAGAGTTAAAACTTGAATTTTATACTTTATTGGACTTTGTATTAAGTTTTCTTTCTTAATATTTTTATCTGGTACACGAGAGCACCCTTTAAATTCCAGCATTTTCTGTCTTTGAGAGCACTCAATGCTATAATTAAGTCTCCTCTTGAACTTTTTTCCTGTAGTGTAAACTGTAATGTAAAGTTCCCGGGAGTCTCTTTCCTACATAACTTGCCGTTCAAACTGAAAATTTCAGACTGATGAAAATCATTTTTGTCAATGTCACTTCCTTACAAATTACTCCTTAGGAGGCTTAAGTTTTATGATACATACTGAAAACATAATTTTCCTCTTTTCAATGACCCAGTTCAGTCCCAATGATTTTGACTGGGGAGGCTTTTCATTCCTTTGCATTGATTTCAATGAGGCATCCAAAGAACTGACAAGAGGCAAATTTGGGTTTTAGGCGTCACTTGTTATTAACCAAGGTCATGTCTAATCATATACAAGATTTAGAGTGAATTGTCTTCTTGTTTTCTTCACCCTGATCAGAATCCCAAGCTTCCAGTTTGGATATCAAAGATTTGAGAGTCAAAGGAAAACTGACAATTTCTACAGAAATGTCAATCAGGCTGACAATAGAGTAACTCTACTTCTGCTGATTTTTCTAGGTATAAAGATTTGGCTGATACAACAGCAGGAGAGAAGAAGAAGCTGAGTGCCAAGGAGAGATGCCGTCTTGTTCTTCAGGAGTGTAAATTACAAGGCTGGCAGGTTTGTGATCTACAAAGCAATTAAAATATTCTTTAAACAAGCTATCTGAGTCATTTCCATTGGTGGCAAGCCACCAGATCCCTTACAGCAGTGTATTCTTTTGACATTTAATAAATGCTTAGGTAAAATATCAAACCGATTTTCAGAGTTTTATGAGTAGCTGTGATCATTGTGTCAAAAAAATTAGTGTATTCTTGTGGGAAGAAAAAGATTCAATTAACCATGCACACTATGTAGATTTTTATCCAGATTTTTGAAGGCATTTGGTATATACATTTTAGTGGTTGAATGGTTTCTGAATAACCCTACATATTTTATTTCTTTAAAATTCTATGCTAAATGCTCTACTGTCATAACAGGGCAGACTCCAAACAGCAATTTAGGATTTCTGTGGTAGTCAGTGTATTTGTAGGTGCCAGCATGCTGATCCACATATACACCAGAGAACCTGAGGTTGCCATACATCAAGTAAAGTTTACAACAGCAGACAAAAAAAAATATCAAACACTAAACAGGAAACTTATCAACTCGCTATCCTGTCTCCTTATCCTATTTATATCCTAGTTAATTCTCACCAGTATGAAGACTGCAAGGTGGATGTCTCCATTTGTCCAGAGTACTCAGTTATGTGCTTTGGATAGCTTTGTAATTGAGTAGGACTGATTTCTTTAATATGTGCATTTTAAAAAGAAAATCATGTTTCCTTGCATAGTATAGAAGCTATTGAGTAGAAATGCAGCTTTCTGTGGCTTTGCATACAGAGCATTCCTGCAGGCAAGGTGAGCCTCAGATTCAGTCCTTTTTCTGGCCTAGCAGGAGTGAAATCCATTACACAAAGAGAGCATCCAGACCAATTCCAGGGACTGCTGTGAAGTTAAGGGCTTGGACAGTGTTTAGGGCACTCCCATAGGCTTCTTCAGTTTAAGGGATGGGGTCTTCTAATTAATATATGACCTCTGATTAAGATGCCCAGAAAAGTTTCTGCAAGCTGTTTATAAAGGCCAAGGACTAAGTCAGAATGTGTGCGATGGTTATTTCTCAGTGGCCCAGATTCCTTAGTAACAACAGGAACAAAAGTAGACCACCACTCGGCTGGGTGCACACATACATGATCACATGCAGACACATAAGAAAACTTACTTCATCAAAATACTCTTTAGAGACACAGTTTAGTCACCAAGCAAATAGAGGGCACATTTAGCCCCTCTTCCTCAAAGACTGAGAAAGTTAACAGTATTAAACTAGATTTGCTTCTCCTACCCAGGTTTTGTAAGTTTGCTCTATGATCTGCATCATTGCCACAAGGTTCCCTAAAAAAAAAAAAAAACAATCATTAGCATCTAGAAACTGTACCTTCAGTTAAAAATACCTGGAGATGAGAGAACCTCTCACCTTTAGAACTTATGTGGAGATACAAGCTTGACATTGGACAAAAGCTGTGTAACAGTAATTGCATAGTGTGCTCCAGTCACGAAACACAGAGAGGATGCCTGTCAAGTTTATTTCCCCAGAGAAGAACCATTGTTACAACACAGAAAAAAAAGCAGTTGGTCGCCAGTGAAAGCCTAGAGCTCAAGACTAGTGATTCTGTAGTGATAGGCATTTGAAAACAAGCCTGAAACCTTAAAAGACAAAAATATTAAAAGGAAATTGCAAAACAGAATCCTTCCATCATGCAGAGGACTGAAGCTTGTGATCTCAAACAGATTTTAGGAATTCTGACTTCAGAATCTCATTAACTCCAGGAGAAGTCGGGTGTGAAAAACACAGCAAGTGCATAATGCATTATCCCTCAGACCAGAAAGGCACAAAACTCTTTAGAGACTGATAAGTTCAATGGAAATGGTCTGGGAGTGAGAGTTACACCATTGTTACTCAGTGACTAAGAAGCACATGACAACAGACTAAGCAGCAAGGAACAAGGTTTGGAAAAATGAGTGACCTTCTCCATACACCCTTTTCAAGCCACAGAGAGGTATAAAAAACAAATGGAAAGATGAAAATCATAGAAGAAAATTAAAGAAGAAAATTCACTTTGAGTCCAGGTTCTTAAATGTCCAGTGAACACCAGCTTGGTACCAACCTATTTTGTATAGGTGATCCAAAACCACATACCCAACTATCAGCAGTAGTGACTAATGTCTCTGTCACATAATCTGTCTCTCAATTTTCTTTTTGATTCATTTGACTCATCACAAAAGTTGAACTTTAACAAGCTAAATGAAGAAGCTTACACAATCTGCATTTGTCATGGGTGATCTCCTCTATGCTTTTACAGCAGAGGACTCTGAAAAAAGAAAACATTTAAAAGGTAGAAAGAGGGAGTAGGAAAGGAAAGAAAAAAGGAATTAGGAAGCAAGGATGATGTCAGCTAGCAAAGTCAGAAGAAAGGAGTCATTTGTAGTGCATTACTAAAAATTATCCAAAAAGCAGAGGGTTTCACATATAACCAGTTTATTCAGCCACTGTTGCCAGCAGTAACTACTTCAAATGAGTCACTGCTGGAACTGAAAACCTATTTGTTGCAGGAGTTCATGAATAAATCAAAAATTGTCTTCCCCAACACTGTTACATGCATTTCCCTGAAGAGCTATTGCAAATTCAGGTAAAAAATGAGCCAAAAATATAGCTAAAATACCCTCATCAAAGATGATGATATTTAGGGGAAAGCATCACAGATCTGAAATCAACCTCCTGCTTATATGTCATCGTCAGAAGATGAAGTTGGCAATAAGCTCGAGAGCACAGGAAGAAAAAGAAAGATCTGGACTTTTTAGCTGAGTGAATCTGGATGATACTTTATTTTACTTTATTCTAATAAATGTACCTCACCATCCCATTTTGAGAAAGGTGATATTAGCCTGGGGGAGGGAAAAGTATTTTTCTTCTCACATAAGCTGTGTTTAAAGAGTGTTTTATTGACCTACAAAACAACAAAGCTCAGACCCTACTCTCAGAACATATTCTTTCTTCTCTTGTAAATACGGCAGTCTGTTCTCAAATAGACAATATTGCAGAAGATCCAATACAAGCGTCCGATTTTGGTTTATTTTCTGCTGTTTAGCAGAGCCTAAGAGCAAACACTATTAGCTGGCCAATGTCTTCTGCTTGCTTCAGCAACAGAAGAAGCAAGTGTTAGAAGCAAGTATTTATTATCCTAGAATAATTAGGTTTGGAAAAGATCTCCAAGATCACTGAGTTCAGTCTTTGACTCCACACCACTACATCAGCTAGACCATAGCACTAAGTGGCATGTGAAGTTGTTCCTTGAACACTGCCAGGGATGGTGACTACACCAGGGGAGAGGCAGACCTCAACCTTGCTACAACCAGCTGTAGAGTGATAAGATCCTCCCTGAGCCTCCTTTTTTCCAGGCTAAACAATGGAAGGTCCCTCAGTGACTCCTCACAGGAGCACTCCAGACCCTTCACCAGCTCTATTGCCCTTCTCTGGACATGCTCCAGAACTCAATTTCTCCAGTGAAGTAAGGGCCCAGAACTGGACGCAGAATTCGAGATGTGGCTGAGTACAGGGGGACAGTCACTGGCCTTGCTGACCACACTGTTCCTGATACAGGCCAGGATGCTGTTGGCCTTCTTGGCTGTTTGGGCGCAGTGTTGGATCATGTTCAGCCAGCTATCAATCAGCATCCCCAGGTCCTTTTCTGGGTTGTTTTACAGCCATTCTGACCCAAGCTTGAAAGGCTATCTGGGGCTGTTGTGGGCAAAGTGTGGCCTGACACTTGGCTTTATTGAATGTCATACCACTGGTCTTGGCCCATTGATCCCGCCTATCCAGATCTCTCTGCAAAGCCTTCCTGCCTCCTAAGAGATCAACACTCCAACCCACCTTGGTGTTGTCTGCAAACTTACTGGGGATAAGTCAATCCAAAACAGTGATAAAGATATTAAACAGGACTGGCACCAATGCTGAGCCTTAGGGAACCCCACTGGTGACTGGCCACAAACTGGATGTGGAACCAGCCACATTCACCACCACTGTTGGACCCAGCCATGCAGCCAGTTTTTAACTCAGCAAAAAGTGCACCTGTCCAAGCCATGACCTGGCACTTTTCCAGGAGGATGTTGTGGGAGACAGTGTCAATGGTTTTACTGATGTCTAGGTAGACAAACAGCCTTTCCCTTGTCCACTAGAGAGGTCACCTGGTCACGAAACGAGATCAGGTTGGTCAGGCAGGATCTGCCTTTTCTAAATTCCTGCTGACTGCTGATCCCCTGATCATCCTGTAAGTACTGCATGGTGACACTCAAGATGATTAGTTCCATAATCTTCCCCAGCCCTGAGGTCATGCTGACGGGCTTGTCGTTTCCCAAATGCTCCTCCAGGCCCTTGTTGTGGATGGGCATTACATTAGCCAAGCTCCCATTGCCAGGGACCTCTCTGGTTACCAGGACTGATGATAAATGATGGAGAACGCCTTAGGGAACTCTTCCACCAGCTCCTTCAGTACCCCCTGATGGACCCCATCCAGTGCCCTCTGAGTGTCTGAGTGGGACAATAGGTCATTAACTACTTCCTCTTGGGTTACAAGGAGTCTATTCTGTTCCCTGGCCCTGTCTACCAGCTCAGGAGGCTGGTTGCCTTGAAAATACCTAGTCTTTCTGTTGAAGACTGAGGCAAGGAGGGCACTAAATACCTCTGCCTTTTCCTCTTTGCATCCAAAAAAGGATGGAGATTTTCCTTGGGCTTTTTTTTTTTTTTTTTTTTT